>JASANN010000139.1:144599-307973 GCA_031762395.1 Calameuta pygmaea | reverse complement strand
TAGCCTGGGTACTGTTGCGCACTACTTGCTGAATGAGTCAGGGAGACGTGTTTCACAATATGGCATATGCCATAACACAAAATATTATTTAAATTTGATATGTAAATATTGGAAGCAGCTGAAAATTGTCTTAATGACGATAAATAGGCGAATCTTCCTTTGTACGCTAATAATTTCATTTTAATAAGGCCCTTGTATCTCCTTGTGATTCCTTAAATGTTCTTTATCAATATCCTCGTAATCGATAACAGGTTTATAGCCATCTTTGTCAGCTGTTTATTTACCTGTTTGTTTTCTGCCATCAGGTAAAACAACCATATATGTACATACCTCAGACAGTATCGTCGTCTCTATTTTTTCATGTGTTCGAAATCATTGTTAGGTTTCAAATCAGTGACCTGATATTGATAATCGTATTTAGCATTGACCTTAAAGCACAATAGTTTATTAAATCAATAAAAGTAATAAAAACGTTATTATTATTTCGTGAAGTCATCGGATGATTTTCTGTCGTTCGTAAAATCCAATTTTATTTAAAAATATAATTCGATCAATATTGTATCAAAGACATGCCTATCACGTGACCCATTGGTTAAGATAGGATTATGATAAAATTTGTGTAAATCGTGTAGTTTGTAGGTTAAGAACACTTACGATCTCATCAGTGTGCGGATATCCGTAGCCAGTTGAATGGCGCAGTGATTGACCGCCATATTGATTGGTACCAGTGTGTTCCCTGGTAGAGTCGCCATTTACCATCCACTTGGCTTTGCTCCAAGCGGAGACGATGTTCGAGTTGCCGCTTGATGACGTCCATGAGGACGAGGTCCTCGAGGATTCCCTGCTGGAATTCTCCTCAGTGGAATGGTACTCCTGATTTGGTGCTGGGTTACTTCTTTGAGGAGTGTTCCAAGAGGTCGGTAGGGATAAGTAGGTACCTTTCATAGATTTAGAGGGTAAGTATATGTTTCCTGGTTTGAGGTGAAATGATTTTGGAGTCAAGTAAGCGTTCCGGGGTTCATCAGGAGGCAGATAGGTATTTTCAGATTTGGCTCTGGGTACGTCATGTGGTAGATAAGTGTTTGGTGGTGCTGCAGAAAGTGACTATGTTTTTTTTAGGTTCAATGTTAGCTGGGCCAGGTGACAGATCAGTGATTTGAGACCTCATAGGGGGTAAGTAGGTATTTTGAGGCATTTTGAAAGGCAAATATGTATTTCTGGGTATAGCGTTGGTTGGACCAGGTGGCAAGTAGCTCAATTGGGTATCTTTAGGAAGTCGATACATGTTTTGGGGTCTGATGTTGGATGAAGTATGTGGCGAGTGATTGATTTGAGATCTGACGAGGGACCAAGTCCTTTGAGGTCTTGTAGGAGATAAATAGGTACTTTCAGACTTGGTCCTGGATGAACCATCCGTTATATAAGTTTTTTGAGATCATGGTAGAGGCAAGTACGTCTTTTCAGCTGGATCGTATGTTAAGACTGGTAACACTGAATTCTTAACACCGGGTAGATAGGCATCCTGAGGTCCAGGTGGTAGGTATACCCTCTTCGATAAATCCTCATTCCTTCGATTCGATAGATATTCCCCACTAGGAACATTATCTTCGTAAGGAGCCAATTCTACTTGGCTGCTTGGACCAAGATAGCCATTACTCGGTTCCGTTTCCGGTGGCAGGTAGTTTCCTGGTGTAGCACGTGCCTCGGCTACCCGGCTAACCAAGATCTAGATGGTGAAACAAGAAAAAAAGAAGTATAGTATCAAAACACATGAGATAAGACCCGAGAAAAAAATAAATGAAAAAATATAGCTTTACACGTAAAAATAAAGTTTGCCAATTTTTGTTAACGTTATATATACGATTTGCATTCGGAGCCTAATTCAATTTAACGCTCGAGCCAGCTAAGTTCTCGAGAACCATTTGTCTCAACTTTTCACCGTTCCACCAGACAAACATGTTTGTCGACTCAGTAGCATAAATACATGTATCCACTCAAAGTCACTATTTGAAACTTACTTTTCCTACATGAAAATTTCCTAAGCTCAACCAACGACTATGCACATGGTCCATTTTTCAATAGGTACTACTAATATGATTTCTGGGGGAAAAAAAAACAAACTACCCTCATCCCGAACTACTCGCAGGGTCTACTACCTTCCATCAGTGTAATCCGAAGAATGATCGTACGTCCTGTTTGATTTTCTAACGTTCCGCTCTTTATCCTTTTTCCTTCCTAATTATCCTCCCGATGACGGATACATCAAGACCCCCACATAGGAATGCATAGCGCACTGTGAATGTGCACAATAGTATCTGAGGGAACTGCTCAAATCCTAAAATTCCTCAAAACTCTTATCAGCCTCCTACCTGAATACAACCCACCTAAAGAGACTCAGCTCCCAATGCCATTGTGATTAGTAGCTGCCTGAGTCTAAACCATCCTCAAGATAAGAGATTCGACAAAGGGGGGTCATTGTGATCATCTGTGAGCTCTAAATGATTACCTGGTCTGGAGTCATCAGCTGGTCTACAGTCATCGGACGCATTGTGCAATCTCCTGCATTGTAGTTTCAGCCATATCAGTCCGACTCCTAAACGCTAGTACAGGGAAGAGATAAACAAATACACTTCTTATCACCTACGGTACAATAAATCAAGCTGTAAAAAATTATAAATGTACGCGAGAGAATGAACTAGCAATTAAGTGACTTTCTAGGATCTAATTTACAGGACAATACATTAAGATTATTTAATTTTTAAAATCAAAAATTGCATCCTATCAAGACGCCTGCCCAGTTCGCAATCCTCTTAAAAATTCTCTTGATTCCCAATTCTCTAAAATCGCGAAACGTCTCAATATACAAGATAATCTACATATCATTTACTACTTCATATACCTACATGTCCCGTATAGGCTGGTGAGGCGTATCATTTTTTGTCTTCTTTCGCTTTCATTTCTTTCAACCATTATGAAGATCCATATGGCTGAACGCCAAGAGTAAATCTGCAACATGTCGGGCAAGGTCGTAAACGATTTCAGTTTCTATTAGAGCCAGAGGCGTCTTCACGTGTAAGACACAGCAGAGTGGCGTGCAGCTTCGTATGCCAAATACGTGTGGGGCTGATTCAGACTCACAATGAAAAATGCTTAGATATCTTAAAACGTATTTATGTAATCATTTTCGATCTCATCTATCACGAGTCTGGATGATCTCGAGCACCGTTACGAAATCGTACCAACGAACGGCGGAAGGTTTCACTGACTAATCATTCCCAGTTACCGACTTCAAGTTACTTGTGCGAAGTCAGTATGTTTCTGCTATGGCAAAAAGAGACGTATAATTTTATATACACTTTCACAGTAGACACAGCAGCTGCTTGGGGTTCGCGCTATTCGTTCACGCCAGTGACAATTGATTGATGAAGTTTGGGCTCTAGTGATTTTCATGGGGAATTTCTCTGTTGGCAGATCTAGAAAATTTTTGTGTGCGTACATCGTCCTACGGTATACGTATTTACACCAATTCTGCCGCATCGAACGTTAACGATTGGACACTGCGTTGAATTGGAGTAAAACTGCAAAATCGACGGCTTCCGTTTGTTTGGGATGAAACAAGCGGGAAAACCAGTCAGCCTTTTTCCACGCGTCCAAAGTTTTGGACGATGGTGGAAGTTTAAGTGGCGAAGGAAAAAAAAAAAGGGGGATGAAAGGAACGAGCGGGTTGAACCGAGGGAAGAATGGCGGATGTAATAGACCGTGTGATCGTGAACATAATGGAAGTGCAGGGAGAAGTAAATAGTAGTTTGACTTTAAGGGGTGGGTTCAAACTTTTCATTCGACCGGCAGAGCCATCTGTCGTAAAAGTGCCGTAGGTCAATGACCGAGTCCGTTATCATCTGTAAGAAGCTGTAACCCCGTGTCAAATTCCCTTTTGAAAAACTTTTTAAGGACTGGAGGGGATGTTTTAATTTTCGCGAGCATAAGTCGCAACTTTGACGCTCCTCACGTGACCCCTGGCACAGAGTGATCAGGAGCGGAAGTGAGCTGCTGCTTTAAGAAATTTCCATTTAGGTAAACGTCAAGCCGTGGGACGATTATTTATTAACGAAAAGAAGCTACATAGTGAACCGGAAGTTGAAATAATTAGAGACATCGGAATGTCTTAGTGTCGACAAACGGACAAGCCAACTTCTTTCTGCTTCCATTATACATCCACTATCGTATTGTCTGACTCACCCTTCATTTACCCACCCCCAGGAATTCGACGAACTCGCAAAAACTTTTAATCGCTCATTTCCGCCGGATAAAGCCGACAAATTGAAAGGCAAACTGCAAAGTTAGCACTCGCCGACTGGCTTTCACTCCTTCCAATTGTGTTCGACCACCGAGAAGCACGCCATCTATGTATATACCGGTGGTGGGTACCTAGGTCCTCGATCCATCCTACCGGTGGGTACGGCTGACCTCAGTTTATTCTAACCTCCTAAATCTTTCCATTAGGAGGCAGACTTAATTTTCGTTAAAATACCTGAGACCTAAAGCCGCTGACCCGCTGGGACGTCCGGGGAAGCCGGTGGCTTCCGGTTCCTCAAAAATTGATAGCGTCGACCGTTACTTAAATCTGGACCGTAATGCCTGGGACAAACGTTTGATCGTATGCTCTAATCGACCTGCACGAACTGCTAGAATCTCCGAACTAACCTCTGACCCCAAACTTGACTGAACCTAACCCCACCTGACCCGATCAAAAACAGTCGATTCAGCCAGGTACTTCAATCATCCTTCGATCGACCTTATTCGTTAGATTATCGAAAACGTAAATTCGATTGACCTCAGCTATCGTACACATTTTATCAGACCTACGCTATCACTTTTAAACTTTTCCATTGTCTCAGGAATCTCACTCTTTGTATCTTAATGGCAGATTCCGCCAGTTGCTTTGGTCCAATGCATTTTTCAAATCATCTTGGAAAAGTATAGAAGTCTCTACAGAAGTGCTCACCCTTCTCTTCTCTGTTGGGGTAACAAAAAGAAGTTGAAGTCCCAATGCAACCTGGCATTATAGTATTTGCAAGTTATATATTTGCCACTTCAAGAATGGGATGTACTTTTAATTAATATAAATGCTTTTAGTTCCCAAGTCTGCGGTACATATATATATATATATATATGGTGACCAGGAATAAATAACATCGCATAACAGAGAGTGCTAACTCGTTGACGAAATTCACATAAGAAGTTGACGTCGCTGCAGTTCATTAAATTAATGGGAACTTATGGTATATCTTTGATAACCAAGATAGTACTTAGCGCGTTGTCCTTAACGCTAAGTGCGCCTGGGGCTTTTAGGGTAAATATTCTAGCTCGTTCAGAAATATAGGTTATGTACACGAGCTACAGTTCAGTATTGGTCGGGCTGAGCTTGGCCCAGATGTGAGAGGAAAGCCGTGGGAAACTAGGGAAAAATAGAATTATAAGAAAAATCCCTAGAATCTTTGAAAATTAGGATCGCGTCAAGTGTGTTATTTTTTTTTTACATAATATTTTTTTAGGTCAGCCTTTTTGACGAATCTCTTTATTTCTTGCTCGGGGCTGAGAAAGGTCTGCGAGAGGTTAGAAAACCAGATGAAAAATGGTTAGGTGAAATTTACTATAAGTCAGGATCATCGGCTGATGTATTGCGTGAACAATACATCTTCGTAACTGAGTCAAGGCTGCAGACAGTTCAGGTTTCGATGATAATAATATATGAATTTAGATATCTACGAAATTATTTGTTTTATCTTTGCATTTGGATACGATCAATCAATTGATTTTAGTATGTAATTTTATATTATTTTTTACATACACCATAAACTTTATATTGATAAAACGTCGAATTTTCGCGAAATTCATTATAAAATTGCTATATCCTTATAGGACCTTTATTATAATAGCGTTTCTTCAAGTGGGCGTGTCTCTGTTCATTAGATTACGATCAGCTTCGATGAATCACGATCACGTCATTGTTCCTAATCTCGCTTGTGTCTTCTTCAAGAATGAAGAATGACTTCGAGTTACTTCTTTGGCCCAAATACGAGAACTCTTAGGCACTTGTGAAGAGGCTCTGTCGTAATATCTGAAGTCACACAATGCGCACAACGCGCCTTATTACAGTCCTCATAATACATTGCGTTCCCTAGGGACATTTTACGCAATCCCCAACAAAAATTTCGATAGGGCCAGAACCTATTGTCAAAAAATAACGAAATTCAATCTTTAAGTAATTTTTCTTTGGTATCACTTCGCTCGGCCATTTCTTTCTGGCTTACGCTCAAATCGATGAAAAAACCGTATATTGATCTGAAATTGAACTTGTCAACCGATGACTTCAGATCTCCACGGTCGGCCGAGGCTGGTTGATTAATTCGTTTAAAAGGTCCCCAGACGACACCCTTGTATCGATTAATATTAATTTGATTAATTCTAATCGAAGGAATGTTGCTTATTTTTCATTTTTCTTTTCACTTCCGCGCTACTGCTTTTCCTATACTTGTTTGGTCGTAAGTGTGAAACGTTGAAAATAATTCATCAAAAATTCTATCGGGTCTACAAAATTTTTTTTCTAATTATTTTAATAACTTTAGTCTCGTCTACTTATTCGCCAGTGTTTACCACCTGATGAAAGTCTTCACGTGTTAGGAATGTTCGCGCAGTGTCCCAAGCGTTATCTGCATCAAGGCTGTCTCTCAAATTGTTTATACAATTATTATTTATGATTCAAATGACAGTTTAGGGACTAAGACGATCTAGAACAATTTTGGGACTTGTCCTAGGAAGTGCTGATAGAATTTCACGGATGACTGATAGGAATCCGAACGTGTAGAAACATTATAAATGTGTTTCTAACTCGAGTTCTGTGTTGAATTTTAAAAAATCGAAAAAGCAATCGCACCAGTTACAATATTATCAGACACGAAAATTTTGGCCACGAATTGGCGAAAGTATGATTTGCGCATCGTGCAAATCCAATCTCATGATGGACCAACCTAATTGATACTATTTCAATGATGATGATTTGATGACTTCAGATCTGGCCTCTTACGATTCTTTATGGGCGTACGCGTGTCTGTAGTCTACGTTGCACAACCAGGTAGACTGACTTGACTTGTCTTAACTAAACTGACTGACTGACTGACTGACTGACTGACTGACTGACTGACTCTGAACATTCGACCGTAAATCATCGCAGGAATCGAAACGATGCGAAACGTAAGAAATCCGTACGTGATCCGCGCATCAACTCATTTAGTAAATCGACGTAGAATGTTGATGATTATACCGATAATGACCACGTAACATATGTATATATATATATAAAGTTTAAACCGACACACGCTATAGATTAATCGATTCGTTTTATTCCTGTATCATAATCGTGAGTTTCGAATCATCATAATATGTGGATCAAACTGACTGACCATTCAGAGATTTGATAGTGATTAAATGTAAAGTCACGCGTAATGACTTTTGACGGAGATTAATAAATTAAGGAAAAAAAAATTAATTTACCGTATATATAAATTATGTAGTAGCTAATTTTAACTGAAATTATTATTAGAAGCATTTACATTTTCTTCGAGTCTAACAAGCTAACTAAATTCGGTAGAACGTTTGCCAAAATTGATGATTGTATTTATTAATGATAATTTCAGGGATTGGTTTTCCGATGGAACGTGTTCGGAAATTTTACGTCCGTAAATATGGTCTTTGGGAAAGCCGGTTGTCATGCGACATACGGAAGAGGATCAGGGTCGGATGGGTCAACGTGTGTCCGATATTTAAGACTTTGGTCCTGCGTGACGGTGATCAGATTTAGTAGGTTCCAAAATTTTTTTTTTTATTTTGTGTATTTAGGGATATTTGGCTGGCAATTTTTTTCCCCTATGAAACTCGTGTGATTATTGCAATAAACGTTGAAGTCACTGAATGAGATGATCTTGTAAACTTACGAAATGAAAAGAGAAGAACCTTGCCCGAAACTGGCGAGAGGCACTCATCATGGCCTTGCACGTTGCTCTGGTTGTTACAGTTTTATTTTTGCGCAATGTCTGCGGCCTTTCGCAAGGCGGAAGATGAATTTTTCGGGGGCGCCGAATTTGAAGATGGTGGGGCTCGGTTACCCCGTTTTTTGGTATAAAAGTAACCGACGGTGAACGGACTGGCATCATACACCGTCCAGTGTTCTGTCATATCAGCAAAAGATGAAGGTAGGCGAAATTGTTAATAACAATGATAACTCGAATATAAAAAATTATAATAATTAATTTTGTAATTTTTCAACAATCCTTCGATTATCGAGACTCGTACGTAGTTTTCCATTGAATATCTTGGGAAAGTTTAAAAATTTACATCCAGGCGTTTTCATTTTGTATTAGGACAAGACAAATTTTGAGTATGCTCTTAGACATTTTTTTTGTAATTTTTTTTAGGTCTTCGTTATCCTTTCCATAGTTGCCCTGGCTTCTGCCAGTCTTGAACCTGCAGGATATCGTCCTCCAGGATCATCACTGTCTACTCGTTACCTGCCAGCGAATAGGAATGTTGCTGTACCATCCAATCAGTATCTTCCTGCCAATGTAGCATCTCCAAATAATCAGTATCTTCCTGCTCATGTAGCATCTCCTAATAATCAGTATCTTCCTGCCCATACAGCATCTCCTAATAAGCAGTATCTTCCTCCATCATCTTCCCATTACTCCAGCCCGTCATCTCAGTACTCGAGCTCATCTTCCCAATATTCTGGACCGTCATCCCAATATTTTACTCCGTCATCCCAGTACTCCTCGCCATCCAAGATTTATCTTCCAGCAAGTGCCTCAGGATCTCAGGAATACTCTGCTCCATCTCATTCATCTGGACCATCACAATCATCATTCTCTTCTGCACCTGTCAATCATTACTCCAGCCCATCAAATCGTTACCTGCCTGCTCAAACCCAGAAATATTCTCAATCCGGATATCAATACGGAATGGTCGAAGATTCTGTGAGTAATAATTATTTTTTCATAACAAAATTTTATCAATTTTTTTTATAACTTTTTTGATAATAATATTTTTAAAAATTTCTATCAGGCTCCCGCCAAGTACGACTTTGAGTATCAGGTTAATGATGAATACGGAAATGACTTTGGACACAAGGAATCTCGTGATGGTGACAACACCCAGGGTGTCTATACTGTTTTGCTTCCTGATGGTCGCAAACAGATCGTCCACTATGAAGCTGATCAGGATGGCTACAAGCCTAGAATCACTTACGAAGAATCCAAACAAGGATACAATCGTCAGGGTAGCCATGCTGGATATCCTCAAGCTGGACCTTATTAGTTCTCTCGAACGAAGATAACACTGAGATACTTTATACTCGTATTATTACGTGCCTGATGGTGTAATTTATTTTTCTATCATAAAAAAAGTTTTCATTTAAATAATCATGTCTAAAATTCAGTCTTCCCTTACTGCTCATTTTTATTTATTATCATAAGTGTTAGGGGGCTCTTCGATTATTTTTCTATGAAAAAATAATATATTTGTACGTTCATTATATAAACTGAATGCTACCATTGCGCTCGATAAGAATTATATGGATTTTCTACTACACTGATAACGATCTGGATATCGCTGATTATAACAGATTGTTAGCTGTACAATAGGAATATAATGTAAAATATTTTTATTTTTAATATTCATGTCAAACCAATTTCTATTACATCGCGTCAATGAGATTATAAAAATTTTCGTTGACTTTCTTTGAAAAGCCCCGCAGGATAGAAAAAAAAGTAGTTCAAAATTACGTAAAATAAATTTAAGCATATACGTATTACTGATATGTGCAGAACACGAAACAGCTGGGTACCGTGGTATTATTTGATTTATGTATAATTAATACACCCGTTATATTCTTAACCGACTGGCGTTATAGACTGAAAAAGATGAAGCCGTAAGCAAAAATTCTTTCACGTCAAATATAGTATTTAGCTATGCGGAGGTTATATTGGATTTTTGTCTTTTTTTTATTTCCGTATCCCCCCCCCCCCCCCCCAAAAAAATTACGCCATCTGTAATTTCACTTTGGAAGTTTAAAAAAAAATTTATAATCTTTATACAGGATCCTTAGATTGTTAATAGTACGTTAGACGCTTCGCTTTCATATTTAGATTTGCGTTCGATTTTATTCAAAGTATATCAGTGGGTGGATTTTCGAACGATTATGTCAATTGTGGAGGAGTAAATTTTTCATACCTCGAATCATCGTCATTGCGTAAAGCAGGCGTGAATATTGATCAATACTGCAGGAACGAACGATATGTATTAATTGGAAGGATCTGTAGGACCTACACAAATTGGCTACCTTGATCCTTGTATGGAATTGGTATTTCATGTGGGCTGAATGCTTATATAAATATTAACGTTCATATTCAGAGGCCAAGAAGATTCATGAAATATAGAAGGAAAAAGAAAGGCGAATAAAAGTTTCAGGTAAATAGTTTTATTCTTTAGTTTTTCGATTTTCCCGATCATTTCCATACGGTTGACTTTCGGTCTCAAAATTATAACTTTCCTACGTTTCGCGAACGTGGCAGCTTACTTCATCAGGGTTTGGAAGTCACTTTGGCACTTGGATGCTGGTGCACCGAAGCAAAGGTCGTTCCTTGCGCTATCGTGACACGATGAGCTGGTCCAGGTGTTACGTAAATTTTGATTGGCCAATCGAAATTCAAATTTTATTATAACAGTTTTTAATACAGTAATAATAATTTTTGTTATTTTTTATTGATCGACTCAAAATTTTCGACTAAGGTATATTGGGTATTGATTTAACTTATTAATCATCCTTTTGATCTCTATTGGAATATTAACTTCCGTTCGTTCGTTTGAGTGAGCTTATTTGTCTATTTGCTTTTCCTATTTTGTCCTGGTCCTCAGCACTGAGGTCATCTAAGATTTCTTGACCATCACTGAGGTTGCGTTCTAGCCGTCCTTGCTCCCGATGTTCCACTTGAGATTGTGAAACAGACGCTCATCGCTCATCGCTCATCTGCGGAAGATGAATAAGGCTACAAGGTGTGCGCCAAGCGAACGTGGTGTCTGACCAGCATAGCGAACCATTCACTTTTCTTCTCTAAGATCCGTAGAGAGTGAATTGGTCCAACTCCCTCCTACATATATCATAAAAAGTTGCTCCACCTATGAGAAATTAGCTGACCTGTAATTCTACCATAAGAAAATGAAGCTGAAACCTTGATGAGTGAATTGGGCAAAAATTTTGCATAACCCTTGAAAGGTGCGAAATAATAAATATTTTTTTGAAAAATTCGACCACCAAAATTATTTTATCAGAAACAAAATAATAATAATATTGACTGTCAAATAGTATTTTTCTATACAGATATTTTTAGTATTGTCCAATATTATTTTACAAAAATTCATTCGTATGCTTCATACTATAGTTTATATACTGTTTTTTACATGGTTTATGGACTAAGTACTGAAGATTTTTTAATCCATTTTTCAAAATTTTTTTCATCTTTATTTATAGCTACTCGTAGTCTTTCTGCAATTAGCTAATCGATTATCAGTAGAACATTGATTGCCTTCAAGACGACATTTACCTGGTAATACATTTGGCTCCATCTAAGTGACACATTTACTTGCAAGCTATTGTCCTGCCAGGAACAAGGATCTTAAGAATGCTTGTCCTGCCAATCAGTATTTACCAGCACGACAGGATCCATATCCTTAAGGAGTAGCCAGCTCCGTTCGTTTCCTTAGGTAATTTTTTTTTCTATCGAATATTTATTTATCTGTCAGTCGCCATTAGTGCTTCCTGTGCATTTACCGTATTGGCCAATTATCCTAGCAAAGTGTCCTCAGCCTTTTGAAATCCTAGAAGCATATCAGTCAATCGCTATCGTCCAATCTCTACTTGACCTCGACCAGACTCCTAATCAGGATTGAAATATACGGCTGATCGATAGTCCGCGAGTATATTATTAGAATTCATATCGATTCGTCATATTTCGATATAAGCTTCTAGAATTTTTTTATATATTTTTTAAATCATAAATTCCTATTGGACAAGTTATTAAATTTTTTGGTGATTCAGACCCTATTTATTATAGTCATTACCTCATTTACTACACACACTATAGTTATTATCTTATTTATAATATTACTATAGTTTCTACCGTTTGGTCCATAATGAAAATTAATTTGATTTTTCCGAATTTTGAGATTCTCGCAGAAATACGCGAAACGAATGTCTGGTATAATTTGTCAAATTTGCGCGCACCTCCCTATGTAAATATCTAGCATACATCACAAGTAATACAATTAATTATAAATTCTAATTAATAACAGCATTCAAAATTCACCCACGCCTCCTGGCAAGAATTAGTTATTCAAATTTGTTAGATTTTCAAAACAAATTCTGTCACATTGTATATAGGCAGTCACAATCACCAGTACATCCACCACAAATTGAACCTTAACAAGCTAGTGATTTTTAATGTCAATATAATTTAGATCTGTTTCTTAATTAATTTCGTTATATTCATCCATAAGCCCTTTTAACCTGTAACCTTTTGACCCTTTCAGCATCCTTCGTCTGACGTCATATGGCTTCAACGAACACGGATCGATCATACAGATATATGGATTTCCCGACGCCGCTGTTACCCGCTTGCTCTGACTCTCTTAACCTGTTGCGGAACTGCGTGCCTGTATAGCTATACTGTCTACCAAACCCATATAACTATAGCTGACTTCTAGATACAATACATTATAGTCGGTATACTATAGCATATATAGACGCATATTCACATATGTATTATAAGCGCAGGCTGAATATTTTCTGTGCTTTTATCACCTGCACTTTTAGGCAGTCAGTTTGAGGTTCAATCAGAAATTTTGAGTTGAGTTTTAGCACGTTACAATATAGCTATATATATATATGATATATTTATACGTAAGCAACTATACTCCTTAACCCTTTGGGATATTATACAGGGAGGTCATATAATAAGATTTCAATTTCAAAAATTTTATTCTAAATGACTGGATATTGGGAAGTTACTTTATGAGCACCGTATGTATTTGCTAACGATGGGACATAGGATGGTTTTATGAGAAAGTGACTGTGTGATGTAATAAAAACATATTAATTAATTGATTTATATATATATGTATATTTTTTAAGAAGGGTAGTTTCTCAGGACTTTTTGTCTTGAGTATTGATAGTTATGACGATACGCAGTTTTTCTCAGGACGGGCCTGATAGCATCTTGATACTTAAGACAAACTGTCAAGAGCATAAAGCGGCACTCCCACCAAATTTTTGAAAAAATTTTCGATGCGAGACATTCGGAGCTGTGATGGGCTAAGAAATGATTTCTTTAGCTTAGATTAGGTTAGAACTCTAATGACACGTGTCTGAAGGTTCAGTTTTTTTTTAGAAAAAAAAAACATCGGTTTGCCGTTGTGAGTGCCGCGCGTCCTCATAACTACCCTTTGACAAGTTTATATATATATATTTAGATTTGTTTAATATAATTATATTAATATAATTTAGCACTGTCTTGATGAGTTTAGATTAATGAGCTATATTACAGGGATGGCGCTATATCGGGTATGGTCTCGATTTTGAGAATTCAGATCAATATAGATTTTAGATATTAATTTTACATTGATTCGATATTTCATTATTTAATATCTGTAACCGGAATTAGAATCAGGATATCCCTGATTCCTGTTTTCACCTCCATTTCCGTTTCCAATTCCATTACCTTCCTGAGTGTAGGTCACTTTGGGCCGGAAACCATCTTGATCAGCTTCGTACTCTACGGTTTGACGACGACCATCGGGTAACAAAACGTAGTAGACACCCCTGGTTAAGTCTCCATCGCGATTTTCTTTGTGACCAAAGTCATTTCCGGTTTCCTGATCGTTCACCATGTATTCAAAGTCATACTTGGCTGGAGCCTGAAGAAGAAATAGAGATCAAGTCAATTTTTTTCTATCAGTCTTTAATCGCTACTGATAAGCTGATAATCGTGAAACAAGAGTGAAAACGGTGGTTTCGATTAAAACTAATCTAAATTATTATTAAATTTTCTTATCAATCTTACGTCATTGGCATCGCCGTTGTATCCTCCATTTACAAGCGAATTGATCTGTCCATTAGGAGGAAGATATTGATTGTTCGCCAATCCACCAGGACCACTGGGACTATTGGAACCACTCGGAGCACCTGGACCACTAGGTCCTCTAGAGATACCACGCTGCTCTATGCCGTTTCCTTGCTGTGGTGCGTACTGTTGATTTGGTGGTAAGTACTGATTTACTGGAGGTTCCGGTCTGGCATTGACTAGGCTCAGTACCGACAATGCGAGGACAGTGACGATCTGTTAGAATGATTTAATTTTATACTCACGGTATTAAATTGATTAAAAAAAAAAAAAAAAAAAACATTGTACTAGTGATAAAATATTGTTTAGTAAATTTTTTATAATAATTTCTCTCTCTGGAACTCTATGGAAAATACTAGAAGATCGATGGGATTTTCGTGTATCAATTCGTACGTTACAGTGGCACAAAGCTCTATTCAAGAAAGTATTGTTCCAACCAAGGGTGGTTCCGACATAGAAAATCAACCGAACCAAGCAATTTCAGTAGCTGCTAAATACCTTGGATCATATAGTTTCTATCCTAGGGGAAACCACGGTGATATATTTGCCACATAGTTGAATTTATCATCGTGTCAGCGAGTTAATTTAATAAAATATCAAAGACTTGAAACTATCCTATAACAAATTTCTTTAACTTAGCTATGAAAATTTCAAACAATTTCATGTCCCTTTGCACGTCGTGAAAGAGCAACTGTATAAAAAAAAAATTACTCCTACGTAGTTCACGAAAAACATTACTGACTGTGACGATCATTCATCGCGAAGGAAAGAAAGATACGACGAAAACATTAAGAAAAAAAGAAAGGTCTATAAATTAAATAAAACTAAACTCTTAAATCACCAGGCAACCCTAACCTATCGCAACCATCGCAAAAACCACAATTCCAACCTAATTTAATCCTATCATCATCCATTCGCCCCAGGGTCCTATGTAAATTCTTCAAGAGAACCCCGAGCCAAGAATTTAAGAGCGAAGCTACATCATTTTTCCCCTAGAAAATCTTTTCCCCTAAGACGTTTCCAACGAATATAACTAGCCCATAAAAATCTAGGGACATTCATGTACAGTGCGAAGAGGAATTACAAGATTGCTCAACGTGATTTAGTAATGCTCTTGGAAGTGTCTGACACTCACCCCCTACCTCCCCCTCGCCCCACCTTCTTTATAGCACGTTAAATAACGATGCGCTTAAGTACCTACACACACACACACACACACACACGCGGACACACGCACGCACGCACACACATACAAATACGCATATACCTAGTGAAATCTGTAACACCAATCTACGTTATGGTTAACTACGTTCAATCCAGGGATGACACCATCGTGGCAATAGTTAAGAATAAGGTCACCAGGTAGACATTGCTATACCTATATATAATGGTGGTGTCTTGATAATAATTAACTTTCTCAATGCCCGTTAGGGTACACGGTACATTCTACTTTTAACGTTGGTTCTAGATCTTTCGTACCTCCTTGGACTAGAGTGCGAATAGACCACGTTATTACTCTATATATATATATATATATATATATATATATTTCGCGAACACTATAAATTCCGTGTTTAAGTTCCTGAATCGGATCGACGAATCGGATTGCTCGATTCGATATGCACAGCCGAGCTGGCGTTGTGCAATTTGAATTTACGCATCTTCATCGAGATTATGCGTGTACAGTGTATGTATATATATATATATACATAGGTATACTATATACGGGTCCGGTAGCCGTACGGGTGACGGCACTTGATATATAAGGAGGTTAGTTTTATGCAATAGGAAAAGGATTCTTAAGTGATTTACGGATCGAGATGATGACTTGATCTCTTTGATGATCTATGCTGTTTACGAGGCCTTCGAATGGCTTGGGGGTATAGAGAGAAATTTAAAATGAAATTTTTCACCTCTTTTCGGGGTTAGGGGGTTGGAGGGTGAATGTAAAAAAATCTTTTTCGATTATTTCGTTGTTCTGGTATGCGATTCTTATTTGGGGGGTGCAAATGAGATTGGTGACTATCGGGTATAGTGCTTTCTGGAATTGTAGAAATTTCTATGTCCTGAACCCTTGGGTTTGGAATGCTTGGAGTGTTTATAGGACTAGGGCTTTAGTATGTTTTAACTAAGCCATGGGGGAAGAAACTACGTCTACATTAACTCTGCCTTCCCATCATTTCTCTATGCACTGATGGACTGGGGTATTTCCAGGGAATGATAGGAATTCCGTAACCTTCGTGTATTCCACGAATATGTTGTACGCTAATGGCGTATCATTATTAGTGTCTTTGTATTAATTCTGTCAAGCAAACGCACCCATTTTGAATTCAATCTAACCTAACGTAATGTTCACTGGTACTATACGTGTTAGAAGAAGACAAAATCAAAATTGTACCGTCAAATAGATGTTCTTTGAATTAAACAAAAAATATGTAAAAAAATAACTGAAAAATATTAAGCGGATATATTAATTATACGTTTGTGGGAGGAAAGAGATAACTCTTGTCGAATATATACATATATATATATGTATATAATACATATAGAATATCATTTTACGGTAAGAATAAATTTTTATATTATTTTATATGATGTGTATATAGATATATTTTTGTATCTTTATGATACTGGTTGAACGAAGCCATTGAAACAAATTTTGTATTGTCTACTCGTCAATGCTACTTACCTTCATGTTTCGATCTTGCAAGGTAACGCGAAACTCACGTAAAATTTGTAATTAGCAGGTATTAACCTAGTAGATATATATATGTATATGTATGTTTGAAAAGGTATCCGTTTTTACTCTTCTTATGGGTGATGCCTATAGATGAGTGTGAGGTAGCATCTGCCTTGGACGGGTTTTATACTTTCGCGAGGGTCTGCTGCTCATCCTCCATTCTCCGATATGTAACATCGCGAGCAAGGATGTTACGTCATAGTCACACAGCACGTGGACGATGGACGTGGACACCTTCGAAAGATATGTGAAACAATCAGGATGACCTTTTTTCGATCGATCAAGGTATAGTTTCGATAGTCCGATCTAGATGACGTAGGATATGTTGTTGTATTTTTTGATAAAATTTTTTAAGTATTTTTAATATTTTCAAAAATATACAAAATTGGCCATTGGGAATATTGGGTAAGATATATGAAATTAAAATTTATGAAAACTGGTACGAGAAGATTTTTGAAACATGCATCACATTTTTGTAGATTTTCAAAAAGATCCTTTGGATGATGTATATATGACTTTCTTAGAACGCTACCTTAATTTATTCCTGTTTTATATAGCAGAAACTTCCTCATCGTTTTCGTTCACCTTAATCGAATTTCAATCTAGAAATCTACTCGGAGCTTGCAGGCTCTTCCTTTTTTTTAACCTTACGGCAGACAACGCTAATGGAAGCTCAAGATCGACGCTGGGCGTCGGGACGCGAATAATCCTCGACTTCGATATCCGTGTCAAGAGCGCCAGGGCGTTCGACCACGACCAGATTTTAGTTGGCCTTAAATCATTAAGTTTTCGTGTCTCCGTGATTAAATGGATTAAATTTCAATAATTAACAAAAAATTCATCCAATTAATCAATCGAATTAATTCGGTATTTTATTAAAGACCAATCATAACCTAATTGTATCTAGTCCAGTCGATAAAGAGATCCCGAGATGGATTTGAATTTTATAAATAAAAGAAGAACTGATAAAAACCAAAATTTTCATCAGTACTCTTTATTGTCATCCGTGTCCATTAAACTAATTGGTATTTCCCAAAAAAAAAAGAAAAAAAGTTATGAAAATATACTGCGGTCACGTTTGGTACTGTAATGGCATAGTGATATGGTGCTGGATTAAGATCTTAGGTGGATGATAGTACGGCGCAAGCATATCCTACACTGTACATAGTGTCATGTATAGTACAAAGCAAAACATAGTCAAGGGAAACAGTGGACCCAGGAGGTATTACCTTGGCGTACCGGCAACAACGTATGATCCTGGGCTAGTGGCGAGCTGGCGTTGCAATAATAAATGAATAGTGGCGAGTCCTGGTTACTATGCCACATAGTATTCTGAGAGTTATTAGAACTTTGTTTCCAGCCACTATAACTGTACAGAGAAGAAGACCTACTCAATAATTATATGGATATACGAAATATCATAACTTTTGTAAAGTCTTGAATATTCATGTAATTGAACGTGGCTTATGATATCAGTTGGTACTGATTGCATAGGGACATGACTCGGCGATACTATTATATTGAAAAATAGGGTACGGTAAAAAAATGTTGAATGTATTTGAAAAAATTTTTTTTTCAAAATTTTTCGTTGCTTTGATTCGTACGGTCATTTTGTACTTATTTGTTGAACGGGAGTGTGTATGTATATAGTAATAGCGCGTATAAAGACTTAATTAAGTTTAATTAAATCGGCGCACCGGTGGCGCACTCTGTCGAGCGAAGCTGGTATGAACACAGTCAAAGAAAAATACGTATGCATGGTACAAAGAAGGTCGGGCACGGGGTAGGAGGGAACGCGCTCGCACATGGTCGCCAAGAGATCGCGCTTTTAATCACGCATTCACCTTGGGATGGAAACTTTTAATTATGCCCTGAGTTCTTGCTGGGGTGGTCTCTGTATCGTACCCTTGCTTTGCTGCAAGGCGGCGGAGGGTTGGAGGTAGTTCAGAGCCTCCCGGAGTCATAGGGCATGAAAAAGTCAAAGCTCAAGTCAAAGAGGGTTAAAGCTTAGCCGACGATTTTTCGCGCCGCCTACGAGATATCAAACGGAAAAAGCCAACCCCCGGATTCCCTTACCCCGAGCCTTGAACCTTCTTTGGCGAGTATTTTTTTTTATTTTTTTTTTATTGCTAACCTCAAAAATTCTTTTCGCCTGATACGCCCTACGTGCTTGTGATATCAAATTGGATTTTTTTTTACTTTGTAATTTGTGCCTGTACACTTTATCGAGCCTTCGGGTTAAATTAGAAAGCGATTTTGCTTCGCAGAGAACTGTGATGATGAGAAAAAAAAATATTTGTGAAATTTGAATTTCTTAGGGTGGCGTAATTTTTGAATTCGATTCTGTAGCCGCTAGTCATTTGCCGCGAGCGTTCAAAGAATTAGGTCTCAAAGGTATCTGAATTGACTCGAGCGTTTGGGTATTATCGATTAACTCTTTTGAATTGCCTTTTGCTACAGTGCTTACATCCTTCGAGACTGCCTTTTTTTTTAGAGGTTTTTCTTTAATTTTTGTTTCTCTTCCAATTTTATCTCAAACGCTCAAAGAACCCGGAATTCATTGAAGAACAATTTTTCAAATGACTTCCGACTAAAAGGTAATCCCCAAAAAATCTCATCATCAAATCAATAAAAATCATTTAATTACCCATATCGATCCTAATTGAAAAAAGGAATCGTTGACTATCTCTACTAATGATAAAAGTATGTCCTATAATCTTTATCAAATTTCTACATTCTTTCTTCATACATATTTAATCCTTTTCCATCCGCAAATAAAAGTTCCTTTCACGCGAATCCATTTATCCTTAGAATTCGTAAAAGTAGGTTAACCGATGATAGAAAAGCTGCAGCTGCACACTAGCGCCAGTATCTCAACTGGCGTTCGTAACTCGAACTGACGGATTATCAAAAAAGTGTCTTATCGAACATTCCAGAATCAAACGTACACATTATTTAATTGCCAAGAATATATTTCCATCGCGATATACCAGCTCGATAACGTCATTACTCTAAACTAATTTCACAATATGAATATTTAAACTCTAACCGAAAGTTGCACACAGCGCCACAATAATAACCAGCGCTTCAATCCAGAACTAACGAACCATGTAGAATCGACTAAAGGACTACTTTACGGTTATAATACGAATTATTACAAAATCTTACGCAATCATAGGACTATCTATCAGCAGGCAGTAAATCATATCATAACCATAAAACGCCTTGAGTCATATTCCACGTATCAGGAGCCTCTGGCGCTTCTCCAATTTCACATTTCGTTCGAATGGAGAACGTCTACCATTAACACGTATGCACCTATGTATAAATACCGATCTACAACGTCACGTTCACGTAACATTAATACCAGCTGAGATCCTAGAAAGAACTCAGAAAGCAGACATCGCTATTCCGACACTCTGCCTTTTCTACGTCTACTGCCTTCTTCTTTGTCCTTCTCTATTACTTCTATTTATACCTCTTGCCGCCAGGTCGAGCTTCGCTCGCGCGCTGCTCTTTTCTTTGACGGGTATTCATCGACAGACCAGCTGCCTTTCTATCTAGATTCTTTTTACTTAGCAGACGGATTCCCGGTCTGACCTAGCTATTTCACTGGAGGTACGGACGGACGTCAATTCTTCGATTTAACGTATCTGAATTTTCATATTGATGCTCGAAGCATTTTTCTTAACCTCCGATCCAGACGTCTGATCTTCGAATCGAACAGTCTTATCAGGTACGCCCATCGGTTTCTTTATTTTTCCCAAGCGATTATTTAAATCTATTTTTATCCCCTGCACATTAGACAGAATTTAATGTGCGATTCATTCGCCATTTCTTATGTCTTCTCTGTGTATAACCAAATATACGGCTATCATTATGCGCACTTAACCTTTGTGTACTTGAGGTGAAGAACATTTTTTTTTTTTTACTTTATTCGAGGCGAAAGTACTGAAAAACTGTAAGATGCCACTTTCGTGATTGCTTAATCTATTTTTTTTTTCTTACGTGGAGTCAATTTTATATTTCGTAATTGGTCCTTCGATTAGTCGAGTATCCGTAACATCTTTATCCTTTTATGGCAAACAAGGTCAAGGGTTATAGGTTATGGTAGTAAGTGTATAGTATTATAGTAATTCTTTATCGTTATAAAATTGTTCAATAACAATATCTTGATTAGGTAGATATTCCGCAATCGGTTAATTATCCAATAATTAATTATCAATAATCTCGGTCGAGATCATTATGAAAAATATCATTTAATTCAGTTGTCACTCGATGACGTTTGCGAGAGAATAAAAATATATCCCAGTAGCCCCATGATTATCTGAAATTCAAATAGATCGTCGTAGTCGAAATGAGTCATTTTGGATCGTCGGGTTAACTGGTAATCAACATCTTGACCTAATGACCCCAACGCATTCATATATATCCTTTCTACACGCTTTCAATGGGATACAAACGTTAATAGGTACACGTATTACAAATGAGTTTCTAAAGGCATTCTGTGCTGGTCCCTATTGACGGGCTTCGTACCATATGTTGGTACATGCTTTTGGATGCTGCTAGTTAATTTTAATGAACCCTCACGGATCATTCCAAGCAAGAGTAATTAATCATCCAAAATGATTTCTTAATTAGAAAAAAAAAGTTTTTGTCTCGAAAATACTTACCACTCCCAAAAATGGATAATCTATAAGGAACATGTGAAAGAGGTAAAATTTGACATTGTCATTTGTCATTATTGGATGCGACGATTGAATCTGAAAAAAAGAATTAATTGTAATTTTTTTTTTAATTAAAATAATGCCATTTAACGAACCTCTCGAAATTCGTGGCGGTGCGTCAACAAGTCACGTATCAGTTCAGATTCCTTTTTCACGTTGTGACAAGCGTTTGTCATGTATATCAATAATCCAATTTCGAAAATTGACCAAATTATTGACAAAATAATATCCACCAGATGATTGACGTTGTTATAATTTTTCGGGATGATATTTAAATATCCACATGTGCGCATGAGTATTACCATTATGCTTATTAATAATTGAAATCGATAGGTGTCGTTTATGTCACGTGATATGGCGTTGAGGTCGCTGTACAATTTTCGAAATTGAAGAACCCTGGAAGCTGTCAATTTAAAGATGACTGGTTGTCAGTGCTTGACTTACTTCAAATTTTTTACAATAATTCACCTAGCTCAATAAATAATTTGCTTTATGTTAATTAGCGAATATTGAAAAACGAACGTGGCAAATATTAGAAAAGTTTTATTCAGCTTGCGAAAAATGTGTCTCATCCCTTTAGACGGAGTTTTCGCCAACGGTCGACGTAGACGCGAGTGAAAGGGAAACCGAAAACGTGTGACACTAGGAACAGGACAAAGATCAAAACTTTCTTCTCCGTAAAGTATTTTTCGAATGCTATTATATTTCCATTTCCATCACTTTTTTAAATCTTTTTTTTTAGTTTTTCCATTTTCAATTTTTTTTTCCCCGCCCATCTTTTACCGTTCAGCCATTCATAGAAGCGCGTTTCAGTTTGTCCGTGGAATTTGACACGGCCGCGAAAAGTTTTAAGTTTTCAATCTTCGCTAAGAGAATTTTACTCCAGGGAAATATTTATCAGTTGCCACTTTTTGGAACTTCTTTATTTCGGATATTCGATTACTCACATTATACAGTTTTTTTTTTCGTACGTATCGTAATGTTTTATACTAACCAGTAAGAAATTATAAAACATTCTAAGTCCATGAATAAAACACGTTATATGTTCACGATGACTTTTTTTTTATATTTGTGCACAGATATGATACGACGAGAAAGTGTTTTCCAAAATATCACGAAAAGTTTTTGACAAAATTTATTTATTTTTAAAAATGATTTATAAATGATCGACTAAGGATTTGTGTGAGAATATATCAGTTATATTAAATTTTCAAAAACTCTATAAAAAAAAAAGATTAAGAAAAGTCGACTTAGTTCGTGAATTAAAAAGTAATTTTTAAAAATTTTCAAAATATAATAAAATTAAAAAAAAAATATTGCACTCTAACCGTCTTTCAATCGATGCCAATTAATACACAGGAGATATGCTTACCGACATTTAGGCGTGAAACGGCTCCGAGCTTGGAATTTTCCTGCGGCATGTAAATGAGATCATTTAATTTTGCGAATCTGTCGCGAATTTTCGCCAGCAGAGTAACAAAAGCGGCCGAAACAATGGCGTCGACGATTCTAGGGACGAAATTAACGATCCACAATAAAACGAACGTGCGGCTGACATTGGCATTTCTCAATCCGTGATAGTCGGCGGCGCTGATAATACTCGTTATAAATAACAGAGTCGTTACGTGAATGACTTCTCGTCGAAAATTTCCAAAATAATCAAAGTGCCCATTGAGATATGAGAATTGCTGATCGACTTTGATGATCTCGTCGAAAATACGATCAATTCTGCGAGCCATGGCGACGCCAATAATAATGACTACGGGTACGAAAATGAGGTTGAAGCCGGTATCGAAATTTCGAAATTTCGAGGAGGCTGAGTAAATTGAAAAATTTTCAAAAAAATTCTCAGCGTATTCCGCGACATATAGAAACAGCATTACGTAAGCCGTAATTAAAATCAAGATATACAAAAATCCCGGAATCTTCTTGAAAGATCCCACAGGACGAAGACCTGAACAAAAGAAATTTTTTGTGCCAATTTTTTTGGTTTCAATCTTTTATTTTTATCACATACCCAACACTCCTTTTAATAAAAATATTATGTAACTCTCTTCGCGCACGTTCATTGGTCGAAGGATACTCATGATTATTTGCCGAGCTACTGTGATCGTTCGCTGCACAACGAAATGTCACATAGTCCAATAGCGTGAGAGTTTCTAATTATTATTAATACCATGGAAATACGCTTGTCACACGTAACAAGCAAAGCGCGTGACAGAATTTGCATAAAATATTAAGCAACTCTGTCCAGTTGCCATAATAGTTATAAACAGATCATAAAGAATTCACGAAAAGTCAGATATCGATAAAATCTTAGTTCATTAAAAAAAAAGAAAAAAAAACGGAAACACAAAATATTATTTCATTTTTCGTATTATTAATATTTTTTTTAAAAGAATTTTTATTATTCTCAAAAAATAATAAAACCGTAGAGTACGAATAAAAATTAGACTCGTACGATTAGTTCTGACGATACTAACTTTGTCCACGGGCTGACTCATTGTCTGTTACCGCGAAAATAAATATATAACTGTTTTCGCGTGAATGTTACAAAGCCTCGGCGTTAATTTAAAGTTAAAGGCGAATTCCCGTACTGCTATTAAGGTGAAATTTATAATGGTCTTTCGAAAACTAATCAGAATTCGATAATACATTTTCTGCCTATCGTACTTAATACGTGGTTGGGTTAGCTTTGTTTTTGGAAAACAATGGTAAGTCGGTGCATTCGATTTGTCTTGTAGACGTAAACAATAACGACGTCTCAACTTTCTTACTATGTTATTTGCTCGTTCAGTTATCCATATGGAAATACAGTTGCAACGATCCACGTCTGTCAGTTTCTTAACTGGTGACTGCAGTTCTAGTCGTCCTGATTTTTAAATCGGGCATTGGAATGCGTTGGGATAGCCAATCGTGGGAGGAGCTGCTACTGACACGTGATCCCCGTATTGTTAGAATTTCCAAATGACGCGTCCTTTTCTAGGGAATTCACGGACCACTCTAGTTTCTTTATCGGTTGACGAATCCTACGCCGATGCGCAGTAAGTAGTCGTTATTCCTTGCCTCTTTAGTCTATGAAGCAGTGCTGTGCATACTATTCTCATGTGTTATACTAAAAATTTATTTTTCATTCAAATAAATAAACAAAGGTACATAAAAACTATCACGTATCAAGGACTTATTCAATTTAACGAAATGGAGGAAACGTCAGTTTTGACAGACTCCATTGATAATCTAGTGATTTAAATGATTAGAGTCTAAATTTAAAATACGATAAAATAAAGGATTCATTTACGTTAAAAGCTATAAGCGGATGGCCCCTTCGAAAACAATTTTACTCGTGGACGGATTCCTAATTCCTGTTGCTCTTAACATACGAGGGACATTTTGAAAATGTTTTTTGTCATTGGCTGGATTAAAATTTCAGTTTTCTTATAAATTCCGTCTTCGCTTTGTCATATATTAATGTTGACGAATAATAAAGTTTTTCTTATCTGTTTTTTTTTATTTTTTGTTCTTAAATCTATGTTTTTTAATTTGCTCAATCTCCTTAATTAAGTTAATTCAAATTTTAAGATTATTAAGAATTGAATATTGGAACATCAAAAATTATTTCCCTTGAGCGTTTCAGTTGAGCAGTCGACCCTTCAAGTTTGGAGGTGCTACTTGAAGAATTATGCACCCATAAAACGCTAAACTCGATGTTTTCACTTTTGAATTTTTTTTTTTTTTAATAACACCTCGGGAATTTTGCTTAAAATTTTATTTTTACTCTTAATAAAAATATATATATATATATATATATATATATATCGTAAAGTGATTATAAATTTTTCTCAGGTAACACCACGAAAAAGGAACTATATAAAACTTATTGTTTTTCTTATGTTTTACACTACTACTAAAAAAAAATTGTCTTAACATTCAAAATCAAGTATAACAATATTTGAGATATTTTATTTTTCATAGATCTGCCGTTACATTTCCCTCCTTTAACCATTCGAGTGCCAGGGGTCACTGCAAAAATCCTATCGAGTAATGCCACGCAGCGCGATAACGCTTGTTTAATATAATCTCGAAGAATACAGTGTTAGTTTTCGATATAAAATATGAAAAGCGCGATAGCGCTGCGTGGCACTAAAACTATTAATATCACGTGACCATAGGAAAATTATCCGAGCAAAAAGCATAGCCGCCTGGGACGAAGCACAAATAAATCTTAACTATCGGAGAATTGGAGATTTTCGTAGGTAATTTTCCATTACCTAACCTAACCTAACTTATATGATAATACGTAGCAGCAGTGGAATCGTTTGGAGCAATTAAATTCGAAGCACTGAGATCTAACGGTGTACAGATGTCGCCCCGGGTCTACCGATGCATCAATAACATTACAACAGTGTAACATTAGGATCACGTAACAAGCCAAGGCTTTATTATAATAATCCCATTGTCCTGTAAAATTAGTATTCATAATGAAGCACAGGAGGTATTAATTTAACGGGCGCACTCTGGCAGAATTAATAAAACGATGGATGGCTTATTGGCCGAAAGCAGTGAACAACGTTTCGCCTTTCTGTGCAGAGATGGCAGCAGTGTAGTAGTGACGGTTGGGTAGCGAAGGATGGAAAAACGTGCTTCAACTGGTTTCCATCGCACTAGAGTAAGTTAAGTGCATGATCCTCCAGGATTACTCCCTAGGGACCATTTTGTATTTTTAGTCTGGAGTAGGAACCTCTATAGGATCGCTTGAGCATCTCTTTGAAATTTTCCACGATTCGACAATTTTTCTGTTACAGTATTGCATATGTCATTTCGATGATCTCTTAAGGACTTGACATTCGTCAAGATTCATACATTTTTTAATTTGCATTTAGATTTCAAACTTGATTCTTTTTAGTATCTGTAACCCTCGCCACTGGTAGATCCTGGTCCTGATACTGATCCTGATCCCGATCCCGAGGTTCCTGGTGCTGGATACGTAGCCGTTCCTTCATAACGTACCATAGGGCGATATCCACCTCCGTCTGCTACATAATCAACGATCTGGGTCCTTCCGTCTGGCAGTAGCACGTGGTAACTTCCTGTGGCCTCGTCGTCCTTACGCATCTCCCGATGTCCAAAGTCTAGTCCTGCGGCGGAGTCTTGGACCTCATAAGAGAACTCGTAATTTGCTGGGTCCTGAATAAAATGGATAGGGACGCTTTGAAACTGGGTCTAGGGATATTTTATAGATCGTTGGTTATGCCTTGCAGACGTACCCCTGCCCATTCGTCTGGATGACCTCCACCGCCGGTACCACCTCCAGTTGGACGCGACCCGGTACCACCAGTTGGTGGCAGATATGCTGGTCCTTGAGGCTCGCTTTGAATTCCTGCGAGCATCATCGCCAAGACTAAAATCTATTGGTGGAATTCAAAGTTATTACTGGAATTAAAAATTGTTACTAGACTCGCGTAATATAGGAGTGATTATTTTATTTAGTAATTTTTGTTTGACGTGAATTTATTTTTATTTTTGCCTTTTTTTTCGAACTATCTACCGAACGTCAGAAATTAATCCAGACATTACGACGTCCGCTAAATCCCCTAGACTGCGAAGGTAATCGTATTAAGCCTCTACGGTGAAATGAGCTTAATGGTCGCGCGAGACAAAATAACCTCGACTTTTCTTCTATAGCAAATTCGCAGAGTTACTCTCGAGGAGTATTGCATTATTCAGTGAGTCTTAGCCCGGTACCCGAATTGAAGTAGACATTTAAATAGTCACTAGGGATGCATCGACACCCACTCGTCTATGCAGATGACTCGGCCGATCCTCGAAGTGAGCAGTTGCAAATTATTTGAGCAATTCACCTAGCTGAATCTGGTAAAACGTGAAGTGGGCTTCAGGGTGGAATTAAGTAACAGGGATCGAAATATACGAAGGGGGTAGCTCTAATTTCGTAATAAGTAAAATCAGTAAAATAAGGTTGACAAATATTACGTGCAGAAAAGTTTAAATTTCGCACAAATTTCACGATTAAACGACATTAAAATTTGACAAATCTCTAATAGCTAAATTTAATACACCACTGTTGGCAATCTATTTCAAAATTAGTAAAAATAAAAAAATGTATTTATGTGAAATCTGGTGAGCCATTTTTGAAATATTCGAAATCCGTTTTTTTTTTAGTTTTTTTTTGAGTTTTAACCAAGTGTGACCTCATTTTCTAATTCTCCATCTGATTATATATATATATATCTGTACTAACCTTGAACATCATGAGTGAACCACGTGTCTCCAGACTGTACACGAAACTGAGATAAACTGCTGATGCTACTACGTGCTTATATACCCGTCAAGAAATCGCAACAGCGTCTCGCGCACAAAGTCCCCCATTATTTGACGGGACACAGAGACGCGAATGCATAACTATAATTACATTTAGTAATAAAACCGCAGATCTGTGACGGAATCATCTCCGTGCTCGATTCTCTCGTGAGGTCGTCTTCCGCCTCCTTGGTGAAACTCCCTAGGAGAGGAGGGTCGTGCGGAGAGAACAAAAAATTCATGTGACGTTAATAAGGACGATAGCCAAGAGATGGCGCTGTTTAGGTTTATATAGGGAATAAATGCACTTGAAAAATCGATTTATAGACAGCTGTTGTTTTGAAACAAGGCTTTTATATATTTGTAAATAATGATTTATAAACATTTTATATGGAGAGATAAAGGGTTGATTATGAGATATGACGATTGAACACGATTATGGCTGGTTAAGGAATAAATAAGAATCTAGTGATTTTTATTCTCATACATGTAGAGGAATTATTTGTTGTTTTTTTTTGTTTCCTTTATGGCTTTTTTTTGTGTCGTGTATTGTCTAGTGATTAGGATATTTGTCTCTAGATGACATCACGAGGAACGCATCAGTTGATATTACTAGGGAAAAATAATGGCGAGAACGGAATCTTCCATTCTGGGGTAAGATATAGAATTACGAAGACTAATTCGTACTCGGTCATTTGTGATATACTATTATACATGCGTGATTGAGATTTATTATTTAGCTATGCGATCAGTATTGATATCCGCCATTGGCTTCGGCGTCTCCGCCATTGCCAGATGGATAGCCGCCATTACTAGCGCCATTGCCACCTCCGAATCCTGGGGAATTTGAACCGCCTGATGGATATCCACCAGATGCCCCATTTCCGCCGGTTCCAAATCCATTTCCACTGTTGCCACCATTTCCAAATCCACCTGGACCACCCGATGGATATCCTAAATCGGTAAATAAAGTTATGACAGGTAAAATAAAAATGTGAACTAGTATTCTATCCTTCTAAAATTTTCCTCACCATTTCCACCGCCATTACCGCCTGACCCACCTCCACCATTCCTGCCAGCACCATTTCTACCACCGGAAGGATAACCCCCATTGCCACCTCCATTGCCTGACCCAAAGCTACCACCATTTCCTCCAAATCCATTGGCTCCACCTGGACCACCGGATGAGTAACCTGAAATGAAACATTGTTATAATAATTTTTCAAAATATTTTGTTTTTGCAAAATTTGTTTCTGTACCGTTTCCGTTTCCGCCGTTACCTCCACCACCGGAAGGATATCCTCCATTTCCTCCACCTCCTGAGGGGTATCCGCCGTCGCCATTTCCACCACCCGAAGGATATCCTTGGTCGCCACCTCCTGATGGATAACCGTTACTGTCCCCTCCATTTCCACCTGGTCCACCTGAACTGTATCCACCATTTCCAGCTTCACCCTCATAGCGAATTTGTGGCTTGAATCCTTCTTGATCTGCTTCATATTCCACAATCTGTTTACGACCATCCGGAAGCAGTACGTTAAATTCACCCTGAGCACGATCGCCATCGCGAGTTTCTGTATGGCCGAAATCGGTGCCTGATTCGTCATCCTTCACCTCATAGGAGAATTCGTATTTTGCAGGTTCCTAAAGATTAATGTACTTATTTTGAACTTGAGATTATGAGAATTTTGAAAATGTATAAACATTGGTATTTATTGCAATAATGGACTATGATGAACGGATCATGTTGGCTGGACTTAGAGAATTTTTGTTGTTGAAATTATTGTACTTACGTCACTTCCGTCGTCAGCATTGCTTCCGTAACCACTTCCTCCGCCATTGCCGCCACCTCCACCGTTTCCATTGAATCCTCCATTATCTCCTGGCCCACCCGAAGAATATCCTCCGTTTCCTCCAGAAGGTGAAGACGAATATCCATTGTCACCACCACCTCTGCCACCTCCATTTCCGTTAGCTCCAGGAGCGCCGTATGTACTTGATGGTTGTGAACCTCCAAAGGAGCCACCTCCGTTCGAAGAACCTCCGAAACCGTTACCGTTCGCGCCTGGTGGTCCGTACGAAGAAGATGGTCTACCGCCTGCACCTCCAGAACCCCCGAAACCTCCTCCGCCTCCAGAGCCAAAGCCGCCGCCACCGTTTCCGGAAGCTGGTGGCCCATACGACGAGGATGGTCTCCCTCCTGTACTACCAGAACTTCCACCGAAGCCTCCGTTGCCACCTCCATTGCCACCGCCAGGGGCGCCATAGCTGCTGGATGGTCGACCTCCAGGGCCTGCACCAAATCCACCTCCGTTTCCACCGCCATTTTTGCCAACGTTACCTCCTTCTGGTGCTCCATAGCTGCTAGAAGGTCTTGAGCCACCTCCGTTTCTACCACCGTTTCCACCTCCAATTCCGCCACCATTGCCGCCTCCTATTCCGCCACCATTCCCACCTCCAGGAGCACCATAAGAATTGGAAGGTCTTCCACTGCCTCCATTTCCACCAGGTGGACCATAGCTGCTCGAAGGTCGCGAACTTCCACCATTGCTATTTCCTCGGCCACCTCCATTACCTCCGTTGCCATTACCGCCGTTACCTCCAAAGCCACCCCCGTTTCCAGGTCCGCCGCCAGGGGCTCCATAACTACTAGCCGGTCTGCTTCCTCCAGAACCTCCACCTCTTCCAAAACCCCCGTTTCCACCTCCAGGAGCTCCATAACTGTTAGAGGGTCTTCCAGCACCATTGCCACCTCCATTAAATCCACCCCCGCCGTTACCACCACCACCACCACCACCGAAACCAGGCGCTCCATATTGCGCCGAAGGTCCACCTGCACTCGATGATCCGCCACCAGATCCAGCGGAACCACCAAACCCAGGTGGTCCATACTGACTCGACGGTCCACCACCACCGCCACCACTACCGCCACCACCTCCACCAGGACCACCCCTGCCTGGCGGCAGATACGAGTTAACCGGAGGTTCCGGTCTGGCCAAAGCCAAAGCCACAAGGCTTGTCGTCAGTGCAAACTGCAAATAAAAATCCAATTGAACTTACACAAATTCTCAATACGAAAGTTATCATCAGACTTCAAAAATAATCCAACACTAATTATAAAGAAAAATCTGATACTCCAATTACCTTCCACATGATGAACCCTTCTCGATTCAGATAAAAAAATTCAAAAGAGACTTCTCCCCCGCACGGAAATCCCCAGATACTCAAAACCCTTAATCACGTGACTCTTTCCTACTAACTTTCTTATCTTTTCTCCCGTATATGCCTCCACCACTTGAGTGGTGCCGAGGGAATGACAATCTTAGGCCCACTTAATCCGCTTTATATACCATACAACATCAGAGCGCATCCTTACCAGGGTTACCAAGAAGACCCGATTCCGTGATTCGCGATCCACGGATTTAGTGCAGTCCCATGAAAGATTTACACCGTTGAATCGTGAATGTATTAAATGCGCGCGCATCATTCTCTCTTGTAACATTACCTCTCTCTCTCTCTCTCTCTCTCTCTCTCTCTCTCTCTCTCTCTCTCTCTCCCCCGTAAACCCCACGAAATCTCTCCCTTTCTCTCTTTCTTCCAATACACGATACTCTCTTTCCCAGTTGGCACTACCACAACCCGTTATGTACCAGCGTCTTCATTCTGTAGCCGACGTCTCCGTCGAGGAAGACGAGGAGGAGGAATTGTAGGAGAGAAAAAAAAAATTCCCTAACAGATTCACTCACGCTGTCTCCGTCTAATGGATAACGCCTGGAGCTTAATAATACGAAGAAGTCCTCCGTATACCAATTCATCCTTTAAGCCGTGTTCTTAACATCGATGCGACGGCCGCACGATTTCCTGGATACGTTTTCCTTGATTTAATCAAGGTTCCTCTCTTGGTGGCGTGGAAACAATGAATCTCAGGGTGTGTTACGTGAAAGCGTTGAGATAACCTAATTAAGTTCTAGTTTTATATCGAGCTCCATTTATCTTGGTGATTGTCCCCTGTAGGATCCTAGGGACATTGAGATGACAAGAGAGAAAAATAAGTACCAGGAAAGTTACGTCGATAAAACCGGAAGTACTGTGGCTTCCTTGATTCTTAGATGGATACGTATTTTTTTTAACCCCCCCCCCCTTTTTTTTCAAGACAACAAATCAACGTTCATCCTATTTCTCATCCTAGACTTTCGTTCAATTGCAATAATTGTGACAGAGCTCTACTCTTCGGCTTGGTTGCGCTACGGTTGTCCTGGTGTGCATCAGGCTTTGCGAAATCAATAAACTCGTTCAGGATGTGCAGTCGGGGACAACGTTGGGAAACACGCGCTTGTACGCGTATTGCAACACGAGTCCTCCTTGTAATTGTACTTTCATTATACACTTGGGTAAATCAGTGCCGGGGTTAGATCCAAGTTGGAGAATCGATACCCGGAAATGCTAAGTCTGAAAAACAAGTCCACGACGAAGTTAAAAAAAAAACCGTGACGTAGGAGCTTATATATATAAAATTACAAAAAATTACAAAATAAAATAAAATAAAACTAAATTCCCTATCAACTTTATCGCTGTCATGCCAATTACCACCTATACAAATTTTACCTCACGACCACATCTGATATCTGGGTGGGTAAAATAAAAATGGTGTACCTGATAAAGACTGATTAATTATCCCCTAAAACATGTAAAAGGATGACGTGCCGTTAAATGCACTTCCGCTCGTGTGCATCTTCCTATTATTCCACATTCAAAATCATTAATCACATGGTCATCAGCGTAATTTCCCGGTAGTCAAAAGTTACTAGATAGCATAACAAAATTTTCCAAGTAACTCTCGCGTGTTCGTGATCCTCCTCCACCGTCGACCGTCGCAAAAAAAAAGTCCCTAGGATTATTTCTCAATCAGTCCCCACTTGGAATTCAGACTGTATCACTGATTCGGCAGTTAATAATATTAAGCATGTGCAATAATGACTTAGCGATTTCGCAATTACCCGTCTCCCTCGTTCCCACCTGGTTGCATTTTCTAACCTATCCTCTAGAGTCTAACCTAACCTATGCGAACGCGGCAACCCTTCTTACATCATCCCTTCTGGAAGGATCAAGCAAAAGAGACGCGTTCTCGTGAGCCAGTTAGCCAATCCTCTTCGGCTGATCTAATTTAACGCGCCTACATCGATCTCCAGCTGTCTCGAGCATGCAGTTGCGACATATATGTACTGATATATATGTATATAATATATATAAATGCATATATGAATATATACGGTATGTATAACTGCACATAAGAATACTGCATCCCCGCACGTTGCTCGCTTGCAGATGCAATAAATACACGTTGCCGATCTGGCTGAATCCTCAAACGTTCTATGCACGTGCAGCCGAAGAGATGAAATCCTTTGTGTAGAAATTTTATCGAGCACTCAGAAGTACTTAAATAATTTCAAGGGTTCCAATTTTTTTTTTTTTTTACGTAAATACGTAAAATAACGAGAATTTTTTCTATGGCATTTTTTTTTGCACATTCTGATATCCCATGTACCGTCACGCATATTTCTTCGCTAGATTTCTATGGGGTCCTGTACTTTTTTCTCTTGTATTTTTCCACATTTTTCGTCCTCCCGTACATTCCACCGGATACAATACGTTAGCAAGGAGGAAATTTGAAAATGTTGGAGGGCTACGTCTTGTAAGAGTATTATACACGGTGGGCAAATAACTATCGGCACTTTTAATATATCAGAAATTATTGGGGTTGGTGAAACATTTTTCTTAGCTAAAGGTCTGTATATTATATACGTACAAAGTATATACGTGCATGATGGATTTTTTTTTAAATTTCTTTGTTAATTTTTGATTTTAAGGACAAATCTGTGAAACATGCTGAAGTGTCTTATGTAATTATTATTGGAAAAAAAAGGTCGCGCTCGCGTGTTCCGTGCGAGTGTCTGTGTGCGCGCGCGTGCGTGTGCATGGTCGAAAATGGTTGGATTGGAAAATTGAATCGAACCACCAACTTGGTAGATTTGAAAGCTTCATGAGAAATTAAGTTACGTATTTAGATAATAAGGTGTTAATAATATCTGCAGATATTCAGTAATTTCGATTCAACAATTTTTCACGGTTACGAAAATTAAATTTTTTCGTGACGGCGAATGCATAAGAGGGGTGACTAATTTCCTGGTGACAAATTTTTTTCTCCCAATATATAATTATTATGCACACTTATCAGCCTCTTTCCTCTCAGTCAAGTGGTTAATGCGCTATTTTCATAACTTTTCCACCACGTTTCGGACAAATGGCGATATGACGAGGAAGAATATTTTGAGGTTAGTTTAGGCTCTGAATCGAGACAGATTTTGGCCTAATTTACCGGGCCTCCTTTCGTATATTTCATCTTACTTATGGTGACTGCTTATTTTATGGGGGTATTATACTTTTGTAGTCAATATATTAACTGGGGTGCCTTAAGCCTAGGCTGTAAAATTAAGGTATACTTATGTCACCCTATATAAAATACTATACATATATATATATCTAGTCGGCTACCTCTGAATTTCTATTTCCATTCGAGCGACGGTTCCTTAATGCATCGAATGCGCGCTTCGTAGAATAGAAAGGGTAACAGTGGAAGTAGAAGTGATAAAGCTAGACGAGAGCCGACGATGGGAGCATTACGGGTTACGATAAAAGATGCATAAAGTGTCCAGTCGGTAAGAGTAGATTTCTAGGTTATCGAGCGACCTATTGTATCCTTTGTGTTGAGTTCCGATCACGAAGAAAAAAAAAAGCGAATAAAACGTTTAAAACTTTATTGCATTTGTACTCTTATCGTAGTTGCGATTATTATTTTTAATTCAAAAATATTTTATCCTTCTAAATAAAAAGTAAAATCCACGTCTTTCGAGAATCGTTCATGATTTTCGTTTGACAATTTTTCAAATTCTACTTTACCGACCGGCCAAATCCATGCGGGTTGTAAGGAATTAATTTTCTGGAAATTTCAAATATTTATTGATACGAATTCCTATATGTTATTTTAGGGAACTATAACCCTGTACGATATTTTAGTTATGTAGTATATGGAAACATTTACTGTCGCCTGTATTTCTGGAACCACATACACACACACATATATATATATATATATATACACACACACACACACGCACACACACACACATATATCCTTGTGTAAAACTTCAGGAGAAATAAAAGCACGGAATCGAAAGAAAGGAAGAGAATAAAGAAATAAGGAAAAACAATACTCCACAGCCGGTTCTGCAATACGGCGCACGTGTATCGTACGTTGAAATGTATTTGGCGCATTCTCATGAAGCGAATCATTTTATCTTCAGTGATTCCACCATCATATCATTATATCATCGACGATCCATCTTTGATTCATTGTCTGAGAAGATACTGTTTTTTTAAAATCATTTTTGTACACAAAAAACTTCCTATACCAGAATACATGTTCCATCGGATCCAAATAGCCATTTACATGTTAACGACAATTTCGTAGAATATTCACGAGCAGATTATTTACTTACGAACTATCTTTGTCCAATGAGAATGAGCCTTTTTTAAATTCCGTGCATAGAATTGGCATTAGAATCGGCAGAAATTTTCTAAATATATTACGCAATATCGACAAGTCGCATATTTGATATGTTTCAAATTGTCTTTTGTCGCAATTTATTTCTAGGGACTTCTAGTTACTTTTTATTCCCTTGACGAGCCTGGAGAATTACACTGGACAGTTATTTTTTAGTTTTGATTCGTCTTGTTCTAGTCAAGAGGTGTCACTAGGAGTTACAAAAAAAAAGTGACTTATACCCATAAGAGAAAATATGTAATCGGTTTGAGAATGAAGAAAAATAACAGACAAAAAAGAGGACGAGTCACTGTTAATGTCTGACTTGATAAACAGGACTTGGTAAGAAGACGTGATCCTTGTGCTCTGGCGTTATATAAAGAGAAACGAAAGCGACAGTGATAACAGTGAGGTTAGGATGGCTGGAATGTAACGAAAGCGGAAAATGTGAATTCAGGCTATGGAGTTGAAGGAGTCTGAGGTATAGTCGGAGATGAAGAGAAACATTGCTAGGATTGCGTGACGCAACAGTATGGAGTTCAATGGATGCTGGTTATCTTGTAGTGGCGTACTACTGAGAAAAAGATGCCGGTGAGAGCGGTGCGGAACGAGTGGTATGAGCGAATGGAAAAAAAAAAGGAAAAATGGGAAAACACGCAAATGTAGAGCAAGGAAGACGCGATGATACTCGAGGGATCACCTCATTACCTACGTGACTCCTACACTCTGACGTAACAACATACGGTAGTCAGTGGTTCTCAAACTGAATTTTAATTTAAGGTTAGACTTTGAATTTTGACAGGTGCCAATATATATATATTAGACAGGTAAGTACGAAGTAAAATTGTAATTCAGAATTTTTTTTAGGATAAAAATTTGTAATGGAATTTTGAAAAGACTGGATTTGACATGCACTTTTTGTCCCTTTGTCACAACTTTCGCAATTATGCACGCGAAATGCATAGAAGGAATCTAACCTAAAATCTTGTATATTTTTAAAAGTATTGCATATTAAGAAAAATGAAATTTGACTTTGAATTTTATCGAAAATATTTCGAGATTGCACTTTCGGTAGAAAATTAATATCGGCAGATCCCTAAGTGCGCCAATCATTTTCTCAAGGTAGAAAGTGCATTAATAATAAATTGGTCGCCCGTAAAATATTCTCCGATAATATTCTTCTTGGGTCAAAGAGGGACTTTCCGTATGTAACGTGGTATTTCTTTTCAAGGTGGCTTCATAACGCAGCTTGGAATTAGCAAGCTAATAGAATTTAAATGAAAGTTCTAGAACGTTGAGGGTCAAAGGTCTTTTTAACGAGCTTACCATTGAGTCCTTTAGCATCGCATTTATTTCTTCCTTTATGTCAAAGCTATGGGTTTGACTGTTTCGTGCTTTGGCTCAAAATGTCCCTAGATTTGACGAACGCATTTTATTTTCCCCGATAGATCTACGTCCGCAGATATACAGGTATGGCGCCATGCATGCTGATATAGGTTGGATCTGCTGAGGTGTCAAGACTGCCAACCTGCTGAAGTAACTGTGTGTGTATGTATATAATATCCCTAGGCATGGTCTGTCAGCATTCCACTTGGTGTTTCTCATTCAATCCACGACGCTATTGTTGACGTAGGCGTGCTCCGTCGAATCTCAATTCGGATTTTCGGAATCTCCTAGATATATGTATACGTATAGGGATTTGATCCTTTCGGGTTGGTATGCTACTTGGATATAACTAATGTTATTAGACGGTAGGTAGAGAGTCAGATTGTTTTCTAACAAGGTATTCATATTGAATAAAGTTAAATCTTTCTTTTTTTTTGACAAGATACATTATATGAGCTTGCGGTGGAAATAAATTCCCTAGATGAAAATTTTTCTGCATCTCTTATTCGCGATGAGACTGATAGTTGGATACCATTTCTGCATCAGTTTTCTTCGACACGCTAACTTCATCCATCAAGTAATTTTATTTAGTCGGTTCTGCTCCTATTATTTTTTTTTCCCCCTAGATCAACTCAGGAATTTCGTATCTTGTAGAAATCTTGTAATATTCAAAATTTCGTGAGGAGGAAAATAAGCGCGTGAATTCGGTAGATCACGCAATCCGTATAAATATATTCAAATAATGAATTGGTAGGTAATAGTTGGAAATTGCCCATAATTGCCTAGCCGACAGATCGATGGTTAAGCAGTTGAAAATGAAATGGTTATGAGATGGCGCCACTAGGTACAGTCGGTTCACGAGTTCAATTTATTTTTTTGACAGTTTAAAAGCAATTCAATACGTAGCGAATCACAGGGAATTTTCAATAAATAAACGTAAATTTATGCTGAGACAGATCAATAAAATATATTTTGTACAAAATCATGCATACTTTGTAAAAAACAATTTTAAGCAATGACACGTGTACTTTGACAGAGACTTTGTTGTTTTCGATCTGTCAAAAGTCCACATCGAACTCGTGGACCGACTATATGTATATCAGAGTTAATATCAATTTTTTAATATCATTTTCATAGTATTTTAATGCCACTTATCGATGCTATTATTTTTTATGATTTACCATTACGATCACTTAGTGTATCCATAATTTATGAAAAACTCGTGCAGTACCACGTGATTGGTACCACTCCGTATTAATCATCCCGCTCCCATGTAGTTTCATGGTATGACCTCCTGGCATGATTCCTTCGTTATAGTGTATCTGACCTTTCTGCACTCTCCACACGCACTCTGCAATCACAAATACAGTAATGGCGAAACGTGAAGTTCGCATTTGCGACACCAGGTGGACTTTTTTTTTTATGTGCCCAGTTCTACATTCGCTATATCTCACTTGAGCGCGTTCAGCCTCGTAACCCTGAATTCTAGATGAATTATTGTTACGACCTACGTTAGACGAGTTCAGTGAGACTTATATATCTTAGTTTGAAATTTAATGACATTGCACATATGCAAAGTGCCGTAAATATCCTCAAAGCGTCAAAGATTTCTCAGGGTCACAATTGCAACAAGATTGTGCATTTTATTCGTTACGAGCTATTTCGTAGGATCCATTTAAAAATTTAATCTCTAAAAATATTCTGTCTTTTCAGTAATATGCATATAAAATGGGCAAGCGACGATAGCAGTAATTACCGATATGAAATTTTTGTACTTGTCCGAAGTATCATTATTGTTAATCTAGGGAATTTTTTTTTTTACTTTTGCATAATCAACTCTTGGCGTGGTAGAAAAACGTGGAAATACCCTATAATATCGAGAATGCCTATCGGTATCGGGTTTTAATGATCGGTCATAAAATCCATGTCCACATGAGTAGGTAAGGTAGATATTTAACCTTACCGACTGATGGGTAAGTCGCGTTTCATTGGCATTTCAAAGAACAAAGGCGCGAGGTAACTGACACCGGCCTATGTTAGGTAGTCTGAATGTAACAGTATTAATGTACGAGGTGTAATGGAAAAGGATACGAGGTGGAAGGGCCACGGGAGATAGCAGTTAGGTGAAGAAGGTCGTGAAGGTGAGTAGTGCTGTTTTATCGAAAAATAATTGACATTACATAGCGAACCAACTGCCGAGCCACCTTGTCTCTTATTACGCGTTTAACCTCATACTGCGGCGCTGCACGCGTAGGTGAAGGTCGCTGTGCAATATTTAATACCGCAATGAGGCAAGAAATGTCCTAGATTCAAAAATAGCCTTATTTTTACAAATTGCTAAAATTGTATTTTGACATTAAGCTTGAAAAATATTTTTTTTATTCTTAGTTTTAAATCGTTTAATCTTATTGCGAGACTTATGAGACACGATGGTAAATATAAAAGCATTGTCGTTATTTAATAATAAAAATTTGGGATTTTTTTTAACCCGGCAACCTTGTCACTAACGTCATCGAGTTTGTCTTTTTTATGTTTCTTATTTTGTTTTTATTATTTTTAGATTTCCAAGCTTGCTTTTTTTTTCCTCTACGATGTATACATCAAATAGGTCAACCGAGTGGTTTTCTATATTTTTTTTCTCATCGCGTGGTCTTTATATCTGTTCATTATTTAGTTTGCTTTTGATTTTATTTCGGGTTTCGCGGTTGTTCGCGTCTCAAAGCTTTTCCCTCAATTTGTCAGGTTTTCCTCGCATCGATACCTCGTATACGAATGCAGCTTTGGATTTGGAATTAATACGTTTGAATTTCGCAGATGCAACATAAACCTGCGTATCGAATCATCAAATCTACAGTATCCAACGTACGTGATTCATAAAACGAAAATATATAACGACAAGTGAGCATTAATTAAATTGACATTGATAAATTAAGAAAATTAACTGTATCAAAGAGATTGCGAGAAAACAAACTTTGATTTTATTAATAAATTGTTCTTTATGTATTTAGATAAAAAAAAAAGAGGAAAATGAAGTGCAATTTCGACATGAAATTTTCATTAACATTTCGAGGGTTCTCGTTTTTAATTTCAATCAGTCAACTGTAGGTACCACTGAATTTCTGGAGGCTTATCCATCGTCAAGGATTGGACATTTTATACGTGACAAATCCAAATGGGACCCGGTAATTACACAGAAATCGAGTCGTGGATCATTGGCACGTGAAATACGTTGAATTAGCACAAGCAATATTGTAAACGCATTGAAAATCACAAGGACGTTTGCAAATTCATAGCCGTCATGGGCGGTGGAATATAAAAAAAAATTTCATTTTTCATTTATAAAATGTTCAAATACTATTTAAAAAATCCCTGTCACGTCTCTCGCCTCGCTGACAACTGGGAATAAAATTCAACCAATGATATTCCATCGACCATTAACCTGCATCTGACAGGATATCCACGTTTCTTGCCAATAAGTATAAATAAGACGTATACTTCGTATAAAAGTAATATGAAGTTTTCTAGGGAATACGCGATCGTTATATCTTTCATTTATTTCTACATGAAGTTCTGGTATATTGGTTAGGTAATGTAAAAAAAAGAAGTGAATCCATCAGTCACGTGACTCTGGAAATGAGATTTTCTGCACATAATAATTGCATCCCGATGCCGAAGTGAGCGTTGAAATTTTTTGATATAAAAAAAATATATCTAGTGATACGATATTACTTTTTCTCTAGACGCCCTAGTAACTTTTTTTTTAACGCAGAAAGATGTTATTACGACTTCTTGCTGGTCGTGAGGTCATTGAAGTTTTCTAATGACTATCTCCGATATATGGTCTTTGAGAACCCCTGTAATCGAGGAGGATCTGATCTTCCCACGGAGCAGTGAAAGTGAGTTCTGCTGAGATTAGTTCACGTGTCGAGGGAAGGTTTTGCCCGTTGCTTTTGTCCAGCATCCGCCATTTTCTTTATCCTCAAGGTAGCCCATTGTTTCGTGGTGATCGAATAAGTTTTATCGTGGCTGATAGGTTAACTTACGAGAGATCATAGTATAATGACGAGCGATGAATGTGAAGTATCGAGAAAGAAAAAAAAAGGGAACGAAAAATTTGGGGGAAAAAAATAACCCTGAAAAAAAAAAGAAACTAGTAATTTTGTCGTTAGTGAAAATTTTATCGAATTATTTAATGACCGTTCAATCGGATTAATCACAATATTTTGGAACCCGTTACGCAATACAATGATACTACTGTCCACTTTTCATTTCCATTTTTCATTTGGCACTCAATTAAACGATGTATATAAGTATTGAAAGTTTCGAAAATCATAATCATAATGTTACGATGTTGGCCATACGAAAGCAATAGGCATTTTACAGTTATGCGGAAATACGAAGTTTCCCAGCACGTGACCAGCGCGTAAACTTGTATTTTCCACTTTCCACAAATTTTTCATATACTACCTAAGAAACAGTCTTTCGATAACCAGAAGAAATTCGAATTATTCACAGGTTTGTCACGGCGCATTTCGCGATAAATAATTACGTGATTGTGCGCTGAGAAGATACGTAGTTTAATGTAGGGTCACCCTAGAAAGAAAAGAAAAAAAGAAAGAAAGACATAAAGGAAAAAGATGAAAATGTTACTAGGGGGGGGTTCTCAAAGTAAACCGGGAAATTTGTATTCAGTAGCCTCGATTAAAATTATTGGGACGCGGTGGATCGTAACGCGGTGTACCCTCGTATGATACTTGTGCGTTAAAGCCGTGTTTCCAATCGGCGACGTAACGCACTATCTGAAGCCGCCCGTCCGGAAGTTGTACACGATATTCGCCTCTTACGACCTCTCCGTCGCTTACGGCGTTGTGGGAATAATCGTTGCCATAGGCGTCCTCCTTTACGGCGTAGTTGAAATCGAAAGGCATTCCAGGTTCGTGATGATGATGATGATCGTGATGATCTTGCTAAAAGAGAAATACGAATAGATTATACCCGATAGGATCATAGAGAGTTAGGTTAGGCTTGGTCTACTCTGGATGGGGTTAGACCAGGTCATGTCAATGTAGGTATGAGACGAGGTTAGTCTAAGTTTCCAAGGGACTCCGAAGTTTGAAGTCAGGGCCAAGAGTGGTATCCGGTAACTCGATAGAACGTAGTGGTATTAATGATAAGTTTTATGTAACTTGAAAAGTAACTTCGTTAAGTTACTTTGGGTTTTTAACTTTTTCGATTGACTGAATAAAAAGTTTGCAGTTACTCTTCGTTACTTGTTACTTGTTACGGGCCAGCTCTTTTTCTTAAAATTCTTTTCTTCTACGTCCAATCTAATAGGTAAAAATTTCTTAAATATCATTTGACATAGAGCAAAATATAACTAGATCGATAGAAGGAACGAAACTAAAGACATTGATATTTATTATTTCTTGTCCTTCGCTGTAGACCTTTGTAACAACCTTTTTTTTTTTTTAAATTACGTAATTTCATTTCAGATAAGTACATTAAACGTGACCCAATTCAATTTGAAGTAAGCAGGATCTATTTACAAAATCTAGTAATATTTAAAATTAGAATAATAAATCCCTAGAAGCTAGCTTCTTTTTTATTGCTGTGCGCAGCGCACAAATTAAAGCGCTACTCAGCGGTCAGTAAGCGAACTAATAACCAGGCAGAGGTCGCCAGAGGTTATTCCTCCGGGAATATCCCTAGGCAACGTCCTACCGCTGTCCTCCTGTCGTTACACGTAGCATCGTACATTAACCGTATCACCCTTGAACGTGCAGTGCCACGATATGCTCAGCCCGTGTCAAGTGTCACGCGAATCTAGGTTAAACGGATGAGGTCGCGTCACGGGATTTCCTAGGGAATCATGGTACAGTTGTGTCTGCGACGTCCTCATATACTGTCTAATCTGCACCATAGTTTTGAATTGGATATACTGAACTAGTGATAGAAGCCTAGCCAGATCGTGAATGGCAATTCGGTATAATGCCAAGATAATTCATAATTGATGAAGTCGACCAGATGTGCCTGATGATTGGAGTATCGATAATCATCAGGAATTGCAGCAACAGCATCGTCGTAAAATTTTTTTCTTACGAACTGTTGCTAAAATATTTTTAACTCTAACCGGGACAAGGAGCCCCGCATGGTCGAATGATTAATAAATAAAATATATTCGAAAAAAAAAAAGTTCCATCAGACTCGTTCAGTCATACAGCCTACGCGGGTCTGTGTTTCGTTCTTGTCACGCGAAGTCATTTTTTTAAATGTCTTTACATTTCCTCATATATATGTATACGCCATATTGTCAAAGCGACGGAAAGGAATAGGTCGAAGGTTGTAGGTGGATGGTGGAAAAAAAAAGAACACGATCTTAAACACGCGAGCAATCCCAGAATGGTTAGCTTCGCTAGGTACACGTTACTCTCGTGAGATATCACCAGAGCGCCCTCTTGCCTGGTGCTTTTATCCTGAACACGCCTTTGGCCGATATCGCAATGCAAAAAAGGTTATGTCAGGAAGTCACATGGCCGTCTGATCGCTTGGGACGATCTTCATTTACTGGTTACTGGCATTGATCGAGTGGAGGTGTTACCCTTATACAGATTTATGCGCGACCAGATGGAGCTAGAGATACTAGGGAATTTCTTGCATATCATGGAGATTGATGAAGAAAAGAATTCCCTATACTGGGTTAAAGTTGTACCGGTGCTATTGCATCTAGTGATTTCGTTGATAATGACAATTTTCATTTCGGTACTGATGTTGATTGAGCGACAATGTTAATTGTGGTTCACCATGACCCAAGGAAGTTTAGTTCTTTTTTTTTATCTTAAGCGAGGCAATGATATCCTAGGGATTATGGAATACGACTCTTTTACTCACGTTTGGTACGATAGTATTGCCATTGTTATGTGTTGGCTCTCTACTATAATCCGGAAATCCTGGCGTCGGCTTCGGACCTGGTCCAGGATAGGTAACGGGTCTTGTGGTGGAAGTAGGTATCGGTGGTCCAGGTCTAGTAGGTCTAGTTGGATAGGTTGGCGTAGTTGTTGTACCTCCAGGAAAGGTTGGCGTTGTTCTCATTGGAAATGGAACTGTAGGGCGATCGTATCTGTACCCAGTTGTCGGTTCTGGTGGTAAATATGTGTTTCTTCGAGTCCCAGCCGGTAAATCCCCTAGGACTACGGTCATCACGAGGAACAGTACTGCCACCTGAAAACGTAAAAAAAATAAATAGAAAAAATAACCCACGGTTAAACGTCGGTTCGTGAACGAGGATCGATCTTGATCGGTATCTCAACCTAGCGAAGATCCAATGCAAATGGCAACCGGTAGCCCCGTGACCCCCTGTGCACATTCCTTCTCTTATACAATATTACAGTCTAAAAAAATAATGTCAAAATAACATTTTTTTATCGATGCCAACATCTGAATAGATTTAAAAAATTTGTTTCCTTCCAAATACCATCAATAATTCACTTCTAGGGATATTCTAGTTTTTGGTAATTTCATATTAAAAAATGCATCCTTGCACACTCGCACAAACACACGGATAATACAAATCCTTGTATAGCACCAATTACGTAACTAGGTACATGCACGTACCTGAAGAGCAGCCATGATGGTCTCTTGGTATTGGCGGGAATTTCAAACACCGTACAGTTTATACTATTTCCAGTAAAATGCTCAGTGCGATAACCAAAACTCCACGAATTAATAAATGCTACACCGAATTCCGGATTCCTAATTCGATTTCCGGTCTGGAAATACTGTGAGAATTTCCCGCAAAGAGCACTCGGGTATATTTCCCTATATTAATCTGGTAACAATTTTCCAATGAATATGCATGCAACGTGGCCCGAGCGTGGTTAGAGTCGGTACGGTAACTGTTCGGCATCTGGCTAGGTTGTGTTTATATAGTGTGGGCCTTAATAAGATGATCCTTCAACGTGCTTGGGAGAGGATGAAGAGAGACCTCGGTAGTGAGAGAAGCATCTCTATTCCCTGGATACATTTTTCATCAGACTGAGTTCTCTTACCTAAGGTATTTTTCAAATACTGAGCAATCGAATGAACCCTTTATGCATCCCTTTGGCTCAGGTTCATTAATACATCCAATATTTATTTTCTCCAAAAAAATATTTTACATTCGTATTTTGGATTTTAAAAATTGATTCGTTTTAAAAAAATGCTTTTTTTCTTTCAATAACTCTATTAAAAATAGTTTCTAAGAGTATCTTGAATCCGAATGACGTTTCAATGGTTTCTTGTCTCTCGATAATGTTATGCCATACCCCTAACATATTTCTTATAGCAGGATACCTTCGGCAACACGTGGTATTGTTTGTGAGCTAAATGGGTCGCAATAAGTCCTTAATGAACCTTGCTTGTTCTCTTAAACCAGTAACGTCTCTTTACGGGATTATCTTTTGCTGCGTTAGGTTAGGTTCGTAATAGGACACGAATTAAGTGGCGTTGTTGTTGGTTTTACCTTAGGAGCGATTATGCTCGGAATTGCAGCGTCGGGCCTGGTAATTGTTTCCATATTGCGAAGTTCTAATGACGTGTGCTTTTTTTTTGGACAGCATGTGCACTTTTACCATCCTTCTTTCGTTTATATCTTTAGGTTACTTTTTCTATCCTTTTCTTCATCAATTTCCTAACTCCCAAGTAGAGTATCAGATTTTAGAAAATTTTTTTTTTTTTCTTTTTTCTTTCATACTTATTAATCTTTGCTGAACTTATGATTTGTCATCTTTATATTTAATTAATTAATTTCTCAAGCTGAGTGCGGCACACATCGTTCAGCATTACTGATTTCAACGTGGGAAGTCAATTCGTTATGAAATATGCGGTCGGGGCTGAGGCTGATACCTTCGCTGAGGACACTTCTGGGAGGATCCGGCGGAATTGCGAAATCTAGGGAATTCGAGAGGGAATGTATAATACATATACCGGGTTATTCAGTCGAATCGCACCACCTGATCTTAGCACTCTCATACGATGCCTGTACTAGAACCATGTTCAGGTGGTTCGTTTCGATTGAATAACCGAGTACAGTGATATATTAGCAAGTGATATTTTACCATTGTTATTTACTTAGTGTGACGCGAATCAGAACAGACAATACCACCCAGGATGACGATAAAAAAAATGTTGATGATATTTCGATTAATCTCATTTGTCGTCACGTGTACGATATCCCAAAAATTCTAACCCGACCAGCAGAAGCATCACCATAATTAATCAAATCCAACCTGTCATTGACGTACACATAACCACACGTGAATTGATGACGTACAACCTCAGATCAGTAAATAGCATTAAGAGTAGGAAGATTATCCAGGCCTTCTGAGCCACTACAATGCCTTTTGGTTGGTGATGAGACGAAAATAACGAAGTTAAAAAAAAATATTGTTCTTTGTTCCCACGATATCCTGATCGCTACGTAGTAACTTATTTTTTTTTGTTGATTTCGCTGAACGTAGATAATAAAAGGACACGGTGTACCTTGGGACATATAGGTTTTTAAAAGGTCGTGGGAAGTCAAGGCCTCCTAGGGAATTTCCTTGATCGTCTATCGACCTGACATTAGAACATCCTCTTTTTTTTTTCATCATATTATTGGCTACCATGGGATACACATATTATAATGGGCTGACATGGTTTTTGCTCCAGGAGACGTGACCTTTCTACGAATCCTCGTTGCACGCCCATTGTTCGACATTCCTGACATTTCCTTCGCAACTACAGGCCACTGCTGCCACATTGGAGGTCTTAAAATCTCATTGGCCAGAGATCTGCCTGCCACGGAAATCCAGCGAGAGGAAGGATCGCCGTTGCGTCATAGCACTGGCCTAATTGACGATAGGATCATCAGAGAAGTGTGAGACAAAAAATAGTGTGTACATATATATATATATGTACACAGACACACAAGAAAAAAAGAAAGGTTATTAAAAAAAAATGGCTTATGGAGAACGTTAATTACGGGGTTCAAATCGTCAACATGGAGGATGATGGCCGAAGGTCATCCGACGTTGAAAACCTTGAAATGATTTCGAGCTGATGATTTCGCTGCGTGCAGTAATTGAGGATTGTTAAGCGATGATGATGGCATTTTATAGGAAGGCACGGAATTTATTGCTTACTTTGTTAAATAGTAATTAAACAAAATTTATTTTCTATAAAGTCAGCCTGATTGCTTTTTACTGCGTGTTTCGTTGACGTTCCATGACGCATGAACACTGTCATTTTTTAGGGCAGCTAGCGAAGAACTTAATGAACGTTAAAATAGTCATCGTCGTTCCAAGTGGAACATGAATTTCGCACGTGCCTCATCTTCATCAATGGAAGGTTATGAGTACCATGTTTACAATGATGTTCTGTACATGGATTCTAGTTACATGCAGATTTTCCCTAGGGTGCGCAAAACTGTTGATGAATGTGAAACTGCCTAGGGAATTGAATTGGTTGTGGAATTGCTCCTGTAGGATATCATTTTAAAAATTACTGGATAATATGGTAATTGTCTGTTCTTTGGATTGGAATCGTATGGCGCAGTAAGTGCTGGTTAAAATTTTTCTTTTCTTTTTGTTGGCATTCTCCAATATGCTGGACAAAGTATTGACTTTGTTTTTAGCTATTTTTTTGTCTCATATTCCTATTTTATTTTTCCCCTAAAATCGTCAGTCAAGCTCCCTCGTCCCTCATCGCTGACAAGTTACTGGCCTATAGCTGGATTCTAAACGAATCGATCATGTTACACAACAGCCAAGTCGGGAATTCCCTATGGATGCCAACTTAAAAACGGTAAAACTTTACTAGATACCTAGTTACTTCTTTATCTCCGTATAGTTGGCAGAATTACAAATGGACGAGCATTCGTGTCACGGGTGAAGATCGCGTGTTGGAGAATCATGGCGTAGCCGTCATTTGTATTTATGATGATTGTCGTGCAATGATCTACGAGGTTGGTCGTTGTGTCTAGGGATTTTCTTTTTCTTTTATATTTCGAAATGGTAGTCGCGAGTAATCGATGAATTGCTTGATAGTAGATATTACTGGAATATTAATTATGCAATTATCAACACATTTGCTATTATCCATTGTCCTCTATAAATAGGAACCCATTCATAAATACTGTTTATCTGTAATGTAATTTTTTTTAACTTTTTCTTTTCCTTTGTATACTTATGGTAATAATTTGTTTTTTTTATTAAAAGAATTTCCACCTTTGAATTCAATAAAATAAAACTATTCTCGGCAGTTTGTGCTTCCCTGGATTTTTGGGCCAGTGTGGACTCATGCGTATTACACATTGCGCAATGATACTATCATACAGACGTAATATGACGATCGTATCGAAATGTCGGTTCATCCTCGAAAGATTTCGCAAGGTCCTTTTGTTCTCCACTGTATCTTCCGTCTGTCTTACAGCTTCAACCTTCTCTTCTGGTTTCCCTATGAAATCGGTTCGCGTGGCGATTTCCACATTGGAAATCGTCTGAATTTCATACATGGAAGGACGACACGTATAAAAGTTGAACGTTTTCCATGAATTAGGTATGATGAAATAATTAAATTAATCCCTAGTTTCGTATTTCGATTATTCAAATTACATTGTAATAACCAATAGATCGATATTCTTAAATTAATATCTAATAACGTTCCATACGTTTCCTTAAATAATATTGACAGTCGAAATTTCCATAATTTTCACACCCCTTAAAACTATGGGATTTTCACCTCAGCGCGATAAGGTATTTTTTGTCCTAGGGAATTTTTCGGCCAACAAGATGGCGCAAAGCTACATTGTAGCAATACGTGCGTTATAAGGTCAGTTACTTCTTGTCGGCTCGCCTAGCGTGGAATTCTTCAGTGATTTATGATTATGGATCTACACAATGCTACAAGTTAGTAACTTTACTGCCCAACCATCCAATGAACCAACCTAGCCCTGCGAGCACCCTCGATCATACCTAGGGTCACGTATGCCCTAGGGATTTGTCAGTACCACAGTAACAGTATGGTATACCCATGTATTATCTAGGGAATTTCTGGTATTACAAATAGGAACTCATTGTACTAATGACTGTTCAGACCGTTTTCGTAAGGTATGCAGAATTTTCTTTTTTTTTTTGTATTTCAGTTTTACTTATTTTCTCAAAGGCAAATAGTCACGGGTATCAAGTTGAAGAATATAAAAAAATTAGTTCCCAAGTTCAGAGGGCGCGCAGAGCACTTTCGTTAAATTTCACTGTGAGGAAAAACTTTTTCATTTCTCTATCGCGCACGGGTGGCCAAAGGTCGTCCCGGATTCTTCTTAACCTTATCATTCCCTTTTGCTCTCCTGTTTCTCCCCCTTACGTACCACCATAGCTATCCGTCGACCCTTAGGGAAAAGTTTACGAATTTCTCGCGAAAATATCATCGGGGAAAAAGCTGAGTGGTCTCTACAACTAAGGGAATTTTCCCTATGCCCAATACGTGTCCTGAAATACTTTTCTTTTCTTTTTCTGTATCTCCGTATATCTGTCCTTTCCAATTTCCCTGTTAGTTCAACTTTCTCAGCCATCTCTCTCTGATCCACTGACAGCTAGAGGCACTTTCGTCTCCTCGTGACCTGGAAACTGTCAAACGTCCCCAAAAAATCATATAACGCCGCTATATAAAAATTTCAATTCCTTTTTTTTTTCCTTTTACCTTTGCATTTTTTTCCTTTCCCTTTAAGAGTCCTTGGGACAATTATTTCTCATATCGAAGCTCATCGATATTGATAAAATCTTTAAAAAAAAAATTTCTATTATCGTATCGCACAGATACGAGATCTAGCACTCTTGCTGCACTTTCTCTTGGTTTCCTTGTCTACTGGATGTTATGCAAATCGCTCGGGATGCAGAAACACGACGTGGAATGACGAGGAGACGGGTAAGGTCAGTCAAAGGAAGGTTAGAGTAGGTGGTAGGGGGGGGGCTGGGTAAGTAGAAGAAGGTGGCTTTTATGTATGATGGTGGGAGGGTATGGTGGCTAAAGGTGATGGAGGTTACGACGTTATCGTTACGTTTGATGCGATTACCATTCCTTCTGTACTGATGCGTTTCGCTAGGTGGAGCCACGGTCGCCAATAGCATCGACAGGTATAATTTTTATATGAATATATATATATATATATATATATATATATATAAACTTGTCAAAGGGTAGTTAGGAGGACGTGCGGCGTTCACAATGGCAAGCCAATGTGTTTAAAAAAAAAAACTAAACCTTGGGACATGTTCTAGTTCTAACCTACTCTAACCTGTCGTGGCCATTTCTTAGCCCATCCCAATTTCGTCTGTCACGCATCAGAATTTTTGTCGAAAATTCGGTGTGTGTGCCGCTTTACGGTCCTGACAGTATACCTTAAGTATGTAAATTTTATCAGGACTGTCCTGCTAAGCACCAACTGTCCTCGGAACTGCCAGTACCTTACAATGCAACTGGGAAAAAGTCCTGAAAACTGCCCTTCTTAAAAAATATACATATATATATATATTTGAAGTTTCTATTCAAAAAAAGTATTTTGGATATTGAACCTTATTTACGTTTATATTATCTACTTATCTTAGTTGCCATGTTATTTAGTAAAATCGTTAAAAAAAAATCGAATGTCCCTACGAAAGAAAGAAGATCGCGGGATCCTGCACAACTTACAAGAAGGATATTCGGAGAAGGAAGGCCGCGCCTTAGAAGGATCGACTCGGTAAGAATGTCTTCTTTTATGGGTGAAGACCGTTGTTGTGTCTGGGAAAGTCATTCGCTGAACTATTCGGCGTGTCACGCGAGGCCGAGTCCCTGATGATCCTGATGACTGTATAAAAGGATCGTGTGCGTAATTGGTCTCTTGGAAGAGAAAGAAAGGTCGAAATAAGCTGGGTATGTTCTTTGGCTATTTTGTATACGCCTGGGCTAAAGACACACAGAGATCATTTATCTTCTATTTTACTCAAGATCGTAAAAGTCCTTTTAGCCGATAGGGGAAATTACTGGCTTGGATTCCCTAGATTCCTAGTCCTTAATCCTTCCGAAGTTCCGTTTGGCATCTGACTGGTATAACGTTGCGCTAACAACTAACAGTAGTTTCATCGTTAACGCTGATACTTAAATTGCAATTTCGGAAATAGAGGGATGCTTCGTCGCGGTATGCCGTTTCCTTAAAATTTTTGCTACCCGTTACGCGAATATGGGATATTAATCGATAGAAGGGAACAGATTTTTTAATTTGAATTTAATACAGGAAATTTTGCTCATCCGTATAGGCTGATTCGTTAGAGACGTTTCTTAAGGTGTTTATATTTCGTGGAATTTCCCTATGTTTTTATTAAGTTAGAAAATTTTTTTTTTACGGTCCCGACTGTTTGTTTGAAAAAAATCGTAAATAAAAAAACCAGTATCCACCGATTCAACTCGTTTCTGTGCTTCATTTGAGGTGCGGCCAAGTGCTCAATCAGTGATCGATTGGTCGATCGATCAACACCGATAGACGGGACCACCGATGAGTTTACGTTCAGTGGGAAACGAAATAGTCGAATAGTCGCATCGCGTCATGGTATAAGGAGGGAAACGAATTATCCTCTGAGTTTCCTGAAAGCAGTTTGCAATTCCACTAGGGAAGTTGAAAAATCCTAGAGCAGATAAATTTCCTAGATAAACATATCGGATTCTGCTTTACGGTTCAGCGAAAAATTCAAGTTTCTCTGAGAGAACTTGCTTTCTAATCGTCATCGGGGAATTATATGCAGGTCAATGAGTCTGGGCGGTAATAATTATTACTATTAATTTTTTAAATTATCGATCTGGTGACATTTATGAAGAATTGACTTTTTCCTTATCACGCAACGAATTCATTTCTTTAATTAGCCCGCTGCTTATGCAGTATCTTTATTTTAAGGATTTTTTTTTAATTCAGCCTTTTTTCAATATCGATATCAATCGCTATACTTATTATCTAATGTGCTATAGTATAATTAGCTAATATTAGCTAATGTGGAACTTTAATCTTATCCGATGCACCCGTACATACGTATTATACGTATTCATTTGGTATCGGTCCGCTACCGATCTGGCCGTAACTCATCCCACGCAGGATTCACGCCTGGATTCGCAGGAACGTTTTCGCATTTCGTTTTCCCAGATGGACACGCTAATCCCGAATCAATTGCTATTCCGCATCCTCCGTGAAATAACTCCAAACCTCCCGGAACAGATTGAATCGGCATTTACTCATCGCGTGCGGATTTAAGTATTTTTTTTATCACCAACATTTTATTCCCGTTCGTTTGCTAGTTTTTTTCCTATTATTCTTCAATCAATTCAAAAATACTTTTATGGTTTATGGAACGAAATTGACAAACTTACATGCAGATCCGGGACCAGGTAAACTGTCACTGAATTAGGAAAAAAAAAAGTTTTTTTTTCATGTCAATTATTATTTAACCTCAACCAGTTAAACGATGATTATGAAAAGTTCATAAAGATACTTCAAAGGAATATTTTTGATACTCATTTTTTTTTTTTTTTTATACCTCTGATGGCTTTGATGCCTGTGACAGCTTTGACACGTCTGTATTTTCCAATGTTCGTATAAGCTGGATTTTGAGCTGGTGTCGAGGTACAGGTTTTTTTTTTTTCTTTCGATTTTTCACTATTTTAGACAAGTTCAAAGCTTCGATTACGCTTTTGAGATTTGATGGACTGGAGAAGATTGTCATAAGATATTTTAGTAATTTTTGGAAATAATTATCTTCTCATTATTTTCCTAGTTCAGTAACGTAGTTGCAGTTTCCTCTTAGTTGTCTACTATGAATATTATTTTTATTCTTTATGTTTGCGGAAGGTAATATTACCCTCAATGTACCCGCAGACAGTTAGTAGAGTAACGGGAGCCAAAATAAGGGTGCCAGTAGTTTCTTCATATATGCATAATATGTATATGGATATATACACGTGTATATATGTAAAATGCTGTACATGGAAACCGTTACAAGCAGCGGTATAATTTTGCGAAATAACCTTTCTCGCGAAATTAAACGAGGTGCTTTTATGAATTTTATTTAATTCGTATACGTGGCTAGTGAATTTCATAAAAATGCCGACCTGTATCTTATTTCGCGTGCAAAAAATTCTCTAGCCATGTACTTTCCACTGGCGATGCTGAAAAGCCTTGAAAAGTGTCTTTGTTTTATTCCGTGCTTCATCAACAATGACCTAACCTTGATCTTGGTGACCTTTCGTTGATGCCCTTTCAACTGTTCTCTTACCCCCTCCCAGTTGGTCATTTCTATGCGTGACGCCACCTTTTATGGTCACTGTAAAACGCCACCGCCATAAGCGCAATTGGATTTATTATGATGTCAACTCTGGTAACACGGCTGAATTACAGTTCAGCTTGTATTTACCATATTAGTTCTCATTAGGGCGACGTAACCTTTCCCGAGAAAAATTTCCTGCAGTTGCCGTGCAATAATTTTGCTCTGGTTCGCGTCCCGGCAGCGACTTCACTTATTCGTTCTCCGTTTGCTTAAAATACCAAGAGGTATACGTGGCCAATGTAACCTTTGATGTTTTGCAGTACAAAAAAAAGTCACTGGATCGTATAAAATAAAATCTAGGGATATTTGTCTTTTGCGAAATATCTTGACCCCGGCATCAGGTACGTCTTGGTATTGGACTATTTTTTTTTTACTCCAGCCAATAAACTTTGCACTTTCGTTCGAATCCCTTCGAATTTATTAGGGATTTCAAGACCCTCTCCACAGCCGTCATAAGGGAATTATTGGCGGTGTAGGTTGGTATCTGAGATATAAATCCTTATGTTTATAGAGGTATCTAATTCTGTAGTTATAGCCTCGATTTGACGGGTCCCTTTATTATTGATCATTCAAATAGTCATTTTGTTTGCGTTTACGCTCAATTTTGACAATCACAATATTTCATAGTGCTTCGTATTGCCCTAGGGAAAAAAAAATTGTGACGTCAACAAAATACATAATTAATTACTTAGTTAATACAGGCTTCTCAGAGAACGAGAATGTTTGTTTTGACATGTCCTAGGGATATTTGGTTTACTTCATTGTCACTAGGACAACTTATAGATCGATCTTCATCGACGCATCGCTTATCTGAATATCAATACGTCTAATGGTAATCGATTTGAGGTCAGTTTCGCTTGTGGTTTTCGTTGGTATTCGTGTCGGTTCTATATACCTAGATATCCTAGGGATATTTGCGGTTAAATTTAGCTATTCTCATCATCGCATTCGCTTCGGTCTCCCACGAGCCCCAATCCAAACAGGTCATCATCGTCCCCCATAACATGTTTCGTACAATATTTTTTTTTTATATATTTCTAATCTACCAATATACAAAACTATTGGTTGATACTGAAATTCCCTAGCAATGTGATATTTACCGTTTCAAAGCGTGACTAACAAGTACAACGTAATTTTGAAGAACCATCTTCTTGTAATATTCAGCTCTAGATTTCCCTAGATTTCATATAGATCGGTTATACCACGTGCGTGTCAACTTTGATATATATATATATTATTGTGTATGTTTCTTACTGCGAGGAGCATAACGTGAATTACAGATCGTAGATCATATAGAGTTACCAATATTAGCTACTAGCTAGTATACACATAGCTCCCTGATACTTCAGACTATCCAATATCTGTGCATGCGCATACGAGAAGTAAAAGCCCATTAAGGTATTTGCATAGAGCGGTAATGAAGCGGTGGCCCAGAGAGACGAAAAGCAACGGCGGACCTCGATTACCGCAACATTGTTCGAACCACGGCATTGTCTTTGCTCTCATATACTCGCCTGACCTTCTCCATTCCTTTATCCTTCAATCCGACCTAGCGCCAACCTTCAACCTAGACAGATATCTGCCATTAGATATACGACTATCAAAATCAATAAATTCTTTTGGGCTTTTCAACACCCTCCCGTGTATGGGCACCTTTGACATATTCTTCATTTTACGTTGGCACTCTTATCTTGACCTTGCAGCCTTTTGGGGATTAATTCGAACGAATTTCTTTGTGTGGGAAACTGAGGGCCTAGGGACTTTTTCTTTTATCAGCTCGGGATTTTCCGTTGGTTTAGTCGGATTTGGTGTTTGTACATTTTTCCTTGTAGGATTTCCTAGGGAATTTTATGACGTCTAGGGGAATATGGTAGTTTCCACTTTGGAAGATAAGCAACGGTAGCTATGGTTTAGTTATCTAAAGTGAAGTTCAGCAGGAGATTCTGTATGGGTCGAGTAACAAGTTGATCTGAGAAGCTTAAGGAGGCTGAGTAGATACGATGGTTTATTTCTGAAACTCGACACGATTCTGTTAAAGTGAAGTGGCATCTCTTCTAAGAGTCCCTAGGGATAAACTGATGCATTCCTGGCTGAAGGACCCGTTTCACAAGCTGAATATCTTATTGCTTCTTATATTCATAAGAAATCGCATAGCGTTTTATAACTACTTTCACGAATGATAATCGTTGCGTTAGTATCATTTTGATAAGGTTAATCTGAAAGAGATGCAACATAATTGCAGGATTAATAATTTCATAGAAAAATATGAAATGCGACTTCTGACTCAAGCAGCAATTTTGGAAGATGACAGGAATATTTTTGTTTTGAATAATTTTATTTTTTACGATGCCCCTAAATAAGAGCTGCCACTCTAACAAAGCTGCTGAGAACGAAGAACGTTTACAGGTAGCTCATGGGTGTTCGGTGTCTGATAAATTTTCAAAATTAAAATCATATACTGGGTACTAAAAAAAAAAGGCTTGAAGTTATGCTTTTTAAAAAATTACCCTATCCAAATATTGAGCCTGCAATTTCTAGCAACATCCGCAAATTAGTGTAGATTAACGAAAAGTGGTAGTCTGCGCCAATACTTCGTACGTTAATGGACGTAGTTCGCGTGCGCCGATGCAATTAGAGTTTGGTTAGTTTTCAATAATTACGTGTCGAGCCGTAGAGGAATACCGCGGCCATGTCTAGTTTGCCCGACGAGCGAATAAGTTGACGGAAATGATGGAAATTTTCGTCGAAACTGGTTGTGAATAGCAAATTAATTTTATGCCTTTTGAGATTCACTTTTATTGTGATAAAATTCATTTTTTAGGTACATTTTCTAATACGCTTTCGGAATATGTTACTAGAAAGATTTTTCAACATTTAAAAAAATTTCTAAGTTATAGGCGATTTTGAAATTACAAAAGGATTTTGTATACAAAAGCTAGAATGGTCCATGGAAGAGGCTGGTACTATTCAAATTGCGACAGGACATGATTTTGTAGAAGAATTTCCCATTGCCAATGCTTTTTTGCCGTAGGCAGTTCATGGCAAATCAGTGGAAATCAATGGAAAATCATTCATTACTTTTAGCAAAGGAATATTGTCAATGCCAAATTTTTTCTACGTGTGGCTTTCGGAGAAAAAAAGAAAATGACATTCGAATGGCACAGGAGGAGCGGCAAATTAAAAAAACAAGAGTGACTCATTGCGATCAGTTTTGAAAATCTAATAAGCACAGAACAATATTATAGTGAAAAAAAATTTCTGTATCTAATTATAAAGTCCCAGAGAAATGATGTTTTCTGTATTATATTTTATTCCATACTACAGAACTATGCAAAAATATCATTTTTTTTTTAAATTGCACCAGGTATATTCAAAGTATAATTTACGTTTGACAGTTTACAAAGTAACTTTAAATGATTTTGAGTAAATTCGAAAATGTTAGATTCTTGTTTGCAAAATAAGTTTTTTGAGAGAGAGGGAAATCCACATAGTTAGGTATTGGGAAAACAAAAATAGAAAAACTACATATTTGCTGCATACTATATACTTTGAATTCCGAACACCGGCGATTGCCTTCTACTACTTAAAAAGTAATTAGCGCCACTTCCTGGTTTCTCATTTGTGCTCTTCGTTAAGGGCTGCTTATAGGGACTTTGATTGGCTGCTGATTAAACAGCAAAATTTCAGTTCTCGTATGAATATATTTATTCGCTACTTTTTTTTAAATAAAATTTTTCCCTTTGTTTTCAAGCATACGTGACTCACACAGCAAAATCGAGAGACGAAAAGTTATAATTTTAATTTACGACCAATTGCTTACCAGTTAACGGCTGTTAATTACTAAGAATAATTAGGTCGAGGCAAGTCATGTATTCGCGTGAGTGGTTAAAGGGTTTTACGTGATGTAAATGAAAATATATAATTCTTTAGTGAAAAAAAAAAAAAACCATGAAGTTGCTCGAGGAATTTTTGTTAGCATCCTTCTAAGGATAGCCAGGGGTTGGGACTGGCTTTTTCACCCTAATGGCCTTTAAGGGTTCCTCGCCACGATAGCTCACGTGCACTACCGGGATATATAACCTTGTTTACAGATACAAATCGCTAAGGGTTGGAAAACCACCCTCTCCTCTATGCTGCCGAGTGAATTCGAGTGACAACCGTTATTTGCTAGTAGCCAATAAGCTTTTGAAATATTGTCCCACTTTGGGTGGTTTTCTTAGTGATTGCCACTGTAAATAGAAAATAAATTTTTTCTTACTATCTATAACGATAACTCATCAGGAATAATATTTTTAGCACTAGGATCTAGGTAGTTGATTGTACTATCTGTTCCGGAATATAAAAAATGAATGGCATTTCCGGCGACAGGGTTATGAGATTTTTATGGGCTATTGTCAATATTAATGACTAAAACTGAAATATTACAGTCCGGAACAGCAATGTTTGATTTAATTAATTAATTGTCAAAACGGGTTTCGTTAATAAGTAGGGTAAATATTGACATAAAAATATGATTTTATTATTTATTATAATAATGAGTTGTATCATTTTTTTTTTCTTTGCGTCATCGTACCACGTTTATACGAAGGGGGTGTAAAATTCGCGTGCCAAATCTCACCCCATTTCATCCACGTTCTCACCCACTTTCAACGAGCCCTTTATATTCGCATACTCATTTCCTTCAAGAGCGAACGGCTGAATGGAGATTGCCCCCCTCGAGGGATGCATCTTGCACCGTATGCATCGAGGGTTGCATTTTACCAAGCACAACGGATTGAAAACTATCCGAGAGTTTGTACAAAGGGTTAGAAACAAAGTATGCATATATTTACTAGTATTTTAATATTATTTAATTTTTCATACATATCTTATTCGCTTAGAAATATATTTTAAAATCTACTCTGTTTTTTTTAATTTCATAAAATTAAAAAAAAATAATTGCCATTCGATAAAACAATCTAATCGATATCTAAAACAATTAAGATGGACAAACAACGCAAGAGAATTGTTTCGTAAGTATAGACAATGATCTAATAACGATATTGACGCTTTATCGAACTATATGTATAGTGCGTTAGGAAAAGTAAAAAATTGCAATCATAGTTTGAACTATACTCATTTCCCTCATTAAAAGAATTTTTGCAATTAAAAAATGTACTACGCAAACATGTAACACTAGCTGTTGTTTTATTTAAATCGACTCAAGATGCAGCCAGACGAAATTTATGACCACTATAATTTTGCTGACAAATAGCAAAGTATTTTCATGTCCCGGGGCAGCTCGTGAAATCAGAAGAGGGATGAGAAGTGATTCCAATTAAACCAAAAGCGCCCGTCAAATTGTGTAATGGGCAAAACCATTTGTGCAGGTTCCCTATTCGTAACAGTCGCCGGTTCTTAGCGCGCCTAGCCGTCCCCATTTGGTCCCCTTTTGTCAACCGGAACTTCCTACTTAACCCAATAATATCCGCTATACGTTGCGGTTCCCACTTTGTCCCATAAATTCGTACAAGTTTCTAGGATTTCTGCATGGTGGCATATCCCTAGATACGTGCGTCTATCTATGACGCTGGGTTGCAGGACTGGGAAACGCCATAGGCCAACCGCCATAAGCCTTCCTGGTTCATAGAGCGTAAAGGCTTTTACCTAGGTGCTAGTTTCCTCCAGTGAACCATAACAGGCAAGGGTTGACGGTACACAAGAAATTCTTGGCTTATCGCGCATTCACGACAAATTACCCTCATTTCATATGATTCCGCCAACCACCTCAAAACTGAAGTCTCGTAGGTTTAACCTGTTTCAGAGCCTAATGGCTTCGTCCAACCTTACCCAGGTCCAGTCACCGGTGTTTCAAATTGGTGTTCGAAATTATGTAATATCTTTGATACAGTGATTTTACATGTATTGATTGTTAAGGTCCTCGCGTCTGCGTTCCTCCAATATGTATATACAGGAACGTAGCTGGTACTGGGATACAATGTTGTTCTGGTCTAGGGACTTTTTAGTTATCGTAAAAATTCCCTAGGCGAGCATGGGCTAACACGCGTACATAATGAAGTGCACTAGGGGCTTGCGCAAATGCGGGTAAAGTCACGCATAATAATTCTTATCTCATTTTACATTGTGGGAATATTCCCATTGGATTCGTGAGCGTCATGCCGTTGCGTAACGATGTTATTGTGACGTTGACTATTAGAGCAACGGGAGATCTCTGCGACAAAGTACTTGGATTTGGTAACCAGTGCTGGTTATTATTTTTTTTTTCTTTTTTATTTGTTAACTATTGGTAAACACTAATTATCCGATAAGCCGCTCTTAGACTTTAGTTGAGGCGATTATTGGATTCTTTTGGCCATAGTGAAGAATGGTACGAAAAGGGGGTGGGGGATTCAAGTTTTATATATATATATATGTATACTGGTCCAGTATATAGACGTCTAGTCATACCGGTACTAGTCTAGGAAATCCGATTTTAGTTTCCTCTGATATTACTGGTCGCCGTGGTGCGATCTTTATTTTTATTTCAGTGCCCAGGAAATGAACAGCGTCGAGCAATTTTCGCCTTGGGGTGAAAAATCGTTGTTTGAAAAGAAAAGTATAATGGTACGTATGACGTGTTAGGATTTGTACAGATTCACATTCTAAGAGTGACATCCTTTTATAAATATCCCTAGCTAGGGGAATTGTAATTGAAAATTCATGCGATCAAGATCATTTTCAAAATGAGGGGACTCTTTTGTATTGAATACCATAAAGGGATGGCACCCCGAAGTTTCTATTATGTCAAAGAATTTTCATTTTTTTATTGTCAACCAATGGCACTTTTTATTTGCCAATTATAGAAATGTTGCGAAAAATATAGTAGTATCGTTAATGAGCGAGATACAATTTTACAGTGAAAAACGGTGCACTGAATTGCAATCGACGTTGCATCGCGAGGGATAAGAATGAGAGGGTTTAAAAGTGATGGGGTAAAAAGGAAAATGGCTTTCGTATCAAATTTATTTATTGACGGTATTCATTAAGCGTGTATTTTATACATATGGTAGGCAACAGTTTCGCAATGATGAATATTTAAATTCGCGCCGAGAATAACACAGGCGAGTATTGCAAAGAGCGTAGTTATGCTGAGACAAATGAATTTTGTCTGTTATTACGCGTTATTATTATTATTATTATGAATATAGTAAGCGTGCGCAACACGTAACGTGACGTACAGCAAGTTATACATATATGTAAATATAATATAAAATGGTAGAGTATAGAATAGTATATATAAAATGAAAGTACAGTAGAAAATACATTATTTCAAAAAAAAGAAAAAAAGCGTATGAAACGTGGAGGCGTTTGTCATTGACATTAATATTAAAATTTTGATTATATTTTTCTAAATCCAAAAAACAATAATTTTCACGTTTTTCTTGATTAATCTATACAAAGAATTCTTAGTTCCGGCCAAATGCTAATTACAATTAATTATATAATTATTTGTTGATAGAGATAAATTCTTTTTCGTTAATTACAAAATTAAATTCATACAAACTATGTCAATTTTCCATGACGTCGATGATCTCTTGGACGCTTACGGTATCATTTTCCATATCCACCGGGTGGCAAGTATTGATTGGAACCACCGAAATTTCCAGATCCAGTACCGAAGTTACCACCACCGCCTCCAGCGCCACCTGAAATTATGTTTTACAAATTTTTGTTAGTAAATTTCGAATGTTATAAAAATCTGAAAAAAAAGATAATAACAATATACACTTTTTCAAGGGTTACTTCATTTTCGTAATAAAAGCATCGTGCAAAGTCATTTGTTATCTAAGAATTTATATACAATTCTCTTTCTACCTATATATATATATGTATACTAACCTGTCTGATAACCACCTGCTCCAAAAACACCCGGAAAACCACCCCCTATGTTTCCCTGAGGATATTGTGCTTGGCCTTCGTACTGAACATCGGCATTGTAACCGTTTACATTGTCCGCTGTATATCTGACTATTTGAGTGCGCGAATCCGGCAGAAGTACGCGATATTCGCCAGTCACGGTGTTTCCGTCGCTGCTTTCCTGTTGAGAATAATCATTTCCGCTTGGCGGGTCCCGCACCTCGTATTGGAAGCTGTACGGTTGTGGCTATATATATATATATAAAAATAAAAAATTATTTCCTATACTGTGGATCTAGTAGTAGACAGGATTATTAAAAAAGGAAAACGATTAATTTTGTTGCATATTTTTCGGCGAAATTTTTGCCTCCGATTTTATAAAATAATAACTTCATTTCTTCACTGCGTTCACGTACCGATGAATATTTACGGTTCGTTGGAGAAAATTATTTTCATTGTTAATTTTTAATATGGCTTAGTGGAAATCAAATGTATTATTTTGTTACTGACAGTCAATGATAATATTATTTCTAGTGCACTGGCTGACCGGTGGGCTGGAAAGAATTAAAAAAAAAAATACGATTTACGATTACTTTATTTTGAGTGAGCTTTAAAGCTTTTTGAAGTCTGGTAACTTTTGCTCGATGAGTAATTTTTTTTCTCCAAAATGTTCTGCACGATGATTAATTAAAACTTTAACGCATTTGAATTTCAAAGTATTACCAGGAAAAATAATACAAATCTTTTAGTTCATTATTGGCTTTTTTTTTTATATTTTATGCGTTTGAATTTTTTTCTCGTTAGTGCATACTCTCAACTGTTTTATGGTCCACTATCCTATTACTTCCAGTCTGATTAACCGCGTTTCACTTCAAAGTGAAATTTTAATTGAAAAGGGATGAAAATGGCAAATTGATAGTCCCTCATAATATCAATGACAATAACAGGTCTTTTTTTTTCCAATTATTCATCGACATTCATAGATTAAGTGCAACAAATGGAAATAATTTTCCTAGTGATATTCGCGTAACATTTTCAATTTCCAATATAATCCGATAATTTTTATCGAAATAACGTAGTATGCATTGAAATAACGTAGCATTAACTTTCGATAAAGAAATGACTTACTCTGCCGTCATCCCCATTGTAACCACCCTGATAGCCATTGGTACCACCCTGGTATCCACCGGAACCCTGAAATCCTCCATTACCACCTTGACTTCCGGTATATCCTGGCGAACCATACGTAGAAGAAGGTCTAGCAAAAGCCCCGGTTCCCCCACCGGTACCACCAAATGATCCAGCACTGCCAAATCCTGGAGTTCCATAAGCACCGGTTGGACGTTGCGAAAATGCACCGCCACTACCAGGTGTTCCAAAAGCTCCAGAGCTCGTAACAGGAAATACATTATTTCCTGGTGAACCAAAACCACCAGTAAATCCGTTTCCCGTCGGCCTGTTATACTGGTATCCACTTCCGGCGTTACCGCCTGGCAAGAGGCCGGCCAGGACTCCACCATCAAGGCACGAAAGTACCAGCGTCAATCCCAACAGCTGAAAGATCACGAGGAGTAAGAAAAAAATTAAATGAATTTTCCTCAATTTTGCATACGTTTTCCAAATTTTCAAAATATATTGCGACAAAGGAAAAGTATTTTTTTTTTTAATTTTAATTTTACCTCCTAAATGCCTTTCTCAATGTCAAAGGGATCGTTCACAATGTAATTTTAACAGGGGCTTTCCTGTGCACTTAACCTCGTCTTGTGATGAAGAAGAGTAATGCAATTAATTCACAAGGGACAATGTGTCTACGTAGTCACACCAAGGTTTCTTTGCCGTTAAAGCTAAGCCGTGTATAATATACAGCAAGGTAAACCAAGCGGCATTTCTCTCTCTCTTTTCTCTCTCTCTCTCTCTCTCTCTCGCAGTTTCTTTAACAAATGTTTTAGGTGGAAGAGTCGTCGTCGGACATTTTAAAAATACTGCCACGGGTCTCTTCGCTTTTCTCAGCATAGCCCAGCGCAATTATAGGGTACAGTATACGCGCGAGTACATCACCATCAGGCGGTTCTTACATAAAGGATTGCATTACGCGAAGAAAATGAGTCAGACAAAGAAGACACATATTTTTAGAGAATTTTTTTTCTTTCTTTCTTCTAACGACGACAAAAGTTAGCTCTTGGCTTATGGTTAATTTTTACATCGAGCCATCTCTTTTTTTTTCAAAATTTTAATTTTCCACTGCATTGGGAATTAAAGTGGAATCTTTTTGTACGGCAATATTCTGTGGGACGTGCTTGGACTTCTTTCTATCTCTGTGATCATGTATTTGAGATCCTTGATTCTTTCTTTTAGACGTTTATTTTTATTCAATTCGTTTAAATCGGATGTATGGATAACGAGTCAGACTCGTTAACCTAACGCTGCCTGTTATCCCAGTTATCCTTCCATGCTCGTGTATATACGTTACGAGGAAAGGATAACGAGCGAGGATCATGTAGAAAACCGAAGTACGATTTTTATCAATAGAAAAACTTACTTCGTTAATGGCTTTGTGATTTTTACTTTGAAATTTTGTGTGATTGCGTATATATTTTTTTTTAATATTTTTTTTATATCCAGATTTAAGGTGGTTCGATAACTCCGAACACTTCGAAGATACGGATCTGAATTTTGAATATGTTCTTGACAGGTGCTTAGCGTCGTGCTTGCGAAATTTCAAAATTATTTTCCGTCTAGTTTATGCGATATACGGAATGAAAATTGTGAAAAATGCACTCTATAGATATACGTCGCTTGTTAAAGTAGCAATATTCTTTTCGAGATATCTTAGCCTTCCAGGCGGTGAAAGCAAATGAAATTTCTAGGAGACACTTTCTTCACGTCGGATATTATTACTATAATTTTGAAATTCAAAATATTGAAATTTCTTTTAGCCTTTTTTTACTACACTATTTAAAAAATATTTCATATGAAAATTTGAAAAATGATCAATCTCTGTCCTTCCGTTTGGCTCAAAGATAAACTATAATAATGTTAGGCGAATCACCTTAATGCTTGTTTTCCTTTTTTTTGAAATAAAATACCATGACAGAATCAGTTGGTAAAATAGTTTTGAATTTTCCTATAGATTTCCACGGGGATTTTCATTGTCTGTAATTATAATTGTTGTAATTTTTCAATATTTTTCGGTACATTGTCCACTGACATCCGCGTCGCATAGAGTTGAACGTTGTTACAATTACAATACGAAAAAGAATGATGTTCCGTCGGTAAAGCAGTTTTCACGTTTCTCTTCCAATTTACGAGATTTTTGTTAAATTCTTTTTTCTTTTTAATTTTGAGCCCTGTTCTCCATTTCTACTTTCTCACGGCAGCCACCACCCTTTTCATACCCTCGCAATTTCCAGGATTTCCTGCTTCTGACATGCAACAAATTATCCTTGGTAACTTTTGCGTCGTCTGGTAGCAGTTTATCCTTTATTTTCCTCAGTGCATTATGATTATTATATTTTTTTCCTTTACAATGAAACTGACATTTTTTTTTCTTTCACCTTTAGCTTTTTTCTTTCAACTAAGCAAAAAAAATATACATCATCCCCTACGAAATTGCATGGAACAAATAATATTAATTTTATGCAATTCTATTTATGTGTCAGAATTCCTAATTATATAAAGCATAACTATACAGGTATATATATTGTGCAATAAGTTTTTACCAACCTGCAGCCGATTCATTTTGCCGGTCGACTTAGGAAGAGTCCAAACTGAACTGATGAAGATGATCCATGTTCTGGCTTATATACTCTGCCGATTCTTTGTTACAGTTTATCCGTTATGCCTTGCGTGAATGTGTTTGTGCATTTATGTATTTGCAGGCTTATGATGCGCGTTAGGTGCATCGGGATGAACAGGATTGGCTCTGGGTGTGGGAGGGCATCGTGGCTAATAGCGAGAATGCAAGAGATGCATAAGCCCAAGACGCAAATCTTCCCTTCACTCGAGAAGATGCACTCGCGGAAGGAGATTATGACTGCCAACAGCCAGACAACTCTTAATCAGGTTTCACGTATACTGGAATTCTTAAAAAAAAAAGAAGGAAGATCATTTTGAAAATATTTTTTCGACATTTTCTTTTACTTTATGCTCTTGCGACGATTGGTTAATTTTGATGGTATAATTTTGCGTACAAAAAATATAGTTTTTTTTTTTTTTTTCGAAAAATAAAATTGACTCAAAAATTTCATAATTGAATTTTGATCTTACGAACAGGGTATTTGATGAATTCTTCAGAGAGCTTCATTAGTCCTAGACTAGCGGGCGCGTAATAAACTATATTCCCTAGAGATTAATTCATTCCGAGCTTTGACTTTGATGTGGTATAGGATCTTACAACCCTCATTTTCACATACGTGCTATCGTACACGGGGGAATGCCTGTGTCTATTATACCTGGTCCAATTGCAAATTGTTCACAATGTACCTTGGCAAATTCTCTACTGCGAGATTCTCAAATCCTGCGATATAGCGGAACAAGCGAAAAGCTGAAGCAGTGAAATATTCTCGAATGAATTTCAAATTAGCGTTATTAAAATGGTGTAACGGTTTTTGAAAAAAATTTTCCGAAAATTCTCCATCGCTGTTAATTTAACGGTCAAATCGTAAACTAAGTAGATAACTATATTTTTAAAAAATTTATAAAATATTGTTCTATATATATTTTTGAAAAAGTTTGTCTGATAATATTTTGCGTTCTGAAAGTCTTCGAAACTCATAATGTAACTAGATACGTTTTATAGGGAATTGCTGTATCGCGCCCCTCAAGAAAAGTCACTAGACAATAAATCAAATTGCGTGTCAACTTATTATATTATTTTAATATAAAATGTATCATGCACATTTCAATAAACGATATTCGACGATGAATAATTCCTACTGATTTACAAATCGATTAATTTCACTTCTCCGATTTTCAATTGCGTACATCACTAATTAACACCTTGAGTAAATGTACGTCGTAAAACAGCAATTATGACCACAAAATATAATTTTACAAAATACCATACAAATAATACGGTTCTGATCATATTTTGTACTATTACCCAAAATGATTTTGTACCACTTGGACCGCGTGCGTTACGATATCTACAATGAAATTTCCATAATCAAATTATCGCACTTCCGTTAATTCAGCTATATTTATTATTCACGCTTATCATATTTAATGGATATCGAACAATCATGCGTCGGCACGTACCGAGCATTGTCGTTTACGATACACGAATTTCCATTAGTTTTCCGCTAATACATTTGTTTACGTTCCTCCTAGCAGATGGCGCCAGTGGCATTATTCCATAAGGATGTTATGTCTAGGGAATTTCCGGAAGACGCTGCAGGGTAGAAAATAACATTGCTAGAAATTCTTGTGGTCATCTGTGAAATCTCTTGGCTTATTAATGTCATACGGAAAGATAATTGGACTTGTCTTTTATAATATGAGTTACGTTAGGTTAGATTTAAGTGCCATTTTCTCAAGGAACACACGTTTCCGTGATAGCAGCATAAATTCTTCTCTGTACCGTTCCTATCCGTGGACCTCTCCTCGTTTCTGGCGCACCGTCTCTAAATGGGATTGAAGTTAGTTTATCACGCTGGGCGAATGGGATTAGTCTTGTTACTTCACGCATCGAGACAATTACTTTGCATTGAAAGCACGAGGTAACGACTAATTACTCGAGACGCCTATGAGTAACGTGCAGACATTCGAGTACGCGTGTTGCTTGATTGCATCCAGGGACGTGACCTAAAATTTAATTTCGATCAATCAATTAATCATCATTTTTATAACCACTGAGTTTTTCGTATCAGCTGAACTTGCTTGTACTACAAAATTCAAGTGGATCGACGAATATCTAATTTTCACTTTTTTTTTTTTTCTAAAATCGAACCTGAAATTGTACGTTATTCCATTTTGAGTAAATGAAATAATATGAGACTTGTCTATTAAAATTTTAATACAACGTCGAATGATAATTGCCTAAGCTTTATTGAGAAGCACGAATTATTTTATAGCCGGTTAGTAGATTTAAAAAATTTTTTTGGCGGTAGAAAATCTGTAATCGCGTTATCGAATTTAAATTTCTGACCAATGCATGCGTCCCTGTAAACATGGACCTCATGAACCGAGTCTAATGTGGATCTCGGCTAGAATCGAGCGTAAACGACTTTACGTAATCGTAACTGTAAGACGTAGTCATAGCACGTTTTTCAATGATGTACAAACTTAACTCGTATCTCCAGTTCGTAAATACAACCAAAATTACCCTGTAAAGGATTCCGTGCATTGTTACACTTCGAAATATATATGGACCGTTTATTTTGAAAGTGGTGTAAGTCGGTTTAAAAAAAAAATGAGATATGTTATTTATGCTTAATTTAACGCACATTTTTTATTTATAACTATTATTTTATTTGAAGCAAAAATGGACTTATACAACTTTCAAAATAAACGTTCCATATACTGGACTCTGATAAAAAAAGACGTATTTCCAAAAAAAAACAATTCTATAAACCCTCTCTGTTACGTATCCCCCATATCCCATACGTTACGTATACCCGAATATAGCGGTACAGTTAGTATCAAAAATCAAACCACTTGATTAATCTAATATATTAATCCCAGATAAAGCGGGATGTCGAATATAATGTTTAATGAAAATTTTCCAAAATTTCATCCTCTCGATCGACGTGTCAGACCATTTTGGTAAAATCATTGCAGTTTACAACGTGTTACCGGCGTACTAATTACAATTAGGTGGTCTCGAGTTCATTACCGAGTCTGCGTAACTAATTGGCTAGGGACTGGAGAGATTGTAAATTATTCACAAAGTGGATCGGCAGACCCGCGAAAGCAACCAGTACGGTTTCACTATCGAACTCTGAATATCAAACCATGATAGATATCTATCCCGAGGCAGTTTTCGTAAGCATAGCGATTATTATAGGCTGCCAAGACCAAGGAAATCGTACAGGATCGATCCGTCGAACGGGGTTACAAAGTCTGGAGAATTTTCGTGTCTAGGAAACTAAGTAAAATTAATGTCAAACTTAACGATCGTATTATAGGACAGTTTAAATATTAACGTTTGGAAAAACGCCGAATGGTTCCTCGTTACGGAGCAACAAAATGTGCTTGAGATAAAGTCAAATTAGATAGCAGCAATAAACCCGAGCATTATTCAAGAGATACCTTAATCGAGTGACACCTGATAAAAAAAAAAAATTGGCTAATAATCATTGGCCGTGTAAAATTAATCGGACGTATCTTTTATGACGTAGCATACGTTTTTTTTATATGGTCCACGGTATTTGCTATTGCCCACTTGGCCTCTTGGCGCACGTGAAACGAATAACACATGTGTCGGTACGTGCCCACGTGGGTGTACCGGGAGTTCAGTTTCCTGTCTAATGGAGTGGAAAAGTGGGGTTTTTTGCCCTTCGCGAAGTAAAAAAAGATGCATTGGTAAGGAAAAAAAAAAAAGAAGAGACTAGTCAATGGAATTAAGTCTATCGAGCAATTGGTCATTTCGTCTCTCTCTTGTACGGGTTTTCGCTGAAATTTTTTTTTCTTTCTTTTTTTCCCCTCCTTTCTCATTTTCGTAAAGCTGGAAAAGCTTCGGCTTCGTATCCTCGTAGAAAAGTAGAAAGCACCAGGGGTGCTCCAATGAAATATGGAAGCGTTAAAGTTGCAATGAATCATCGTGCAAAAGCGCAAAACTCTTTTTAGTCTCTCTCTCTCTCTCTTTTACGCTCGACGTACTGACGCTCTTCTTCTCTCTCTCTCTCTCTCTTACTCGCTCGCTCGACCATTCTCTCTTATATCCCGTTTCTTCCTATACACGCGTATACGTTTCTGTGTTCTCTCTTTCTAGCCATTTTCAACTCTCTTGGCTCTTCTACTCGTATACCTAGTAACACTTCTCCTAGCGTCCTGCATATGACAGAGGCGAAGTAGTTGTTTCCCGTAAGTGCCATCCAGACCGGCCATTTTACGTACGTATATTAAAAGCATTAAGTGTCATAATTTTTCTTTCTCTTTTTTCCTTCCGTACCTGAGTTGCCTGGATATCCCCCAATTTTTTTTTAACCATCACCAAAAACTTTTTTTTCTCAAATTTTTCTTTTCAACCCCTTCACCTCGCAGTGATACATATCGGTATATTTACTTTTTATTTTTAATATTTTTACTCCAAACAAACAACCGGGTTCATCTTTTTCGAATCCAAAAATTATAGCCATACGTACGATTTTGAGGGTAGAGTGAAATATCAAAAATCATAGGGAATTTTTCGTACGGGTGACATACGATTCTCATAGCTCAAACGTCATTTCATTGTACGACTCGCAGTCACGGACGAGCGAGGAACCTTAAGAAATTTGCAGGACAATGGCGGCTCGTTAGAGTTTCCATCCTAGTATCAAAGCCGTTCTCACGTCGTTACATCCACTTAGTCCGTATTACGTGGCAAATGCGATCCGGTAATTTTCCTAGTGCCAGAGTGTGTACACGGTATGCCGGGCACATAAATTTTGCGTGCATGTACATATGGGTTGCATATACCTATATACACATGTATCCAGTAAGGAACATGCACATAGCCAAAGTCATCCTTTCATTTCGCACTTTATATATTTACGTCACAGAGTCTGTGTTCGGACTTAATTTTTTCAAAATTGCAATCGTCCTTTACTCTGTCATCAAAAAACGATAGAATATGGGAAAACGACGTGTAGTAGATTAGTATCATTGCGAAAGGGACAATATCCTTACGGTTTAGAATGAAATAGAGTCCCCTGGATTGAATAACGATAGTGTCCTTCAAAGCGTGTATATATGTACATGTATATACTTATAAACTAGAATTTTTTTGGATAATTTGGAAATGGGTTAATTAGGCTTTATACGGTTCTCAATAAAATTTTTTAAATGTGTACCAGGCATAATAATATAATACGTTAAGTCTCGAAGGAAATGACGTGTTTCTACCGGGATAATTTATTAAAGTTGAATTTCGCAAGGAATATTTCATGCTGCAGTGCAATTAATGCGTGTGCGGTTAATGTGTTCTTGCCCAATCGTATTACACGCCTGTTTTGGCATCGAGGAGAAAATGGACGAAAGTGGAAAATAAATACGCGGATAAAGGTTGTGTCGGTTCAATGTAACGATAACAATAATTTAAAATTGCACTGTTGAAATTATCGGGGACGGTGGCCTAGGGAATTTTGTGATTCTAGGGAGAATGCTGTGACGTCATTGCGCGAAATTATTACTATGAATCGTGACTATTTACGTGCTGTGTAACTGTATATATTCATGGTTGGCAATGCCAGAGCCAGTATACGCAATTCGTGAGTGCGTAAGTGAATGCAGGAGTTAATGTGACTGGCAGGTAGGCAATTGATAGGACTGTACGTGTACGTGCTTGGAATATGCGCAGTCGCAGGTAGAATATTTACTAGTGGTCCATTAGATTATAGGGATATTTGTGGTCAGGGGTTAGTACGGAGTGAAAATTTGTATCTAGAGATTTTTTATGTGGGGAAAATTCAAGGGTGGTTATTCTGTTTTTTAATTGAATCGACATTGTCGATATACGTATGTAATAGAATCTGAGGAATTTACGAGATAATACAAGGCAATAGTGTTTTTTTGGTTAAACTAGGGAATTTTTGAAAATATTATTATACCATTTTGCAGTATGTGTTTACGTAACAGTTAAACATCTAATTGGGTAATATATTAAATTGGATGTAACCCTAGTTGACACTTTTCTCCGTAAGTCCCAGGCTCTGTATTGGGCCAGTACAGCAAGGACCACGAGGGGCCCTTTATTTTTCTAATGAAATTTCTAGGGGAATTTATTTTTATAATGTAACATTGGAATATGCTCATTTTTCACATTGATATGTCTTGTTGATAATTTATGTTGATCTGTATTTGGATTATCTAGTGAAATTATTAACGGACTGCGCACGTACTTAATTGATCTAGGGAATTTAGGATTTTACATGCACTTTGTGAAGAATAATATATATTTATATGTCCTTAATATTATATTGTGGCATACGTATTTCATTCGTTTCGACGATTCGGATTGACTGTACTTACTCAAGAAATTGCACTGAATTATAACTGAGAAAACTCTAGTTCTTAAACATTAACTGGTACCGATAATTAATATATACAGAGAAGCAACCGAAGATCTGTAATACGAAAAAAAAAAAAACTAGATATAATATCTCAGAAGGAAGTTATTAAATTAATAATAACCTATAGTAGCATCGATAATTCACTCTATCATTATATCGTCACTTTTATTACTCCGCTAGTGAGTTACTTAACCCAGACTTAAATATCCCTATGACGAAATGTCTATATAGTGACTGCCATAAAATCCCCTAGAAGTAAAACGAAGCAAAAGCGAGCCGCGATCCCGTTTCTCGTAGTAACTTCATCACGGCCTGGATAACCTGAAGCACGTGTAACATTGGTAAAACTAAAAGATCAAAATTAGCAGAAGGAAACGAAAGCGACATAATAAACGATAAACAGGGCCATTCGGTGTAACGAGTAGTGGCCTGTGATCCAAGCAAAGGTCAATTACGATCATCATCCAATAATGCCAACTGCCAAGTAATTGAGTCAAATTCGATCAATATGTACTTGTAAAATCATCTCGCAAATGGCGTCTGACTATAACTTAACCCAATCCGTGTAAACCGATGCAAATATAGATATAGGTATACGGCACTATAACACATCATACAAAATTGAACGCGAATCACAGTTTTGCATCGATCTCTGCCGTGTTTTGCAACGCGGTCATTGCAACAATGATGCACCAGGATACCACGAACCACTTTAGCAATGGAAGTCAGCACCGTGCAATTTCATGATGATTAACGGTCCCTGGTAAATAATCGAGTACCCATGTAATATTGTTGTAGCCAGTAGTGACAATGTCTTATAAATTGTCCATTATCTAAGAGTTACGTCATAATACGTACCAGATGAATTTTTGAGTTCTCCATCTCTCCAGTACATTTATTCAGAATTATTAAGATAATTATTTTTTTATAAAAATTAAATTTTTTTTTTTACTTAGCGAAGTTAAAAACAATTCTTCTTCGGTCCTACCCTTCGTCGATGTTAATTAATTATTTGTAGTAATTCATTTTTAGATTTTTCAAGTTTTAAATGACCCCCGTCTATCCTACGGTAAAATCCTATAGTACTAGGTTAGTGTGAATTCCTCTGCGAACCGGTGGCGAACCTCGCTGATTGCTGACATTAATAAATTTTCTTGAAAAAAGCGACGTGTCGGTATGCAACTCCGTGCTGTTTAATTATACGACTGGATGGCCAGAAGCGGATAATTGAATTTGAAATGGCTTGCCCTCTGGATATTTGATAGTTTCTTCTTGTTTTTCTCAACCCCTAGTATTCTCTCTCTCTCTCTTTCTTTCATTCTCTATTTCTCTCTTATATCACCATCATCTTCTCAAGACTTTTCATTATTACTTTCCTTAATTCTATCTACAACCAAATCTATTTTCCCTTCACTTTTTTTCCACCCATAATTGCTTCTACGGTAAAACCGTACTATTCCGAGAGATTTAACTCGGTGTCTTGTATCTTCATGCTTCTTGTTGTTGCTCAACAACCTGGCCAACAAATGATAGACGAATTTACGTTAAACACTTGTGCACGATCGTTTACGATAGTCTATCGTGAGGCGAGTGAGAGGAATAAAACAATGATTGCACTCTAAATCAGTGCATATCTTGCACTTGTGTTGTATACCTTTCTCGGATGGATCACCCTGTACCCCCCATGTGCATTAAAACAAATTGCACCATGCACTACGTTTATATGTATATGCCACTACCTACGGGATGCGTGCTGTTCGCATTACGTGAACCTATTTCATACTTTTTTTTTCTATCTACACTTCTTTCTTACTCTCTCTCTCTCTCTCTCTCTCTTTCTCTCTCTTTCGTTCTTGGTCATAAGCTCTCTCGTTTCCCTCTACCGTAGAACCGTGATCTCAAGCCGTCTCATGTAATGGAGAAAGTACACTTCATTCCGGCTACGATAACGTTCTAGTAATCTTGTATAAAAGACCTCGTGTGTTCATTGCAATTCGTGGGAAATTCTGTTGGAACGGACAATTTTTTGGATTTTCCGGATACGAAAATTTTGAAAAAATTACATATTTTTACATTTATTTCATGAATTTATTTAATCCATGCAATATTTACAGGACGTCAATTTGGGGCTGATAATGATAATTGGGAATTTTTTTATTTTTTATTTTATTTGAAAAAATACATACAAAATGGTATATCCTATCGTTACAATTATTTATAATTAATTAATACTTGCCGATAAACGTCCTTGGACTATTTCGGCAATGCTCGGCTAGCGAAATTACATAAATAATATTCGATTCTCTTTCTGGCTTGTGTTTTGTTTTTAATAAGAAATAGAGGGAATCGCGACATATCAAAATTTTTCTCCGTCACCTGTAGTTGGATTTTTCAAGAGAATTCTAAGAAATTTTTGTATTACTATTTCTGTTATCCACTAAATGAAAAATGCAACTGCACTTGATCCTTCTTGAAGTTTTAATTAAATCTTTCCTTCAATCCTTTTTTTTCTTCTTTCCGCCAACGTGTAGTTGAGATTAATAAAGGAATAATTGTTTTAAAAAATGTTGTTTCTTAATATAAATTCCAAAGTGAAATTGACTGTTAGCATTTGACGTGCAGTTTGAATTTTGTATAAAGTTACCAAAAAGTCATTAAACATTTTCACAACAGAAAGAGAAGAGTTTATTAACTCAGTTTCGATATCTAGGGATATTTCGTGTTTAATAAAATCCAATAATATTAATGTATTTTCCTGTTTCCTCCTAGAAATTTCCTAGCGAGTCGATTTACGAGTCGTCGAAATTTCCATTTTTCCCACTTTCCTCATTTTCCTTATTTATTCCCATTTCTCTTGTTTCTTTTTTCTCTTTTTCTAGCCCGAAAGAGACAATTTATTTCCTATGGAAATTCGGCGTTCCGTAACTGCTTGAGGGCGTTTTCGCGCCAAACGAGCCGAAGCCATTATTGTAACCCTGATTGTTATTTCCTAGGGAATTTGTGGTGTACTGTTGATACTGATTATTATTCCCATTGTAATTATAACCCCCATTGTTAGAATGATAATTGTTGTAATTTGCAGAATTGCCTGTAACAATAATCATACATTGCAAAAATAATATTTTACCTACAGACGAATTATAAGACTCGATATATCCAATATATAAACTATACACGCTATTAATAACTTTTCCATTATTTTTTTTTCATAAAGTTATTACGGGAAATTCAAAATAAAATATAATCTATGATTTTCAACCATATCGATTACATGCAAGTGACAAAAACTAAAATTTAAAGAAAAATATATATATATCTTTTACCTCCAGTGTATCCAGAATCGATCCCGTTCCCTTGAAAGTCATATCCGTTCGAGCCGCCATTATTGTATCCATTGTTATATCCATTATTGTATCCATTGTTAGTATTGTATTGCTCCGGATAGGTGGCGACACCTTCGTACCTTACATCAGCATGAAAGCCCGTTCTCCAATCAGCAGTGTAAGTAACTATTTGCGTCCTGCCATCTGGCAATTGCACCCGATATTCTCCTCGTACAGTCTCGCCATCGCTAGTTTCCTGTCTCCCAAAGTCATTTCCGGTAGCCGAATCTTTAACTGCGTATCCAAATTCGTATGATTTGGGCTAAGAAACAACGACATACTATTAGCCAAGAGATAAAAATGTAAAAATTATTATACAAAAGTTAAAAATAATTATAAATTATTATTGCAAATTTAAAATGACAAAAATTTCAATATTGAGCCATTGAATGGCAAAAGATTGAAAAAAAAAAATGAAAATGCACAGTTGATCATCTGCATTAATCGTTATCGTATTTTATGACGTTGACCTCTGTGACTGCAGACCTCATCCAACGTCCATTGTTCACCTCGTTAACGGACGCCATATAGAGCGATAACAAAGTTGCCCAATCGTACTGAGATAATCTCTGTGGCTGGTCATAAAGTCAATGAGCAGAAATCTCGATGAACTTGTGGCTATACTGATCTAGTGATATTTGCGCTCAATTAGAAACCTGACGTTACGCAATACGGACTATAAAATTGGCCTAGTGTTATTTATGATTTTATAGAAAGTTCGCGCGGGCAAGCAGCGTTTGGCTGTGATAAAATATCCCTAGAATTGTTAGGACCGTTACAGGAAGAGGGTTGAAAGGGAGCAAAGCGAGTAAAGTTATAAGTAACCGGAAATAGAGTAGATGGGGTAAAATTTTATGGAGGGGTCATTTTAATCTAACTCGTGCACCAGCCTTGCATACAAGTGCACATTCTTGCATAATGCGGACATTTAGATCCACCGGGTACGATTTAGATCCACAGGGTACTACGGTAACCAAGCGACTATGAGTGTTCATCACGTCGGCCATATTCCCCATGTGAAAGAATGATCACCCAGAATATATTCTCGCGATCGATTTTTGCACCCGTCAGCGAGATTTAGCCAGATAGAACAAAGAAATAGGCTTTCGGTTTCCGGTATAAAAAAAAGGAAAAAATTCGAGAATCGAACCGAAAAGAAGATGCTGACGAATATTAATAATAATCAATGTATTAATATAATAATATATTTTTAGGCCTCTACGAAGGACCTATGGTTTTCCATAATATTTCTAATAACAGAAATTTTTTTAAATGCGTCACGAGCGTCAGGAATTTGGCTCTTTTTCACTGACCTGGCTGTCTATGTAGTCTTGGTTGGCGTCATATCCGGTACCAACTGGGGCACCGTAGCTGTTTGTAACACCAGCACTACCACTACTACCACTACTATCACCACCGTGATGACCGTTTCCAAAGTTTCCGGAAACACCCGGAACTCCATACTGGCTGCTCAAGGCCGGTTCGCATGCACCAGGAGCCACAGTGAGCAGCATCATCATTGCCATGGCAATAGCAACCTGTCCAAAACATTCGAATCCCAAGTTTACCATGTTGACTCGACTAATACTCGAATTAATTGACAAAGGTGTTCATGGGTGCTAAGACGAATAATATAAATCCGAGAAATTCTACAGCAGCCTCGCTTTGAATCAGTAAAATTCTCATGAATTCGACTGACTGTTTTATACAACAAAAAAAAAGGTTTAAAGTTTACCACAATTTTTTTAAAAAAAATATACGCAGTTTCGAGCAACAATATTTCACTTGCACTAAAAAAAAAAAAAAACGGGGTACACCACGCAGTTAAAATAATCCTTTACCTCTTTGATCACGATATCCATTTTCGAATTGGCAGAACGGAACAAAGAAATTAAATAAACCCTTTTCTCTGTTTCCTTTAAATGAGACTCGACGGTTTTATTTTTCTAAGACACTTCAAGTTCTGAAGATTCACAATGCCTACCGCTGTCTTTTATACTATGTCAACGATACTTGGAGGGGTGGCAAAATGTTTCTCCAGAGTCTTTTTCACTCGGTAGTAGAGCACAGTTGGCCATACGTAAGAATAACGTAAGTACAGGACGTAGTAGGGATACAAATAGTACAAGTGGCTGGTCCAGGGGAGGTGAAGTACGAGAGGTAATTTCCTGTGCGTTCCTCACGCACTCCAGTTCACATAAGAGACGACGCATCTCGTTCTTGTAAAGGCGCGCGCTTGATTCCCCATTGTTCTCGATTTTGGTAGAAGAGACTCGTGTGAGAGGATACCCAACCGTAGGACCCGTGTGTTGGCGTTCGTGGTGAAAGTAATGTTGCCACACCAACCCCGTGAGACTATGCTTGGGGTCTCCTCCCAGTACCCAAGGAATCTCATATTATTTTTACATTTATCGTTATTACCTCATTTTTTTCTTCCATCCATCTACAGTCGAATTGGGTAAATGGGACATTGGTTCATCTAGTGATATTTTTTTCGCAGTGACCCTAGTTACTTTTTATAAGTCACTCGGTCCTGCGCGACAATAGGGTGGAATTTGAAGGGTGCAGAAATAATGTTTACGAATTTCGCACTATACCTTAAGTCGTGGAAGTGACTGACGCGGCTTTGTGCAACGATCGGTGCTGGTGACTTATTTTATTTGGTACAATTATGAAACAACGAGATCATCTCTCATACGAATAAAATCCCTATACGCCTCTGCGAAATAATTTGTCCTCAATTGGACGCGTCGATCCGTTACTTTCGATCTTCTTTGCATTTTCGCGCTGGCTGCTTTGTAATCTGTTGCGCGACCAGTTGCGCCACACGTCTAAGAATTCTCTCGCGCGTTCGGTATAATTAGGAGTAATTAGCAGCAAATAGACTCGAATATCACCCGAGATCGGAGATCTCGTTGGGCTCTAACGTAGAAAGCGTGAGTCGGCTCGTTAATCGCGCCACTCGTTTTCAAGTAGAGAGCATTCAGCTTCCGGGTGTGTCCAAGTGACCGGAAGTGGGCCAATTATAATGGATTACCATGTTAATTAGACTACCAAAGTTCCCTAATAAACTTTCGCTCTGCACTATTTTTCATTCACAGTGCTATATTGTGTATATATATGTGTGTGTGTGTATTTGATTAATCCTAATTTTTTGTGAATGAATAAAGCCTGCTGCTAATTTTCCACTTCTTGCGGAATTTCTCATTAAGAATTATCACTTAGTATTTTTATTCCTCTTAAGGAACCGGAACTCGGTGAATCTGAGTTATTCAATTGTTAATTAACACTGGTCTTAGGATAGTATGTTATTCCCATGTACTTGCTCTAATTGCGAAATACCAGTCTAGTGATATTTTACGGCCGCTGTTTGTGTGATATGCGCGAACGTGCTGAAGTAATTAAAAAGTTAAGGAAACTTTTTGAGTAAGACAGTGAATCGAAGAGCCAACGAATATCTAGCGTGAACTTACGATACGTCGAGGAGATATTGGTAAAAAAACAAATAAAATTACATCTTTTAATTAACGAATTATTTATTATAACAAAATAATAATAACTTTGCTCAGTAACACTTAAAGTAACGAAAAAAACTATACTCAGTGACATCTTGTCAGAGGTGTAAGTTTTTCGGCAGGTACCAGTGGTAATAAAATAATACAATTACTACGTAATAACACTAAAAAGAAAAGAAAAAGTGTTAAAACTTGCAGGTACCAAGAACGACTAAGAAAATACTTGAATCGAAATAAATCCCTAGAAGAAATACTGCCCAACGTAAATCTTATTTGGAAAATCGCCTAAAGAAAAATCACTATAAATAAGACTTAGACCTCAAGTCCATTGGCACGCGTTTAAGGTGATTTCGAAAAGCCAAGGGACTTATTGCTTGCTTAGATCAATATATATATATATATATATATATATATATATATATGTATGTATGTATATATATATATACACACACACGAGAGATGGTATATTTATGGGGATGGGTTGTGTCTGATTTCCATGGGATTCGACTACTGGCAACCTACTCGGAAACCTACTGCCTTCAACCTTTCAAGGATGCAGGACCTACTCTGCGGTTGCTAGTGGTTTCTCAAAGTAAGTGATATCATGGTCTACTTCCTTGGGGCGACCTACATCCTTCCATCCTTGTTGGAATCACTTATCCACCCTTTCAAGTTTCTACCCTTACATCACTGGAGTCTCATTTACTTGGCCTACGATCTGGAGCCCCTTCAACCTTCAACTACAGCTACGTTCAATGGTTGTACATTTTTCAGCCAGCGTTTCGTTATGATTATAAGCATAGGACGAAAAATGGTCCTGACATGGATCGACCATTAGGAAACAAAATTCCCTAGATTTCTATAAAAAAAAAAAAATAGGATCGCTATGTCGACTACCAAAATTTTGCATTTCCATAATTCACTATTGAACTTGTCATCGGAAGTCCATATTATGTAGGTCTGTGGCACTATAGGTCATTAATTTTGGTACCGTTAACTCCAATAAGCAGATTTCAAGTTAAAGTGATAAGAGGGATTTATTGCCCAGATCAAAACCACCTCTAATATCCACCTAATGTCTGATCAGAGCTCCAATGCGCTTAAATATATCTGAGCTCCTATCCAGGAGTATAAATCCTCATATCAAAAGCAGTCGGAATCCGATTCTAGGTAAATTTCGTATTACATTTGTATAAAGACTCTAGAGATTACAGGAGGTCGCTAAGGGTTGCCCAGTGAGGTTGCTCTTTTATCATATCCAAAAGTCTATAACGCAAACGTAAAGAGAGTCTTTTGAGGTTTTGCGAAGAAACTACTACAGTCGCTACGTAATAACAACTTGATTCACTTGATCGTCATACGTATGTATACACAGATGACTACCTGAATATTTAGATATCTTGTTCCCTCAGCATTTTGCGAAGTTGCTACCTTCAGTCGAGTAGCGTGTAAATCATTGAATGCTTTCCAGTAAATGAAAAAAAAAAAAAAATCTATACAGAAACCTGAATAAATCATCTGCCATTATAACGATTTTACTCGGATAGCCAAAAATCTTCAATTAATTTATGATTTTAGAAATTTTACGAATTTCACTTTTGGATACTAAATTTCAAAAATATTTCTCTTACCGACGCCCGTCGACTCTTCTGACCCTGTATGCGACGATTTAATTTTGATATTGGACAGAAACGGAAGTTCGATTTATAACGACGTAGAATTATTTTTGATAACGTTTCAATCTCTTCGGTTCAGTCGATAAGACACTTTGGCGTGATAACCCTTGTCGTCCACGTGGTAATTGACACTTTGAATCCTTCCGTCTGGCAGTAGCACGTGGTATCTTCCGGTCGTGATGTCCCCATCTCGTTTCTCATGGTGGCTAAAGTCGTTTCCGGTATCGGGATCGGTCACGTGATAGCCAAAAGAATATTTACTGGCGTACTGCGCCTGAAAATGCGAATTACGTGAGCGGCATTCTGCGACGGCTGAGAAATGGCGTGGGCTGATACTTGACTCTACTATATATCTCGTGTCTCCCGAGTGAGACTGTCGGTAGAAGAGTGTCTATCTATCGCGTCGGTAAAATCGACTGTCATCCATCAGCAAATCTGTTTTACCCGTCATTCCGTGCAGTCTATTTTATCAAACTTGTCACTTAATCTGTTTCATTTATCATCTCTTGTAATCTGTTTTACTCTGTCATCCCCCGTTAAATCGGATGCTATCAAACACAATATATCCCACCCCTGTCCACCCCACTGTCTAATGTGGGATTAAAAAATACGTGCGTCAACTGACTTCAGTTAATACTTTAATTCAGGACGCGAAACATTACTCACGTAATCTTTTTCCGACGAACGATCATCTCTCCCTTCATTTTTCGATTTTTCAAAATCCACTTTCCCATCGGGTAGGTCACCTTCTTCGATCCATACAGGTGGCGCGGTCTGACCATTTGTTAAATTGACCACTCCCTTCTGTGTTTCGGTTTGCTCGATGGGCTTGTAACCCAGATGGTCGTTGTTGCTCTGCGAATAATCTAAAGTACTTTCCTGATAGATCGTATTTGGTGATTCTGGACTTCCTGGTGGCAGTGGCGTCACAAATCTTTGCTCGTAAGGCACTGGGACTTCGTTCACGGGAATTATCTCTCTGGGACGTTCTGAAATTGTATCGCGTGGGAAATAATTAGAACATTTTTTTTTTTTTTTTAATCAGTTACAATCGCCTCTATGGATATTTATATTCCTTTCTTAATCATATCTGAGAATATAATTACGTCGCTGTACTATCAAAAATTTACAGCGTCACGAAAAAGAACAATTTTCTTCGGGTTAAAAAATTTTATTTGTCCAATAGACAGAGGTCGACGAAAAATTGCAGAGTTTTTGAAAAAATAAAATTTTTCTCTTTTTTCAATATTCATTTTTGACAATACCAATGGGTACTCTGATTTTTTTTCTCAATTAATTCGTATTATTATAACTTACTAAGTCGTATGGTTATACTTCAAATTGATACTTTTGAAGCTGATAGTACCGGTTTTAACGCCTATATAAAAGTGTTTTATTTTTAACGCATTTCAAAGAATCGTACGAAATTAACGAAGATTAATCGTCAGATAATTTTCATATTAAAAAAAACCGGTTTCAAGTTGCAGCACCGGTTTTAACAATTCGAAACGTGTCATTAATTCCAACTAAGGAACTCAGCTGCACCTGTGATCCTGGCTGAGGTCCGTTATTAGTTATAAGTAGGTCAGCTACTGTTAGCTGACCTTCTCAGGTGTGTCTCTTTATTTGCAGACCTTGGACCAAGTTACACAAACCAGTCTTGGGTCAATGTCACTTTAAAGCGTGCGGTCGGGACGAAGCGATGAAGTTACCAGATATGTGGTTGAGCCAGGTCATGATCGAATCAACAGATACAGACGAGCGCATAAGTTTGAAATTATTAGTTCTTTGCGAATCATAATTTTGTATGATTGTGATTAATTACAAAAAAAAAAGGATGATTATTAAAAACACAATTACCATTCGCAAAAATTGGCTGACCTGCACCAAGAAGTATATTCAATCCTTGCAATTGTTGCTCTGGAGATTGACCAATCAGATCCACCAATTCCTGTACTGTTCTCGTTTCACTATTCGAATCCACATAATTGGCTGGATGATTGTCGGTACGTTGAACGATAATTCGCGGTTCGGGAAAAGACAATTCTTTTATAAGACTATCGTCCAAGATTTTGGCATTGTCGAAAACTCCCTGCAGTGCACTTATCTGTGCTGGATTCACCCTGAACAGTCGTGCAGAATTGTCTCGTTCCATTTCCTGTATTTCAGGACTCGGACGAAACTCGTTGTTACCTTGTGATACACTTAAGGATTCCGAAGGACCTTTTGAGTCGTTTTCAATAATTTGCGAGTTTCTTACGGTCCGTTTAAAAACGTCGGAATTTCTTAATTCTCTTTCATGTAAATTTTCGATCAAAGGCATTTTTAAGGGTTGCTGATTACCGTATCGCGGTGCACCGTATCTGGTGTTATAATTGCGAATTTGACTTTCTATATTTTTATCAGTCTCGTGCAATCTCCTGTTCCTTGTAGGCTTTAAAAGATCCTTGGTGTCGTACGATTCCAAAAAATAACTTCGGGCTGGTCTCATGTTAGTCGATTGCTGATGAGGCACGTTTCTAGGATCAAAATTCCAAAGATGATCGATATGCCTTTCTCTGTTTCCTAGTAATTTTTTTTTGCTATGATTCTCATCCAAAGTTTCTCCCAATAATTCTTCCCTCGAGTTGGTCCTCGAATAAAGCGGATGATTAATTTCTGAAATTTCCTCATTTTTTCTTCTCTCTTTTTCTACGCTCAATTCTTTAACCTCGGTTTCGGCAATTCTATCCGCATAACTCAACAGGGGTGTACCCAATTTTCCATTCGCCCTGGGCAACCCGTTTTCTTTTTCTGTCGGATTTGCGTAATCGAGTAGCGTGTTCCGGTGTTCGTTAGCCACTTGCTGATTAGAAGGCTCCCTAACAATGGCGGAGCTTCGTAAGCTCGACGTGGTTTGCGAGCTTTGGCCGTAACTGTAGTGGCACGCCATCAGAAAACACATCGTTACCTGCAATAACAACCATTATCGTTAATTGATTGGTGGGCCTCGCCTAGACAGTAGTCACAGGGCGAACGAGGGTTGCGGGTGACTGCGTGCGAATAATTGAAAATTGGGGTAACCAAAATTTTTTTTTTTAAGGATTTAACTACCAGCACTTTTTTATATCGGACTGTACTTTGATTATCTGCGTTGCAGAAAAATCTAACGAAACGAACGATTATTGATGTCATTGATTAGTTTTTCTTTTTTAATATAAATGAAAAGAAATAATATTTTTTATTCATCTCCTTTATACACGCTTACTTTCGATACTTTCTCTTTCTTTGGTATATACATTGCAGAGGATCGATTTTTCAAAACGAACTTGGAAAATTTTTAATATTTTTTTTTCTACAAAATCTTTTTTCTTTCCCTTCAATATCTAAAGAGATAAAAATTGTACGAGCTACCGCAAATACAAAAAAGTCACTCGTTCGAAGTTATATAAGGTTGTGTTACGCTAGGTCAGGTTCCGAAGCTACCGAAGAGCTACGAAGCCGGACAGGGTGATAATTAACTCAATCAGAAAATCTCACGCATTTCTACACTCGTCATTAACTTCGTGAAGCCGTCGACGAGCTACCGAAGATTTGGATTAATCGCGTAGAATCGTTTCGACAAAAAAAAACAAAAAAGAACGATCATTAGTATAAAATTAAAAAAAATTTCTCTATACGGCATTTCATAGCCTAACCTATTTTTTTATTTTTTTGTATTTGATTTTTAGTGTCATTCCTACGTGTAAGGTATAAGTTGAGTAATCTCGAACACGGGTGTTATGATCCATTGGAAACAGACAAGCCGATCTTTCCTTTTCACAAACAGCCAAATTTGTATTCAGTGCCGGACAGATAGTCGTGAACAAAAGTTTCGCACATCGTTCGAGGTAAATATAATTGATTCTTTTCGTCGTTTTGCAAGTCAATTTTTGTCAAATAAAAATTACACGTAATTATTGTTATATAGTATGAGTGATGCAATTAGGATTTAGTAGAATTGAAATACGTGCAATTTAGCCTGAAAAAATAACCTCTGAAAAATTTCATACTTTTTTTTTTACCACCTGCGGTAATTACAAACGAATCACATGGGAAAATCCTGAACGTTTGTCATTATTTATCGCTAATATCCTTTCTTAATGTTTTCAATTTCAATATTGAATTAATTATTTCAGATGGCACGAAATTACAAAGGAAAAACGAAACGACAGTATAACATAGAGAATTTACCGTAGAAAGATGTGAAGGGTAAAAAAAATGAACATTAGAAAAAGCACCTATTGTTTATTCTGTGCTGAATACAATTCTAATTAACCACTTGAAGAAAGCAGTTATTAAAGTATCAAAATTTAGAAGAAAGTCTGTACTTTTTTATGCACAACGAAAGGAATTGGAAAAATATATTATAAAATATACCAAACTCCAATACGTAGTATTCACGGTTACCCCATGGCTGTAGGGATTCACGAATATCTAGGTTTTTTTACCGATTAAAAGTTAAATTTGATTTTGAATTTGATCAAAACTAATTTTATAGAAAAATAATTTTAAAAATCTTATTATTTAATGAGCAAACTATTTTTCCCTAAACCTTTTATTTTATTTGATTTTTTCCTTAGGTGTTAGCAATTACCCCACCTTCTCCCATTCAAAGTTTTTTAACTACGTACGAATTATGTACAAGTTCAAATAAAATGTATTTTTTTTCCTGACATATAATGCATAGGAAAATTCTGAGGCTTTTCTCTGCATTCCACTGGGCGTATTTTGTTATTGCAACTGATGGTACAGCTGAGTTACGCAATGCCTAGATGCTGGCCTGGCTGTTTGTACTAAATCATTGTTTAGCGGCTAATCGGAAAACAATAGCACTTCATTACGACGGGATAGTGGAAATGGTGGTAGTTGATGGAGGAAGTGGGCGCGGGTGGCTGGGTACTCATCTACGATTTCCACTTCGTCTACCAACTATTCTCTTCTTACTCTCGTGTGTACATTTGCTTTGTCGGTTACGTGTTAACATAACGCGTTTTCGGACAGCTTTCAATTGTCAGATTGTTTCGATTGTTCCAGAGCATCCTTTGACGCGTTTATTTGCCACATAAAAGCCTGACAAGCAACTTTTTTTTTTTTGACGGCAGTCAAGAGGTACGATTTTCAGGGAATCGTATATATTTACTTTTTGAGTGAGCACTAGGGAATTTTTTTTTTTAACGTGGGACCGAAACATTTTTTGCATTCGTCTGTCGAAACACGTTCGCCAATATTAGGTCGATTGATGATATTGGGTATGGAGTTCTTTTGATAAATTTTTTTTTAATTCGCGGAACAATTTTCTGGAAACGCTTTGTTTTTGTTTCATGTTATTTGAAAATCCTTTTCTGGTAGTCCGTATAAAAAAATGTTTGCCAGGACCTCCAAGTTAGGGCGGCTAGGGATACGCCGAGTAAACTGGACTGAATAACTTTCGGCACTTTTAACTTCTTCCATTCTCCAGTTTTACCTTTGATACCTTCTTTAAACTTCTATTGGCTTTTCTTCTCGTCATTTTACTTCTATATATCTTTTCCACGCTTTTTCTACTTACCTAACTTCGTATAGTACGTTCGTCCGCAAACAATTCAAATTCCAAAAAGAGTCAAGGAGGCTCAGAGAAATAGTCAAAATTCACAATGGAAATAGGAAAGTTCTACGTTTTGGTAATAGAAAATTTTTCGCAAAACTTTTTAAGAAAAAAAAAAAAAAAAAAAAAAAACTTTACCAAGTTACCTTGCGTTTTACCTTCGACCTTAAACCGAGCAAGAGAATCGACCTTCGCGAACCAAGATATCTCGCGATATATTACTATTTCAAGACTACAATAAACGAATTTATTCCTCGTAAAAAAGTTTTTCCACCCAAGAAATTCGATTTGGATATTGCCTAAGAAGTGGATTTTTATAGGATTATCCTAAAAGCCTTACGGCTAGAACATAATAAAGGTATGCCATAAATTTCACGTGAATCGAAAATGTAAACTGATCCCACAAAAAAAAAAAAAAAAAAAAAAAATTAAGTGACGAGTTCCAATAAATTCTACATATCATAAACAAATTAAAAAATTAAAGATACACAAAAAATTGTTCAACTCACCAACAGTAACTTCATCTTGCCTTCCGTGAAAATTCCTGCTGCCTCTGGAAACGTACCTATGCGAAAAAAGTCACTAGCAAGAAGCAGAGATCACACCAAGAAATTTTACAGAATGTCACCATATCAGCCGAGCTCGATGAACTGTTCGCAACGAGTAACGCATCGACAAATAAATGATATTACTTTCATCCTGGAAAACTTTCGATTTGTCCATTCAAATTGAAGTCACTAGCTGCGATTGGTCGTGACTTAAAGATTTCACTGATCACGTGACCTACTGTCTTCTTCACGCCCATTTCCCCACTGACCATCATACCGACACCTTACGGAAATATACGGAATCTCAGTAGAAACCGTTTTGTACCAAGTCTAAGGTCATACGCGATCAAGATTTCTCTTTCACCAAGATGGAAGACGAATCTTTATTTTCCTCCGTTTCTCCCTCCATTTGCCATGTGTATCCTCACGTGTTTATTTATGCGCGACAAAAAGTGTCTCGACACCACTATAGGATCTTTCCTGAAGAATAGGAAGTGGTTCGCCATTAATATTTATGCTCTTGCTGCTTATTCTATTTGCAATGGTAATACTGTGAAATGAAGGCGAGTGTGTGTTTGCAGTATCACTGGCATGCTCTGCTGTATATATATATATACACACACATGTATATATATATAAACTAGTACATACTTCTGACTATAGTATATACCTACCTGGACTATCTGTGATACATAGGGGGTTGCAGTTGCGCGGGAAGCATTTCTATGTTTACCGCATCTGCTTCGTTTATTGCGATGAATATTTTGTTACTGCTTTCATGGCTGCCATCCCAATCTATTTTACCCAGAAGCCACTGCTGTTTGTTAATTGTAAATTCTATAGGGTACCCGGTGAGTGAAACGCCACACAATTATTACGTAATTCTTTTTCACAGAAATAAAGACTTTTTTGTTAACAAATATATAATAGTAGTATATAATTCTTAAATGTTTTTTTACTTTCATTTCTTTCGGTTAACGTAGAACGCTTTTGGCTCTGCTGTAATTGCGGCCTGTTATATTAATATTTACCCAGTATTCGTGTCGTTATCGTTGCAGTATGAAATCGTGGCTTAAAAAGAAAAAAAAATTCCCTAGTTTATTCGGCCAATGTTTCCAGACATTACTTTGTTCGATTATGGAACAAACAGGACCGGCGAGTGTGCAAATGGCGAAGGGCAGCCCAGTGAGCTTTTGCAGAGGGGGATTCTAGGTGGTGAGAATAATATTTGCATCCAATTAACCCCTGTGGTGTGGCGACACATATTTGTCCGGATTGTTTACCACACTCGATAGCTGGTCGCCATGTTTGTTAAATATTTTAAGAACCCAAAGTTATGGCGATAGATTTCGTCTTAAAAATTTTTTTTCAACAAAATTTCGCGAACACGCTATTATTATATAATTCATTGCGATTGTCTAGGATGAATAGAAATAAAAAAAAATTTTTCCTTTTCTTTTTCTCACCTACACAAATCAGCTTTAGCGTCCATGTTTTCACTTTTATGCTTGTCCGGATTAATCGCTTTCGTAAATTTCACAAAACTTTCCTGACCACGTTTGAAAGTGGACGAGTAATATTTAAATACGACACGTCACGCGAAATTCCGTCCAGGAGCAATTATATCAATTTTTTGCTAAAGCAAAATTTCCAAAAAAATTTCGGAAACATAATAACAAAGTAAGCCGAGCGTATTTCAATTTATCCAAGATACACGGATACGTGTGCACAGGCGTCCTAGGGTGGAACGACGGGTACATATAAGGTAGGTGGTCTATGGTCTCGAAAAGGCCGTCGGTAATAGTAGATTACTTGAAATAGTGGTAGTAGCGAATAGTAAGGGTTAGAGCAAGGGGGATGAAATTATCATAAATTCCAAGTAAAGTTGCCAGCTCTGCTCTCTACCCCACGCCCATCCGGATATAAATTTGATTGGACTTTGATTGCAGACTTCATCTCCTTCTTGGGTTGGATTTTACTCGGTTCGCTCCCCCCCCCCCCCTCATCCCCTCCACGGCAGTCACAGTTAACCAACCCTTATTCCATGAAAATATCACAGCTAGAATCTTTAAAAATCATCCCTGTTCACCCTTGCTGTACCTCCATGATAACATTCAGTCTAATTCTTACTCATCTTTATCTACTTACGAGAGTTTCATCTCCGCCAGCCGGCCCCTACGTCACGACTTCGCATCCGTGAACTGGTTCGAAGTTGAAGTAGGGAGAGGAAAAAAAAAAAAAGAAGATTTTTGTCCGCCGATCGAAAGTACGCTTGGATTACTTTTGTCCATTGCTTTTAGTTTCGAAAATCATTAGTGTGCTAAAAAAATTTGTTTCTCGTTAAATGTTACCTGGTTTTTTTTTAAAACTGGCTGTCTAGCTTTTTTTTTGAATCCGTTTTTTTTTATCCGATAAATAATTACCGTGTTTCGCGGGAGTATCGATTTTCCATTAATGTCGGTATTTCGAATGAAGTGTATCTATAGCTGCTAGGATGGCACCAATTGCAAGGATATAAAATCCAGTAGAGTGTTTTAATGAATACCAATACATTAATCACTAATAATAATTATGGAGATTCGTTTTATCGGACACGACAGCAACTCCGTTTACGATGATACGACTGTGAGCAATATTATGGGAAATTAAATTTCATTATTTTCTTCCGGTCAAGTGTCACCGGAAGGGGTTAGACGTAAATTTGAAAAAAAAAAAAATTATCGATTTGTTCATCCATTCACGGCGACTGAAGGGTGGCAGTCATTTATTTTTTTTATTTTTTTTTATTTTATACCTCACACTTTCTTCCGGCTTACGTAACGCTTCAAGACGATACGATTAATATAACTAATTGCGAAGCGCGAGGACATTTTTAATTAGCGAGCCAATCAGTTAGCAAGAATCCTAGCCGCACAGACGTCTCGTCCATCATGCCAGAAACAACGGGGATCCTTAATTAAATTCTGACGCTTTTCGAGCAGAGTCACCTTTTTGGACGAAGCCTTTTACGTCCTGTTGTTTCAGGACAAAGTCCATTTTCCTGGTAACCTGTCCAAAAAATTCAATAAGAACGTAAAAGGCAGAGAAGAACAAGGAATTAAACATTGAAAAATCTTATGACAGTTTAACGAGACAATAGGACCGTACTTATATTATTACCCAATTAAAATTGTTCAATTTTCTGTTTGGATTTTTTGTTCGAATCGCATAATGAGCAAACATATTTTTCTCAATCAGCATGTAAAGTCAATGCATGCATACGACGTTAAATGCGCAAGTGATAACGGCTGGTAAGTAAACTAACGTTTCGCTGGAGAAAAGTGGGTCGAAGACGAAGAGAATTAAAAAGTCGGTCAAACCCGAATTCTGTTTGTACGGTTGGTACATATGCCTCTCCGATTGGATTTATCAAAGGCAGACAGAAGCGAACGTATGTAAAAGTTAACCAGAAGAAAGTCAATGGCAATGAACCTTCATGAAAGATCTTTCAATTTCACATCCTCAAAGAAGAATCAGCATCGAGCCGTAGCGAATGGTCCGAAATGGGCTTAGGTGAAAAAAAAAAAAAAAACGACTAAAAAATTGAATTCTCTTTGCTTTTTTGAGAAATTTCGAAATTTCTCAAGTGCTGATACTTATGTAGGATATCCGTAAGAAATAATATACGTAGCGACTTTTCGTGTTGGTTGAATAAAAATGATGAGGACTGAATCGTGTGGGGAGGACCGTGGGGTAAGTTTTAGGGGTGCGGCCAAACGCTGGTAAATGGCCGATTTTCCTAAGGGATTATTTACGACATTTTGGCTTAAGTGCTCTTGGTAAATATGGTACCGCGTTAGGTCCGGCAACACTGTACTTCTTGATATGCTTAGCGTCTTCCCTCGTAAAACCACCCCTACGTGAACTCTGTTACCCTTACGCTGGTAAAACCTGTGATCCACCCCCCAAGGATCAAATTCGCGGCACGTATTGGCTTTGCAGGTGCTGGACATGGAGCTCGCTTGCAGCCCTTTTAGATCTTTTTTTTTTTTATTTCATTCGTATACGCGTCAGATCCCTGAAGGGGTTGAAAAGCATATACGGCTTTCTACGTGTCACACGGTATAAGTAGACGATTTTAATTACAAGTGGATAATTAAATTCGTTTTCTTTTTATTTTTGTTCGTTTTCCTTTTTCACGGCACTGTCGTAATTAAGCTTTTGGATATCCGGTTGCGTCAGGGAGCTTTTTGTCTGTAGCTGGCAATTTGAAAGGCAAATTTTCTTTCTTTACGTACCGAACGCTTCCTTCGGTTACATTGAAATATTGCGCGAGATCTTTAATCAAGCGATAGGAGAAAATCCGAAAGAGACTGTAAAAGTCGTAGGTCACGATAAACATTTGAAAAAGGTTATAAAACCGCGATACAGCAGAATGAGAATTGAGCTAACCAGCTAGAGGGTCATGTTGTGTGAGTTTCTTTGTTTTTTTTTTTTATTTCACCCTCTCCTTTTACGACACCCCTATAAAATTTACGTTTCCCATTCTCGTTGATTATCCATTTTCTCCATTCCCCTTTCTGGAAAGTCAATAAAAACCCTGCAAATAGTCCAAGCTCCTCGCAAACCATTTGAGCTTGCAATCTTACAGGTTTAAGTTCCCGACTCATGCACCAGAGGATCAAAAATGAATAAAGACCAAAAGTAAATAACCTCAAAATTCACATTACACGGGTTACTTGGACACGGGCGATGCGATCTAGTGATAAAATTAAATGCTAAAAGTCCCTAGGACGCCAAACCATTCTCGTACTTGAAGTCCTGTAAGATATTTTTGTTCTCCCAGAGATATCCATCTCCTATAGATCTCCAAGAAATCGAGTTCGCGCTATGTAAATACAAAACCGATAAGAAGCAAGATCGGGAAGAGGCTGAGATAGGTGAACGAGAGCGAAAGGATGCGGAAATTGAGAAAATCGCTGCGACGCAGCACGGAAACCGGAAGCACTTTGCGAGGGAACAAAGGGAAGTGATCGAGAGTTTGCCACATCCCGTACCTAGACTCACTTAGTTACCAGAGTCGTTCTCCCGTTAAAGGGATCCTTGGTTTATTCCTGGCAAAGGACGCAACTGGATAGGCTAGAAGGCTTCCAGTTCGTTTTTCATCCTAGACAAAGTAACCAGGAAGAAAACATCGAGCGAAGAGGAAGAGGACCGTGTCATTGCATTATTCAGGACCGAACAGTTTTCTCATGAATTTTCAAGTTCCAAAGAAACAATGTGCCTATATAGACCTGAGTGCTCGTAACGTTTATATCACATATATCTACATATCTATAAAAGTAGATAACGTTAGTCTTCTGGCAATAATAAATATCTTCCAAGCTGTGATTTTCGTTCGTGTCAATTATTTTCATTTTTAATTACCTTCCTGATCCAATTGCAAGAGTCCATCAATTTCTTATTTTTTCCCTATGCAAATCTGATTAGACGTAAAGTTGAGTCGAGGTGGATCCTGGACCACGTGCGAAGGGACGTAACTATGATTTCTTATGTCCGCGACTGAGTTTAATGTTAATGTCAATTCTCAGTACTTTTGTCTCCTCTTTTCTCTTACGGATCAATAAATAAAGTACGGTGACGGAAGGGTAACCTTGAAAGAATTTTCTTAGGATGATTCGCGTATGTTTATCAAGCTGTCACTGTGCCGCGTGCAGAAAGTAGAAAATAGAGAAGGTAAAATCGATATAGTGAAACAAAAATAAACTAAGGAAGAAAATAGGAGACAAAAGTACTGAGAAAGCTCTTGCGAGGAAGGGTAGTAGTAGTAGGGGTGGGTGGGTGGGTGGGGGAAGGTTTATAAGCGAGAAGGAAAATAAATAAAATGAAATAAACCGAAGAAACGTGGGAAACCTGGAAGGAAAGTCGATTGGCTATGTAAATACAAAGACGGAAAACAACAATACACTTAACGTGCGGCAAGGTAGAAAAAGTAATCCGACCCTCGACGAGAGGAGTCCGGAGGATGGCGGAAAAGTCCTCGGCGACAGCCATTCGCGAAAACCCACCCTCAGCCACATGCGGACTCCGTGTAATCGTACGGACGTGGTCGGTGAGCGACGTATTTCCGGGCGAAGGGTGTCCTTCGGGTAAAAGCGGAATTTCAACTGGAGCTAAATTGAAATTCGTCCATTGCTCTGGGAAATGAAGGCTTTTTCTTTGGCATATAAATTATTTGAGACCCTCTAAAGAAGATGGATGATTAATTACATTTCCCGTGCTTTCTTCGTCGAATTTTTGCCAGTCTTTCTTGTTTTTAACGTAAAGTTCGAATGATCTTTCGGTACAAATGGAAATTTAAAAATAGAATAACGTACAGTGTAATAACTGAAATAGTATTTCTAATTACTTCTGGATCAGGTCGTAGTATCGGGTATCTTGATAAGCCTTTTGCAAAATGGCAACGATGACTTTCTTTGATCCCTGCTCGGAACGAAGACACAGAAATGGGGGTATATCCAGGGAAATAAATTGATAGAATCTGGTGCCAAAGGCAAGCGTCCCCTTTCGAGGAATCGGGGATGAGGGTGATTAATAAAGAGCAGTCCGATACAAGGAACAAGGGGAGTGACGTCACGTGACACGTCGCAGCGTCTGACGAATGAAGGGCGACGAATCAATCGCGACTGGTGACCGGAAAAGGTGGCGGCGCCAGTTTCCACGTCAAGTACGATCCGTGACAACTGGAACAGTCAACTGAAGAGGCTGCTACTGTTTAAATTGCGTTTAAAAAAAAATTCCTCATTTTTTAGTTCCTCTCGGTTTTTTTTTTTTAATCAAAATCGACTCATATCAGCCAACGAACAAATATTTTCACAATTTTGACGTACAAAAGTAGACAATAACCTAAAGATACAGGGCTAATTTATAAAGAATGATTACAGCGATCGAGTGACTTATTTTTTTATAACACTATAACTGTAAGCTGCAAGATTATGCATATGTTTTGTCTGTGCAATCAATGCATTGTTTGTATGTAAAAGATTTTTTATTACGGTGACCTACGACGATAATCTATCGATGAATTTTGTTCTTGCTCTTCAGATAATCGTATTTTGTTTCATTTTACTGTTGCATCTATGGAGTTCAGCTACGAAGTGTCGATGAAATTTTCCGTCAAAAAGTACAAGGGATTCAGGATCAGAGTATTTGGGGTTAGTACGAGCATCTCCAAGTCACGAAGATAGAATGAAAATTAAATAGCCCGGAAAAGAAATGCAAAGATAGACTGAAAATTAAAATAGCCCGGAAGAGAAATGCAAAGATATATATATTCCTTTATTTAGTGCTCAGAATGTCCATATCAAATGGAAGCCTTTTGCGACTTCCGATCCCCAGGTTACAAGATGCTTGTCAATGCTGGGTACTTTGAAAATGTGCAAAAAGCCCACAAATGGACTGAAACAGAAATCCAAAGATACGTATGCCTTCATTTTGTACGCAGAATGTCCACACTTAATTGCAGCTTTTTACAACTTTTGCTGTCCAAGTTACATAATACATGTTAACGCCAGACACTGAAAATACGTAAAACTTAAAAATGGAATAAAAATGAAAAAAAGACACTTTTCGGTCTTTATTTATTTATACAGATGATTAAAAAATAATGTACGTAGAAGAAATATTAGTAAATTTAAAAACCAAAATTTTTTCAAACTTCATGATTATCCTTATTCAATTATTAGGGGTTATTTAAAAGTTTTAATCTGTATTTACTTGTTCTATAATACCTTTTTAATTTAAACCGGAAGTTCGTGGTTACTAATAATAAAGCTGATTTTTTTGCATCAATAACATCATCGCGAGAGTGTAACCGTGGATCATGAGTAAGGGATGAAAGACCCAGGGGCGTAAGAATAGGGGTGACTAACGTTCCCGTTTCCAAACTGGAGAAGCATCCCTAAGTTGGTGTACGTCCCCCACAATTAATGCCGCGCCGACATAAATCAATTAGCATGAATTTAACTGGATTTCTAGGGACTGAGGTTAATTGAGCGATGATTGTGCAGAGAAACCATCGAGTTTAGGTTAGGTTGTTTGCACCTTTGCATTACTACAAACCTAATTTTAATAGGGCCAGCAACATGGCACTGATTGTTAAACTGGCTGAACTGGTGCTTTGCGAACTTATTACAAATAAACTGGACCTAATTCCAGTAAAAACTTTATGAACACCGAACACGGAAGCTGGAATTTTGTTTTCTTCTAATAAACCAGATTAACACAGATGTTCCATTCAAATCGTACAGTGCCTATGTCAGCTGCTCCCTTATCTCACCAGACCAAAAAAAAAACAACTTTGGTAAGATGAAGTACACAGTTTCTGACTTTTTCAAGTTTTTAGGTAACATGAAATTGGCATGGGTCCAGTTTCTGACCTTCATAAAATCTGTTAAAGTTTGCTTCCATTGTTCCTTATATCCGCAAAAATCCATACAGATCAGATACTCTCTGCACAAGAGATCATTGTGATTGAACATAAGTCTCCGTTCTCAATGGGGTACGAGATTCGTCAGCCAAAGTCATTGTGATCTTCCTATTTCTACACATCTGAGTTAACACTGTGCTGGACCTCACCATCTGGTAAGACCTCATTTCGTCTCTAAGTCTTCCTGCAGCCAAGTTCTAGTAATCGACCTGTCAGCAGTTCAGATATCGACCACTCAAAGAGTATGCTCTAAGAGACGATTCATCCCACCAGCGTCAGCTACATTATTAGCTGATCAAGACCAGATCTGTACCTTAAATAAGGAGAATCAATAAATGGGCATCGCCTTGATCATCTATGATCCTGATGTTATCTCCCACTGGTACAACAGGATTACAATCAGTAGAAACAGTGTGTGACTCCGCAGAAAGTGTTGTTAACCCAGTATAGTTTTTCGAGAAAGCTTGTCTCACTTTTTTTCGTACACTTACGTCTGAACGTACCTAAATAGTAATTACCATTCATTTTTATGATCATCTTTAGCTATCTATCACGTCAAATTTGACTGAGAAATAGAGCCCGTCCTTTTGCCTGTCTGGCTGATCGTTCCACTTAATAGAATTATGAGCGAAAGTTTTTACGATTATGTCGTAACTATTTGATTTTGTCTGTTGAACACACAGACTTCGGACTGGCCTACTGGAATCGTAAGAATATACTTTCTAATGTAATTTTACAATTACAATTTTCTTTTGAATGAATAAATATCGTCGCAAAGCGCAAGAGTGAAAAATACAAAGCCGGCATGTAAGAGTGTAGAAAGAATAGAGAATCACCGATTTAGCCTGCACAAGCAAATAAATAAATCAGCAATCGTCGTTTCTTGTTTACTGTACTTCAGACGACTGCTGTCCTGTGCACGAATCTTTATAAGGTCTTGGGATTTCAACTAATCAAAAGTCTTGAAAGGTTTTTCCATATACTAAAAAATATTATGTAAAAAGTTTATTTTTAGCAAAATAATACGATACTTGATCGTGAAAAACGTACAGTAGAATTTTCCTGTACGGAATTTCAAGATTTCCTTGTTGGGCTGCAGTAAATATATTTTCGAGAAATATTATTCGCCCTAGGGATGATTCGCGCGACTCAGAATTCCCTAGGATATGAATGCAGCTGACACCACCTTCTTTTGTTTCCTAGTGGGAAAATACAATATTCCCCATAAGACGCCATAGAGGAAAAGTCGTTAGCCAAGAGTCACCACGGAATACGTAATGCGTAGGCAGGTTCGTGGTTGACGCTGTTTCATAGTGAATTTCTTAGGGGATGGTTCGCCGGAAAGGGATGTTTCGCGAGGGTTTGCCGAAAGGGAGGAAAGTTTGGCCGGAGGGTTGACTTCCGGTTCCCTTGATATCTGACAGGAAGTTAACGCGGTGAGGACGTGGGCCCTTTGCTAGTTCAACACCCTTGAGATTCGCCTTGGATTCTTCTTAGGGGTTACGCCGGTTTCATCGGTACTTCACTTTCTCTCTCCCTCCACCCCCTCTCTCTCTCACTCTCCCACTTTTTACCCCTGTCTTATGTTATTATGGTGTACGTGGGTACAGTTCTTTATTTTTAATCTCAAGACTTTTTTCTTTCCAAAACTTCAATGGCAAATTTCGCTCTTTATGGATAATTTTTATTTGCAGTTCTTACATAATTTTTATTCAATGCCAAATATCAATCAATATCATGCCGTATGACGTATTAGGTTTAAAAATTTTTTTTTATAAATTTTGAAAAAAATCTATTCCTGACCAACACATATTTACGTATTAACGATAAGAGGTATTATCCGTGATGAAAATGTGACGCTGATACGCCACTGTGCACAGAGAGATGCGCTGCGAGTTAGCCAGCAAAACGTCATCAGGCTAAAAGGGAATTCTCATGGACGGCAAGGGATGTTTTCTCACGCTCTGAATAAAAGGCGAGGGGGTAATTTACGCTCTGGCAAAGTTCCAGACGCTTTACATTATACGGATTCAGAAATGTAAATTTCAATAAGGCGAATGCCGGCCAATAAAATAAATAGAAATTACCATTTCTCTCAGTTTCCTAACCCTATCCCAGCAACGCTATCGGTTTAATTTTTCCTTTCCTCCCCACCTCCCTATTCTCTCGCCCTTCCGATACCCCCTTAACCCTCTATTTATCTATCTAGCTTTCAGTAGTTACTACCTAAAAGGTGGAACGTAGCCAGACGTGGCACTTCGCGGTAGTGGTATGATCGTTCTCTGTAGGTAGGGTAGTTTCCTTCCCGAATTACTTCAGCCTGTAAGCCTCCCCCCAAGTAAGAACACGCTCAGCCAACCGGCTACGAGCAAGCAAGTAAGTAAGTAAGAAAGTGGAGTGCCAGTTGTGAGAGCCACATGGGTAGCTTCATTAAGTTGAATTAAAGTAAGTCGAGCAAAAGTCCCTAGGACGTTTGGATAATGTAATAATATGTTTTTTTTTTCTCCTCCAGCATGATTAATTAGAGGTTATGACAATTAAAAATCGAATTGATATATCATTAAGATAATGAAGCATTATCTCGTTATTATCCTTAGAAAAAAATTATTTGCCCTCCATAACTCGACCAACTTTGTACTCTCTCTCTTCATAATATATTTCTCCTTCTACCTACCCCGTTTTCTTGAAAATTCTCAAAAAGCCATTCCATTCCATTCAGTCCGACCCGCTTTCCAAGGGTTTTCTCAGGGATAGAGGGGCTGGAGTGGGGTGAAATGGGAAATACTCGGGTCGCCATTTGGCCATTCGGGATGGGAATACAAAATGTATGGAACCCCGTAAAAATTGTTCCCCATCAGCCAATATCCTTCGTATCTTCTACCCGCCCAAGATTTGTTACTTCCTGACAGATATATTGGCGTTTTATGGAAAAGGACAAATTGGCCGTATCCTTGGGCGGTTCGTCCTATGGCCACGACCGTAGATACTTTTATTCCCTGGGAAAAGCATGAATTATGGCTACCTGCTTGCTAGCAATACAAGAGAGGAACTCTCTCCCTAGAAATATTTTCTTAGAACATCACCAATTCTTATCCGTATAAAGATACATTCACTCTCGTTTAATCATATATTATATTACACCAAGCTGGAGAATGTAAATTACGATTAAAAAATCACGTTTATTTCCGTCTGACATGACTGTAAAATTTAACTAGACAAAAATCTTCAAATTCAATCTTTCTGGAATATATATATATATATATATATATATATATATATTCCATATACTAATGCATTGAATTTCAAATTTTTTATTTCATCATATTTCGCTTACGATCCGAGTTCTCAGTTTACCTTATTTCCCGAAACACGACAATTTCCGTCGTTTCAACCCCAAACCTCGTACTGAATTAGTATGTATTAGTCAACGGCGTGAGACGCATGTCAAAGAACGTATTCCTCTACGTTCTGTCCATACGTCGTCGTAAAAGAGGTCAAAGGGGTTCCTGGGGTTTCTATACAGTCGAATATATAGGTATTCAGTTGTATAGTGTACATAGAATATGTGTATACAAGTACACGAGAGTAAACTTCCTGTAAGCTCTGAGATCTATGGGCATATCCTGTCTAAGTATAAACGTACTATAGCGATCCATATACACATCCTTTTATAGACCATTCCTGCCTTTGCCGATCCTTCGACTCTGGTACAAATGGCAAGAGGACCCTCGCTGACGGTGGTTTCTATACAGGTTATTCGTGCTGGGTGATCTAAAAGTTCACGGTGTATAGATCCATGTGGATCACTAACTTTTCAAAAAGAAATATCGGGACTGTGGTATAACCGTTTGAATCAAATGATAAATAAATAAATAAATCTTACCGATTTGTCATTGCAAAAAAAAATTGACGAATTCCAAATTTTGAATATTTAAGGATAGGATCTGGGAAAAAAACGAATTTTCGTAACACCTGCTTGGAAAGCTTGATTTTCGAAGACTGTGCAGAGTGCGCAAGGTGCCGCATTTCGAAACTGCGAGGGAAAAAAAGTTCGCGCATGCGCACATTTGAAATGTTCAATTTTTCGCAATAGAGCCTTTTTTTGACGCGTGCGCACTGTTAGCGGCGTCATCAGGCACTTTTCTTGCATTCGTCTGCTCCTAAAATCAAACTTTACTTCACAGAAATTACAAAAGACATCGTGTATGGCAAATGCGGATAGGCAATATCTGACTCGTCTGATTACAGGACTCGGATATTGCCTAACTTTTCGCACATGCAATACAATATGCTATTACGATGATTATTTATAATAATGAAGAGCCAGAAAAATTATGAAACAGCGAGAAGGACAATGTTCTTAAAAAATAATTTAATCGCTTCGTGACACTCATTGATAATGGATAAATAATTGTGATAAATGCTGAAATTGTAAATTGTTACTTTCCTATAGAAAGATGTACAGTAATTATAATAATAATATGAGTAATAAAACTCCTCTTACTGATACGTACTAGAAATGGGGCGTGATGAATATTCGTGTCAAATGAATGATGAGGAAATTAATCACTTGAAAATATCCTTATACGACAATATACAAGTTACTGGTGATGTGACTATCGGTAGTGTTCCTAAACGCATTAAAAATGTAAGAAAATAGGTTATTATCTGTACGTTATTCGAGGGCCGATCGGTAAGCTATCCTAACCTAACTTAAGTATAATCCTTGAAATAAAGTCGTGTAAAGCTGCTGTCTCTGCGAAGCTTAATAATAACTTAATGCATCCTCGTGACGTCACTCCGAACAGTCCCGCAGAAAAGCAGGCAGGTTCAGTCTCACGGACACGGAGCTGCTTCAGCTTAAATACGAATCTAATCCTCATTCATCGCGTAGAATTAACTCTCCACTTTGCGCGCGGTTTTCTCGTCATACTGTACAGACGGTACCATCGGTGGTTTAAAGCCGTACTCCATTTTGGATTGTCTGAAGGTACCGGCGACACTCTGTGGATGTGCCTCTGACCTTAATCTCCTGGTTGTGACGGTAGACGGCGCCCTGGTCACTGTGGTAGAAAATTGTAAGGATTTTGATTGTATGCCTAGGGAATTTTTCGAATGACGTATATTGGCAGGACCTTCCGGCGGCACTGGACCAATATATTGATCCTTGATACCTTTGTCGATCGTAGACATTCTCACGGCGTGCCTTCTGTGAACTCCCGAATAAGGATGATTGATGTATGATTGATAAGCTAATTGATGCTTTTTATCGTGAGATGGCGCCACTGCGCTGGATGGATAATAAATGTGATTGTGCTTGATGTTATTATGATTGTTTGATCCTTCCACGAAACTTATTGAAGGTTTGTTGTACTGATAGCCTTGAAACTGTGACGTGGAATCGCTTGAGGATTCTTGATTTTTGACGATCGGCAAACCATATAGCGGTGTCTGCGTTCTCTGATAGATCGAATGCAGATTGGGCGTTTGAGGCTTCATAATTTGTTGGTAGCTCACGCCATATTGAATTCCGTAAGGCACGTGGATTGGGACCGGATATGGTACTTTGCGTTCAATAAATTTTTCTATTTCAACCGGATACGGTACCTTCTTCTCTATTATTTTTTCCACTGGATATGGTTGCGGTACGTTTATGTGAACCGGATACGCTTGTGGTACCAGCTTTTCAACAGGATATGGAATTTTCTTTTCAACAATTTTTTCAATGTGCACTGGATATGGCTGTGGCACCGGTACGTGTTTCTCCACGATTCTATCAACCGGAACTTGAATATGTACCAGATATGGCTGAGGTACCGGTACCTTTTTTTCAACAATTTTTTCAACCGGATAAGGAACCTTTTTCTCAACTATTTTCTCAACTTCTACTGGATACGGTTGCGGCACGTGTACCGTTTTTTCCACTATTTTCTCAACAGGATACGGTTGCGGTATTGGTTTTTGAATAATTTTTTCAACCACAAACGTTTGAGGAATCTTCTTCTCGATTATCTTTTCGACTGGTACCTGCACGTGTACCGGATATGGCTGTGATACCTGTACTTTTTTTTCAACGACCTTTTCAACCTCCACTGGATACGTTTGAATTACTTGAACCGGATGTGGTTGTGGTATCTCAACCTTTTTTTCAATCAATTGTGTTATCGGATAAGGTACTTGCTTTTCGACTTGTATCACGTATGGTCCAGATTCTGGAGCTTGTCCATCGATTGGTTTATTTAGGGGGATTTGTATGGAATAATCTAAAAACCTTCCTAGTTCCTGTTGATTGTCTTTAACACTTTGTTCCCTACTTAAGCCAGGTATAGTTATTTCCTTGGATGCCTCGACCGTATATGGTAATGTTTCTGCCAGTTGTTGGCTACCATGATTTAATTCCGATGTATACGTTGCCCCATTTTGATTCAATTTGTACGATTGAATGTTGCCATAATTGACTTCACTCTGACTTTGAGCATTTTCTTGACCACTTTGTTGGGTGATCTGTGATTGGTACACCTGTTGATTGGTTGGTATGCTTACTTGTTGCGGTGAATTTTGATTATGCCTGATATAAATTTGTGGTTGGTACACTTGACCTTCGTTGACTGTTTGCTGCAACGTATTTTGATTACCATTCGCGTAACTTTGAGATTCGTATACCTGCGAGTTACTTGCTTCGTTCGTGGTTTGAACGTTTTGATTATTCGGAACGTATATTTGTTGCTGGTAAACTTGAGCGTTATTGACTTCGTTTACAATTTCATGATTATTTTCATGATTTTCAACGTAAACCTGCGACTGGTACGTCTGACCATTGTTGGCTTCATTTATGATTTGCTCTTGAGCATTTTCATTATTTTCAACATAAACTTGTGGTTGGTAAACCTGCAGGTTAGGAGCGTGGTTGATGTTCTGCTCCAAATTTTGATTATTCTCAACGTGAGTCTGCGGTTGGTAAGCCTGACTATTACTAGCCAAATTTACAGATTGCTCTTCTGCATTTTCTTGCGTATCACCGATAAAACTTTGAGATTGGTACGCCTGTTGATTAACATTTTCCACGATCACTTGCTGAGAATTTTCATTATTGCCAACATAAACCTGCGACTGGTACTTATCTTGATTATCAGCAGCTTGGTTAATCAATCCTTGTAAGGTGGCATGTTGATACGAGCCACCATTTTTCACCTCCAACGATTCACTTTGCCCAACTGATCCTGATTCCACGGATCCTAAAATATTTCCGGATCCTAATTTTTCTTCGGTATTCTGTCCGGAACCGTATATATTGTTTCGAATATCGAAACTGATAGCAGCACTATTGTCATTAGATTGCTGATTCACATTTTGAAGCTGATAGCTCTGATCAGTTCGTATCAACTCGGCAGGATAATGGATTTCGTGCACAGGTGCATTGTGATATATTTCAACAGACTTTTGTACCTCAACCTCTTGATCTAAGATGTCCTTAACAGGATTTCTTTCTTGACCAAAGGTGGGATTGATCTTCTCGTAAAAAATTCTCGAGTTATCCTGATTCTGTACGACCTCCTGCCGATCGTACCTACTAGAATCCTCGGTATCATCGTCAATTTCTTCCTTAACAGGTGCAGGCGTGCCACCTGAAGTGTCGCCACCTATCAGATGAGTTTCACCTGCATTTACCAGGGCAACACCAGCCTGAATTGGGTTCAATATGACGGATGAAGTGGTGATGTGACCAGGTCCACGAGGCTTAGGCGTGACCAAGATAGATTCACCCGATAACTCAGGTCCCAGAGTAGTCGAGAATCTTGGATTGGGGGTACTAGATACTTCATCATCGCACCTAAAGGTTGTACTGTACTCTGGTTTGTATTGTGCAATTTCGGCAACAACTATTGGTTTTGAAAATGCTCCTCTATTTACATTTACAGTTGTGGATGATTCAACTTTGTAACTCGGCGGTGCCTTGGTCGAATAAGCTGACAGACCAGGTGTTGTCAGCTTTTCCTTGGTACCCAAACTTACGTCTAGCTCATAATTTATTATTTCAGGATTCGTTTGAACACTTTTATAATTATTTTTTGATGAACTCGTAGTATAACTGGAGAGTCCTGGATACGATTGTCTCTCATGCTCGATTGTATTACTGTACTCGTAATTGACTTCACCTCCTGTTGACAATTGGGTCGCTGTAGTTGACACTGGCGGTGCGACAGTTGTTGAAAACACGTGTAGCCCTTGCAGAATACTGTCTGATATATTGACCCTTCCAGTTGGCGCAAACAATTGTTGACTATATAAATATTGTTTGAGTCTGTCTTGATTATGATTTTTCTTCACAGACGTTAAAAATGCTCTGTTGGGATTCTCATCCTGGTGAATCCTATAGGTTACGTCGCCATTTTGTTTCGTTAATTTAAAGGACCCTGCGGTGCTAGCCGAAGTTGTCGTTTGATAATCAAAATTTTTCGTAGCTCCACTTGGCAGACGCTGACCAAAGTTTCCGTCATTTTGCACCAGTAAAAGATCCTCCAGGAGATTGTTGTTAGTGCCAGTTATTTCCGGTAGTGGCGCTGTCGTCGTTACTCGATATATTGGTCTGCTAGTTGTGAAGTTTGGTATCAATAATATTGGCTCTGACTCATTTGAGTCTGATTTGTTCTCGTCCGTTGGCTGGCCGGAAGATGTCGCGTCGTTCGACTGTGACACTGGGCTAACTTCCGGTACCAAATCTTCTCCAGGATCGTAATTCTTCGTAGGACTCACGGTTTGTTCGATTGTGTACGGTTGAATGATTTGCAGTGGTCGACGTTGTGTCGTTTTTGGCAATTCCACATGTGGACCCTGCGAATCATCATTGAGATAAGGAAATTGTACGATTATTATCAAAATGATTGAAAGTTCGATTAATCTGACACAATAATATAATTTTCTCATTTGCATTTACGAACTTTCAATCAAATTGTATCATATGTGACAGTCAATAAGTTTATTGATTAATATTCATTGATTATGCTAATTGAAGCACTAATGGTGCTGTCACAATTTTAAGGTTATAGGTTATAATTGCTAGCGGATGCTGTACATTGGAAATTATCAAAATGACCCTAGTAAAGTCATATTGGAATAATCAGCATATTTAATAACAATTTTTTTTTACTTATTTCTAAACAATTCAGAAATGGTAGTTAAGGAGTTTTATATCATTTTTTTCCAGTTAGATAGCTACGTATATACTTAGATATTGCATTTTTGTACTCACCACGTCTCCACCATTCTTCAATGCAGTCACTGCTGTTTCTCCCAGTGCGAAGCTAGCACTGGTTGCACTGTGCTCATTAGAAAGACCATAATGCACCAATGGATGATAACCCCATTCATCAGCAAAATATTTGACCTCGGTACTAGATCTATCAGAATTCACATAGTACCGTCCTTTCGCCAGTTCTCCTGATCTGGTTTCAGATTTTCCATGTCCCTTGCCATCAATCTCACCGATTTCATATCGATAGCTATATGCAGGCGGATCCTGATTAAAGAGAAAGAGAAAAACAAATGATACCTTAAAGCGATGGAAAATAAAAATTAGATATAAAAAAAAGTAATTCAGCACTAGACGCACGAAGGTCTCGCAAAAGCTAGATATAGTGAAAAGCAGCGAAATCTGCCAACTGGGAAATAAATAGTACATAATAAATGTCCCTAGATAATCTACATCGAGTTACTTATAAATATAGAAAATATATCATCGGCTGGGATCCGTCCGCACCCAAGGAAGTAGACATCGAGAAGCCATAGGCGGTTAGGATACTCCTGGTCGACCTGAGGGCATAGAAATCTTTAACCTAGATCTACTTGCGCCAATAGGAGGCTATATTGAACGCCTTCGGATATATCGTATGAGAGAGTAGCGAAAGTAGGAGACAGAGCCAGGATCAAAGATAGTGAAATAAAGAATAGTATAGTGAGAGGGAGAGGGGGGGGGGGGGGCGGGCAGGGGATCGTGAAAACAAGACGAAACAAAATTGCTTGTCCAGGGAGTTCACGTAGATGTTCAAAGGGGACCCTGTAGTCGAGGAGATGAACTCAGCTTTTCACTTGTTACTTGTTTCATGGATGGATTGGTATAGGCGCACTTATGAACGACCTCTAGAACCTATCGGAACCCTTGGTAGAATCGAGATTTCCACCTAGCGCAGCTTCCATCCTGTTTTAGTTGTCCGTTTGCCTGATCTCTACTGGACTCACTTCACTTGACTTGGTTCTGGTAGCTGGGTGTGGCTTTCCTTTTTTCCCCCTTTTCTTTCACCTGTACGAGAGTCTCGAAGCAACCTCAGAGGCTCTCAGATTATGAATCTGGACGTGAAGTGATTTTTTGAAATAATATTTTGGGTATTTTTTTTTATCGATATAAACTTTTATGTGCCTTATTCAAATAACCCTAGATTATGATAATAAGAAAAGCGGTTGTAACTCACTTTGTCGTTATCTGCTTTTTTCACGTAACCCGGCGGTGGCGTGGCGAGCGTGGCCGTAGCCCAGAATGTAAGTAGTAACTGGAAATATAAAGAGGCAGAGTAATAGGAGTAAAATGTGGAAAATAAAAAAAAAATTCACAAAATAAGTATCATCCCGAAGCAGTGAGCTTATCTTTCATAAGCAGACTCGGAAAATCTGTTTAATATGAATTTCTAGGTCGGACTCGTACCTATAAACAGCTTATATCTTAATTCCACCACAGCCGCATCTAATTGTAAGTCCCTAGAGAAAATCCCCAGAGCCACCGTGTATATATTTTTGTAACGACGCAGTATCCACGGATTTATATCTGCAGATATAATACACGCTTACCAGGGAAGCAGATTCCCCTAGGAAGAAAGTGACTCCAAGAAAGTTTGGACCGTAACTCTTTTACAAAATTGTCCTAGTAATTTTTCTAAGGTTCCTCGAACTCGGCCAGACGTCCCGACAACTTCATCCGTACGACGAGAGTCGTCCCACATCGGAAAAACGAAGGTGGTTGGTAATCCTGGGTCTCTTGTTTTTAAGGGGTGAGAAAGTTACTAGCTAGTGGAAATGGTCAAACGCGATTACTCGTCACGCGAACACGTAGGCTGTCACGCCTGGTTCCTTAAGGGTTGCCGTTAAGGGTGTTGGACGCGAACGACTGGTTATACACTAGTTCCTTTATTTTTGCCTGTGGTCTTTTTTTGTCACTAGATAAGAACACGACAGTTATGGAGTATCGTGTAATCTGATGTTGCGTCGAGAACGAGTCCCACAGATGCATTTGCATTTTTGACAATATACTTGAAAAGCAGGTCGATCTTAACTTTTTAAGAGTGGGAAAATCCATGAAAATTCGAAAAGGTCAATATTAACTTATAACAATCGTGACTTCGTTTCTACAGTAACGTCTGTAGAATTTACGTTTAATATATTAAATGAAAGTTATGCGCTTATACTATTTCAAAAATGTTATCATTGGTTCTTTATTAAGAAGTTTCAAGTCTCCTAGTCGGAATCTGGTTACACGAAGTACTATCAAGTATCCGTAAGTACCCAGGAGTATGTACTATGAACTACTGTGAGGTACCACTGGAGTCGTAAGGTCGAGCAATATACCAAGAAGATCATATTTATTAGGCAGATAAAGGCCCACAACCTGCAAGTGTACAAGGTAAGCATAAGGAGCGAAGTTAAAAGCGGCAAGCAGAGAGTTGCCTATATAACTCAGACATCCAATTAGACACTCTTGTCTGAAAGTGGGTAAAAACTATTCCAGTGGTATTTTGAAACGTCGAGCAAGCAGTTTATTTTCTTTTCATGGTTTCTAGCGACGGAAAAATTTTACTGGAATTCGAACGAATACGAAAGTTCAGATTCATAATAAACGAAAGTTTTCAATACTCGAATCCCGCTGCAAAGTATATTTCAAGACTTTACTGTATCTCGATATAATTTTGCAACGGATTGTACTCCACGAAAATCCGAAATTTTGTATCTCGCACAATTGTACAAGATGCCCGTCATTCCCAAGATCCTTGTTCTGGATTAGTATCGAATCCCAAAAAGGAGCATCAAAGGGGAAGACAGAACAGGAGCAAAACGCACGGAGGAAATTGAGATTCTAGGGAATTTGGTTGGTACATCTCGATTTGCATAGGGATTTCCGTCACCCCTGAAAAGCATCCCTTAAACCAGTTCCCCCTCTTACCCATTCGCAAAGACCGCTTCCAGCCTCCTGCTCATCCCATAGCCAGCAATAATCCCGCGGTGGCTTTGCTTTGTGGCTTCGGACACGTACACCCGGTATATATTAGGGTGCCTCAACCCTCGCGGGCGAAACACGATCCACGCTTATGGAAATTTCCTAGGGAATATTCTCCTAGTGGCGAAACGTGTCCTTGCCGAAATTTTACTAGAGAAGTCCGCAGCAAGCACCCCCCCCCCTCCCACCTCCCCACTTCCTCCCACCCATCTAAATCTCAGAGTTCCCTGAGAAATTCTCGCAGTCTCGTAAGTCCATATTGTGGGAGAGACTCCCTCCCCCTAAACCTTGCTCTATTCAAATTCGAAGAAGATACTTCTCGAAGCGACGAAGATGACGGTGACGTCACGACGTTTAAGAGAATAACCTGATCATCCATAGACTTAGATAAGACCGGCACGCGACCCCCCATGAATAATGCACCTTACATTCCCTGACCGTGATATCGTTTTGATGTCCATCCCTTGTGAAGGACTTCGACCTGAGCAAAGTGAGCTTAATTTTCTAAGTAAATCTTAGGGCGTTCCAAAATCTCATGAAAGTTTTCTTCTTGCTAGTTCCATGAGTGTGCTTAATGTTTTGTCTATGGGAAAATGGGTGGTACCCCTGAAACGAAACTTTCCATACGTAATTTTAGTAGATCCACAGGGTTGCTGGGTCAGACACGTACTAAATTAAAAATAGGAAATATTTGTTTTAGGTCATCGAAATTTTTATTTTCCACTTTAACTTTATACCCAGATCTCGCATATTCCAGAACCTCTAGAACGTTGATCATTGATCATTATTCATAGCCTCTTTAACCTCCAGAATATTGATTCATTGATCATAGACTATTTGATCATTTTCTCTAGACGAATCTAAGGTCCGAGTTGTCTGGCAGGGGCTGAAATCGATCCCAAAAACTGATCGGCTGGCAGTACCGATTTTCTCGATCTACACTAAGCCCAGAAATGAATTGTCGCGAAAAGTAGAAATGGAAAGAAAAAGGTCAGACAGCAGTATCCTAGGTAGGAATGAAATTCCAAAGAGAGCTGTCTGACCATCGAAATCTTCTAGGGCCACGAAAAACGATCCTACCGCTGTAATCAATCTCAGTTTATTTCGTGGTGTCAGGTCTTTTTAGCAATGGCGACATCGCCCCAAACCCCAAATCAGCCCTCGTCCCTACCCACCAAGTTTGGGGTTACATTTCATTTATCATGTAATAGATTACTCTCTATGGTTACAAATCGATACCAGGGTTTGCGTGATTGCTCACGTGTCTGGAGATTTTTTAAAAAGATAAATCACTATACAATACAAGCTCTTTACAATAATTTTAACACTCAGCGTTATTGCCTTGTTAAAAATATATCCCCCTGAAGAAAAATTATATCGGGTCAACTTTTCTTTCCCGACTTTTATAATAATTTCTTCTTCTTTTTTTTTGCGCTAAATCGATAAACTTCTTTATCTTATATCCTTCTACAGGGTATCTCAAAAGTCGTTTGACCTTTTCATGAATATGGATGAATATGCTGTTTTTAGTCTGAAATGTTTTTTAATATTCTTACTCAAGTCATAACCTATAAAGCTACGTACTATTGTAATGATTTTATTTTACAATGCTCGGTATCTTCACTGTGCGGTATACAGGTCGTTTCATTTTTATCGAGAAAGACGCTGACGCGTCGCCAAGCCAAGGAGAGTTCTCGAGTCACAATGAAAGTTAAATCAATTCGCGCACACGCCCGGAGAAAAGTGCTTTTACTTTGCCACTCCCGCGTTCACTGGTTTCCGCGATTCTTGTAAATCGCGTATATAGGCTGAGAAAAAAAGAATTAAAAATCGATTCGGTACAGGCAAGTCAATTAATAATAATAATAATAATACCAATAATCACTTACTAGTCATGAAGTAAAATTCAAATTCAAATTTAAATACTTTACCGTCAAGTCGATGAGCATCCCGATCAGTAATAATTTATAGGGTGTAACGAAATTCTTAATTACAGGTAAAAATACTCTATCACGTATTCGATACTTTAAAAATATTTTTTTTTATCCTTTTATAAGAAATAATTTTCAAAACTAGTCTTTTCCTCCATTTTTTATTTCATTACTCTCTAATCTGTCGTTCTCTCAAATTTCTCCACTTACAGACTCAGACTTGTGCATTACTTTGAATCCCCTTTGTTCTTGTCTCGATACCTGTTAATACGATATTCTAAGTTTCCATAAGTATCAAAACTTGCCAGCAAGTATGTTTTCTACTGTTAAAAGGGGTTAAAACATACCAATACATTGTTCTACTGTACAATATAGAATAATATTTTTAAAAAATTGTAGGTAACGTAGATACCACAGTTACCGACAAAATTTCCTTGATACTTTCGTGGCTATTTGCATCACGATAATATCATAAAAATATTACCTGTAGTCACATTAAAATTGTCCATTAAAATTATATTTGAAATTTTCTCTTGTCATCCTATACTTATTACCCAATCTGTACTTAGCATATACAGGGTGTTCAAGTACAAGCGCACGTATTATTTATTTTTCGATTTTAAAAATTCCACCACTGCATTCACATCCGATCTCAAGTGAACACCCTGTATATGTAGTCTGATTCTCAAGAAGATGACTGAATATTACGAATATGGGTAGTAAGAAGTTGTAATAATTTTATACGAACACTCGCGTCGTTGAAGCTGTTAAAACTTTAATAATCCACGTTAAAGTTAGCCTTCTCACTATAAACATTCGTATAGTAATAAAAAGTAATGGATACCGTTACCGATCGTAATATTTCGATTTACAGGACCATTATTTTTCCATGTATTTATTACTGACGTAATAACCCAACTGCAGTTGGAATTTTGACTTACGTAGTTACAGCATAAAATAATTTATAACAACGAACTTCGTTGAATTTTTTAAATTCAATGCTTAAATTCTCTTGCACCCGTTATATACAGTATTAAAAATGTAATAGTTACGTCAAAAAAAAAATGTACAGTATTAATATAATCTTACAGAAAACAATTGTTTTCAGAGAAATCTAGTAACTTTTTCTTTTAATCGTCACTTTTTCTCTGTATCATCCTATAGATTAATGAACCGCAATAGTAATAACTGTAAACGTATCACACTACTAGTATTAACAGTGGTACAGTCAGTTTCAAGGATTCAGGGTCACGGTCTATGAGACATTCACCTTCGCTAGTACATGCAGGCCTTGATGTGAATGTGATAACTGATGCAAATGCATCGGTGCAGCATATGTTTCTGGCACGACATGGAATCCATTAAAAAGAAATATTCAAATGAGGAGGCTGAAGCGTAAAAATGTAGGACCAATGAAAATGAAAAAAAAGATGTATTAAAAATTCGAAACTCAATACCACTTTCACAGGAGGTCATGTCGAGTGAAAGATATGACCGAAAAAGAGATTCAAGCAGCACGAGAGGCAGAGGATAAAATAAAAAGACATTAACATGGTAAATAGCCGAAATCACGTGTCGATAAGAGAAATTATTGGAAAGGTCATCGATTTCGCGGATTCGCGAGATCATTGTCTCAGCACTATATATATATATATCTATATATTATTGGGTCAGTATGTCAGTGGACCGGAAATAACCCGATATTTCTGTATTTTTTTTCAGGATGAAATATGCATCGTTACTTCCGGTAAGTTTGTATCCTTTTTTTTTTATATTTGTAGTCATTCCGTCCTTTCTGCCGTTCATAGCCAGTCACCAGTGAAAATTGTAACGCGGGAAAACGCTAATAATGAGAAACACGGCCATTTTGATTCGTCTTCGGCTAGACAGTCGAGTGTGAGAGTTTTTCGTGAATATGTTTTTCTTTTAATTTTCTCCTTTATATAAACTCTATATATATCTTCATCAGAGACGACACACTTCTCTTTAAAGCAAATAGAGTCATTAAAGACGAACAAGGTCACTTGCTCATATTCCTTAATGAAGAAAAATTTGCAGTCTCTAATATACCCCGGTATAAAATTATGAACAGAAATATGAGTAAAAGCATTTAAAATCTTGGTTGGAGGACAATCATGATCTGTCATAAAAGATAAAGAAAATTGCGAAATTAAAATTACAAACAGAAATATGAGTAAAAGCAGTCAAAATCTTGATTGGAGGACAATCATGATCTGGCATAAAAAATAAAGAAAATTCCAAAATTAAAAAAATAAATATCAATCACAGACCATCAATAGACCATTTGCATAAAGTAAGGACGATTAATCAGATATATAATTTAATTAACATCAACTCACCGAGTGCAGCAACATATCTCTCTTATAAATACATGAACGCGCATGCGCCCGGGTTCACACCGCGTATTTCAATATGTACTTTAACCTCTTTCGTTATTCAAGGGAAAATATAATACGCTGATAAGTTTTGTCCAAATCCAGAATAAAATCGCTCAACTTCCGGTAGCTTCTTTGAAAAGTACATAAAAGACACCGCAGGTTCGTTCGAAATGCCTACACCCTCGTCTATCTCCAAGTGAAAGCCAAGAACTAGGAAAATTGATTAAACGTTAAAAAATGGGAACCGATCGAATACACGTATCTACGCACTCGCAGGAGTAGTCGGGTGTCAACTGGTACTCCGTGGAGTCGATCCACTTGACTTAACAGAGAAGCGAAGCTCCAGTTTATCCCACCACTGCCGGATGAGAGAGACATCTATACATATAGGTACCCTACCCACTAAGGTATCTACGTGAGAGTGCCGAAGGAAGTGGTCTTCGAAGTGCCGTAGCGACGGGAAGTAGCTGTGGTGGATCGTCAAAGTGCCCCCGCTCCGCCTCCTTTATCACCTCCACAAAGTGTTTCAAAGTATCAACGAAGAAGAGTCACCGTCTGTCTTTTAGGAGGCCTTACCACTTATGGGTTCTGCCTCTCATCACGACCTTGTGATCCTTTTGAACTTCCCGGGTTCGATAGCCGATGTGTGACTTTCCGCCCAAGGTCTAGTCTTACCCACTTGGGTCTAGACTGGGTCTGAGGTAGCCCCATTTAGTATACACTTTATTACCTGCTTTAGGTATAAGTAGAGAATCTATATGCATAGATGAGGTTCTTGGTCCTGATCTTGCTTGTATAAGCATTCTGCTTGAAGATACGATCATCTATGTGATGATCATGACGTTTGAGAACTTCGTAAACCTGCCCCAGGTCGAAGGAGATTGGAGAAAGTGACGAGTTCAGCGATGACGGGTATACCTTGTTTTTTTTTTCTTTTCCTTTTATCAAAGTTTCATTTGATTTAGGGAGTTACGGTTTTATCTGTGTGACAGATCTAGTGACTTTTTCGAAATTGCTTACTGTCAAAGTCTATCAGCTTGGTGACTTTGCGAAATGTTACTTGGAACTGGGTATGCTTCTAGATGCAATTGTTCTCGATCTGCAGATCGGTGGAGAAAGGTTGGCTTCGGGCAGCGAAAATGTTTCGTGGGCTTATGGGACGTTTAAAAGATAATAATCGTTAACAGGAAGTCACGTGGCTGCTTGGAGTGTCGAATATCCCGTCGAAACAATTTGACCTGCTAAAAGATAGAAGCTGATGATGGAAAAAGAAAGGACAATAATTAAAGAAGAACACGTTAAACCGGTACGGACATTCCACGTTGAAGTTTTACCGATGTGTAACGAGGGCGAAAGTGGGCACTAGTCTGCAACCTCAGGAATACGCCTGAAATGATTTTCAGAGAATTTTATTTAATGCGAGTGACAATCGGTAAACACCGATCTATTATAATTCAGTATCAATTACAATCTGAGTGACGTAACTACTTTTTTTGGAAATAATTGAAGTTACGTCACTTTCCATAAAAACTCTGTCCAAGAACGTTAATAGTTTATTTGAGGGAGCCGGAGATGGTCTGGTTACTTGCATGGTTTATCTACTGTTAACGTTGTTTATAATTGGCGACGACGTATGAATTCTCTCTCTCATCTTTATCTTCGTCCTTTTCAACCCAGTGGTCCTGTTAATTGAATAAGCGCAGATTCAAGTTTTGAATTCACAACCTGAACTGTTCCAGACAGGTAGCAAACTTGTTATATAAATTCAGCACGTGGCGTAAATAACCTATAATACAGACAACTTGCGGTTGCAAAACTTATATAATGCAAGATTGTAAGATTTCTAAGAAGTATAATTGCATTGTCACGAGACAAAGTCAGCAGTCAAATTTGTCATAAAACTAAAGAAAAAAAAAACATTTACCTGTTCATAAAATCCAAAATGACATAGTCTCAAAAATTTGTTTTTTCTTAAAAAAACTCTCTCCATCGACGTACCTATTTTTCTCAAATTTTACTCCCTTTGTCAAATTTTGATAAGCGTAGGCACTTTCAATGAATTTTAAATTACTTTCACGTATCGATAAAAGTTTTTCTTAGTCCCGATCTATGACGGAATCGATATCCATTGACTTGTGATGTAGTGTTAAAAAAAAAAAAGAAAGTTATGAAAGCACGAAATGGAAAAAGAAAATAAAAATAAAAAAAGGAAATCGAACCACATGTTCCTCTTAATCCGGATCGGTAACTGTACATACGTACGTATGGTAGTTGGGTGTCACTTCTATATGGTTACCAGTATTTTTCCCCACCAGTTGGTGAGTTTCTGGCCACGAGGAAAGTGACCAGGGAATTTATCCCGAGGCGGTACAGGTTATGCGTGATGAGGATGCTGCAGGTAGCAGCGAGACTGGTTGGTCAGTGAACAGTGCTGTGGTAGCAATGCCAAGTACCTGCATGAGGATCTAAATGTCGTTTGGTTTGGCAAGATACAAAGGTTTACCCACTGTGAGATAATAGATAAGAGATACGAAGCTAAGGAATGATATAAGAGTGAGAAAAAAAAATATTTATTGCTGAATGAAAAAGGACTGAGAAAAAATAGCAACGTGAAATTTACTTCGAAAAGAAGCACGTGCTTGGAGATTTAATGGGAATCGAATGTGTAAGATCGTAATACGTGGGGAAAGTATAACAACGGAAGCAGGTTGAGATGCCCTCAGGATATGGACCATTAGTGGAGATTTTGTCTGGTTTGGTTTTTGATTGGCTGTACGGTGAATTCTTTCTTTATGCGATCGATCGACTTAGAGATGAATTTTATGCAAAGCAGATATTCTTGAACGATATAATAAAATTTGGAACGTCTTCGAATTGACGCGAGAAGAAAAAAGAAAATAATAATTAGAAAAGTTCTATTTTTTCTTTTTTTTTTAATCGAGTCAATATCGTGTCTCTTCTTTGATTTAACTAAGTTGCGCGGAAATGGATGCGCGCGAAAGATTTCATGAAGGAGATGCGTTAATGAGATTGAAAAGAAAAGAAGGGGCGATGAGGTGGAGAAATGGGAGCCATGAAAAAAAAAGAACAAAGGAAAGTAGGGTTAGGTACGTTAAGTGCGGACAGAGAAAGAAGACGTCGAATACAAAAGATGAAATAAACAACGAGGCATGAAATTTCGGTTTTTTATTATTTTTTTTTAATATCTTATTTCTTCGAAATCTCAAATTCGGTTACTGCCCCTTAGCAATTCTCAAAATGTGATACCTTAGGAAAATTTATATATCTCAATATTACTCAAAATTACTTCAATAATCTCAAAATTAAATGTATTTTTGTCTTTTTTTTTTTACGAAATTACTTCTCGTTGTCTCATATGTTTTGTTTTTCAATTTTCCATTTAGATTCCATTTATAGTACAAAATTCTTAACCACGAAATAAGGGTAAGTAGAATTTTCCACAGTAATCCCGACGTCAAATGTGGAAAGTGAAGGAGCGTAAAATCCTGTGCTTTGCTCCAAGTAGAAAGGGACTGTAATTGTACAGACTTTGGATGGTAGGATCATATAACGGAAGTCAGTCCTTACTGAGGTATTCCTTCCTTTTCGTGAGACTCAGGAACATTCCTTTTCTGTTCGAATGCCCACCAGCCGAATGCCTGCGAAATTGCCTTGGTGAAACTTGTAGATGACTTTTCTTGGCTGTTTCGATTAAATGCTTCGTCCTACGAAGCGTCTGCCATACCCACCTTTCAACATACACATATAAATATGTGCACGTACATTTTACTTACTGAATACTGACTGTACTGTATTTTATACCTGCAAAAAAATGAGAGGGGGGGGGGGGAAGGGGGGAGAGGCCAATTAAGTGAGTACGTAAGAGAGACTTTGGAAATGCATAATAATTTTAAACTGGACTGTCTGTCGCTATATATTATTGTTATATTTTACAATAAATAATTATGAACAGTTTACGGCTTTTTACATTAACGAAACACATATGCATATCCTATTAGCATGATACTGAAAGCATTGAAATCCGTTAATGACTCGATAATTAATTGCTCAAATTAGAGATTATTATATTATTCCATTAGTATTCGGTGTTCGTGTTGATCTTTTATCTTTTTAAAAAAGCATCATGGAGAAAGTGACTGATCTCGATTAGCAGTTTGGATCCTCTTGGACCTGTCAATTTTGACTGTGTACTAATTACGTCTGCGCATGACTTACGATGTCTCATTAGAAACTGTACCAGTAGTACAAATCGATTATGCATCAGTGAAAAGAATCCAGTAACGATCGATTAATAAATATCGAATTGGTTCAGTGGCTGAGGTAGAAGCTGAAGTTCGTTTACTTTATAAATGCCCAAAATAAATATTAGGTACCTTGTCAGAAAAATTACGAAGATCGAGAGGAACGACGAAAATGACGAAAAGTCAAAAATCTTAAATTAGCGATGAACATATTTTTGGCGAAAAAAAATTCCATAATCGTAACCCGAAACATTGACGTTACAAGAATGATGATTTTATTAAAAAAAAATTATGCCCCGTGCAATTTCCGAAAACTCGAAAATCCATATAATTGCAAAGGTAAACTGAACCGACTCTACCAATAAATCCCTTTGGTAACCATCGCAAAGAAATCTGAGGTTGAAGCTTTCGCGGCTCTTTAAAAGTCCATGGAAAATATCACTGCTGAGAAACACATACAGTTAACTGGATTGCGAACCGACTGGCAGCTTTAGCTCAAAGAGCTTATTTGACTGTCACGGCGTACGAAAGGGAGGGCTCTTTCTCAATCAACTCCCCATGTGAAAGCATTATTGATGTGTCTCTGTAATCAGTACTCGACACAGACCGTTTCACAATCAACTTCACTCCAATCCATCGCGGCCTGAAGCCATTTAGGAATTGGAGCTTGAAGGGTGTCAGGGGGTAGCAAAAGCGACAGCGGCAACAGCAACGACCCAACCAGGATCAGCAAAACTATGAGAGTCAAAGAGCCACAACAGGGATCTAGATTTAGTTGCCGCCTAGTCGTCGTGTTGCACAATTGTTGTTCAACGAGATTGTCAATTGTTGCCTTTATGCATTGTCGCCCTCGACGTCGGACGTCGCGACGCGAATCGGCGACCAGTGGTCGACGACACACTTCCCCCCTTTTTTTTTATTCGACTTTTTTAACGACACGCCCCGATAGAGCGACACACGTGACATCTGGCGGTTTCGCAATGTGGCGACCTGGGGGGTGAACAATAGATACGGGGTAAGGGAACAGGAGGGGGGTGATGAGAGAAACACGCTTAAAAAAAATAACTTGGTATTTCGTCGCTTAATGAAAATCGATTCTGGTGACTTGCAATCCTTCCGTGTAATCTACGAGGATACGTTGACGCCTCGTTCCTGTCTTTCTTATCTTTTATATTGTTAAGGAATTTTTAATATTATTTTTTAATTGAATACCCTTGTCCAAAATTTAGGCTCCGACCTAGGACATTGACATGTCTTTGGATTTTCATGATGAAATTTGTATTAAGGACATTATGAATTATGAATTTAATTAATATTTTAGTATCCAATTAACGTTGGTTAATTATAACTAAATTTACCCATCGACCGACGAATCACTCGTTTCCGTCCAACGCGGATAATTGATATGAAAAATGGTCGCTATGGTAGAAAACATAAAAAGAAACTGTAACGTTGTATATAGCAATTTGAAAAAAAAAACGCACACAGTGAATGGTCCTGAAAGGTCAAAAGGGTTAATTAAAGAAAAAGAAAAAAAAACTAAAAATATATATGGTTATGACAAGATGATAGAAAATCCAGAGAAGAAAACAAGAAGTCAGGATTGTCTGAGGTGAAAATAAAGGAGAGAATACTGACAGAATGCTAGTAACAGAATAATAGTCACCAGGGGTGGTGGGAGGTTTAGGTAGGCTAGGTGGAAAGAGGTCAGAGGTTACAATGAGACTTTGGGTAGCAATAAATAACCACCTCTTATCCACCCCCTTTCATTCTCGAGCCAGTTTCGTCCTCGTAGCTGCAACCCCAACCAGCCACCACCCACTCGCCATCCAATTCTACCTTTAACCACCCTTTACCACCTTCAGAACCTACCAAACCTTCTTTATACTCCGAGAACTAAAGCAAGAAGCGCCGCTATTGCTGACAATGACAACTGAATATTAAAAGCGCTCATCCGAAATAATAACTGTTTTATTTCGGAGTAATAACCACGCGAATAACAAGGGCTCGTTTATCAAAGCGAAGGGGTTTAAGAGTCTCGTTTGGTATAAGATCTTTTCATGAAGGGATGCATTTTTTCAAACGTTAAATAATAATCATAATTTTTCTTTTTTACAATTAGTTTTCAAAAAGACATTTTTAAAAAATGTCAACTTTATCAATTTTTTCAAAGTTTCTCTCGCATCAATTGGTTTAAGAGTCTCTCGTTTGGTATAAGATCTTTTCGTGAGGGGATGCATTTTTTCAAACGTTAAATAATAATCATAATTGTTCTTTTTTACAATTAGTTTTCAAAAAGGCATTTTAAAAAAATGTCAACTTTATCAATTTTTTCAAATTTTCTCTCGCATCAATTGGTTTAAGAGTCTCGTTTGGTCTAAGATCTTTTCATGAGGGGATGCATTTTTTCAAACGTTAAATAATAATCATAATTGTTCTTTTTTACAATTGGTTTTCAAAAAGGCATTTTAAAAAAATGTCAACTTTATCAATTTTTTCAAATTTTCTCTCGCATCAATCTTTCCCTTCTCTCCCTCTTTTTCTATTTATCTCTCAGCGCGTGCATGGGGGTTGATAGTGTCAAGCGAGAATTGCCAAGCGAGCAACTCATTCGCCACAATCGAAAGTCACGGTGTAATTAACAGGATATCGCGTGACATCAAAGTAATTAGCGACTCACACCATTGGACCATAATTCGAGTTCGTGTAATTAGCACGAGAACTCCTCCTGAATTTTTGCGTGGCGTACTTTTAATTAATTCGTACGAAACGCAAGAGCTTTTTTGCCCATACTGTCGTTATATCTTGAGATCGTATGGTCTTAATGTGTCTAGGGATTTTTTTCAGCGACTTTTTTGTCATCTTATAAAAACGAATTCAGTTTTAAATATTCGTCACCAATTAAATTCATATTGATGAATAAATATATATAAATCTGTCAATTGCGTTAGATAAGGTACTTTAAGAGGGAAAGCCACAATTTTGATTGCATTTTCTTAAAGTACGCACCTTTAACAATTCGTACGCCAAGTTTAACATTGAAACTCAAAATATTGTAAAAGTTTGGCGTAGTAAGTTCAAGCGGCTTAAAAAACATATTGCAACTGTAAACGCGTTTTTCTCGAAACGACGTTTCTCAGAACGATGCCAAACGATATCTCGAGTAATAATTATCCGATCGGAACGAAATTTGTGACGTTATTAATCATCCTAATATATTCATTTCCACACAGTCAATTTTTTACGTTCCAATAATTTCCATTTTTTCCGGCCATTCCTGTTCCCATCGTATACGTCAAATTTCGAATTTCATCGATAGCACATGACCATTCGCACTTTTTTCATCGATAGCACTTTTTTCTCCTTTTTTTTATCCAAAGATTTCTTTGCCACTAACAAGAGGAGGATCTCGTACACGAATCTCCATGAAATACAATAAAAAGTTTCTTGCTTCTGTTATCGTTCAGTAAAAATTGTTAGTAAATCTTCAATGTATGAAAAACAATTCGTCCACTGTTATTTATGTCTATCCTTACCGGCATCCGAAATAAAAAATAAAAAAACTATATTATTTTTATTTGCCCTTAGAAGAAAGAAACGAGCAAAACACCTCCAGTGCCAGATAGAATCAATTTCCGAATTTCAGTTGTGACGTCACTTTGACAAATTTGGTCGTCGCGCCGTTTCCCCTCATAACATTTTCAAAATCTGCACAACTGCCTACTCTGCGAATAAGAGCATTCTTATTGCTCGGAGACAGCGACGTGTTTGAAATACAACCACGTCCAGCTCAGATCACGAGTTCCCTAGTAGAAAACTGCTCAACAGCATGACGCTTGTTCTAACGAGTCACAACTTCCGCCAGTCGGAGGCTGCCTTTAGGCAAAACTCCTTTATGACAAGACACATGACGCAGACAGGAAAATCAAATCGGAGTAGTAGGAGTACCTGTTAGACCAATCTTTTCTGTATTTATTACAGAAATACAATGAAAACAATCTCACGCAATCTAACTATGAATCCGCATCACCATTTACTAACATCCACCTGACCTCCTTATTGACACCAGTGTAAACCAGGACTAGGACAATATATCATTGTTGAAATTGTTAACGAAATTAAGGCTTTTTTTCATTTACAGTTTAACCTAATTATCTTACTTTTTAAAATTATATTTCAACTCGAACCTTATTCGTAAGATCCGGGGTTGTATGGCGGTGTTCGTGAGACATCACTGATCGCGAAAATGACCGTTTTGCCTGGCTGCTCTTAGTTTTTAAATGGGAGCAGGTCAAAGTTGACCAATCGTAGCGACAACAGAAACGTAGGCACCTGCGAACTCTGAGTTTTCTTTCCTCGCTTTTGTTTCTCAGTAGCTATGGGCAGATTGGGCAGACTGAAGCCATTCGAAGCCATGCCTATTGGATGTCGCTCGCTGAGAACAGTCATGCACTAACTGAAAACTGCAATAGCCTATGATAATGTAGGAAATAATAATGTATATATATATATATATATATATATATTGAATCAATGAAAAATGTCATGTATATATCGTATTATGTATATAGCGCATCTATATAAATCCTTTCTGATACCTGATTTTCATGTAATTAATATATTAATTAACATACCTCATTAGTGTCTCAATTGATTAATCACGCAATCCGCGCTTGGTAGTCATTATAGTTACCGCACGTTACACAGCAATATCGTTACGGATTATACAAGCATGGATTTTCATTAATACCATATACTCATCGATTTACTACGATGCAGAACAGCCAACGATTTAATCCCACGTAAATTTAGTACCGAACCCCCCCCCCCCCCCCATGCTAGAGATATGTGGGATAGTTTGGATACGAGTGTATAGAGGCGCTATAGACGGTAAAGGGGTACATGTTGGTAATTATAACGAAGAACATGCATATCCAGTTACATATATTATATACATCCCTAGTTTAAGAAGGGAACATATAATACAAGATGGCGGCGGACGATGGCTGTACGTACCCTTAATGCTTTCGGGGTGCGTAATTCAGGACCTTAATAGCGAATATTATGCTGGTCCTGTCACGTGACAATAATACACTTGATACTACGTGTCAGAGTTATGTGATTTTCCATATAGTGACTTTTTTTTATTTTTCTCACCCTGAAGACTCATATCCTTATAGAGGAGCCGTCGTAGGGCATTTTTAGGTTGGCACATCTGTAATTCATGTAAGAAGTCTTTTTTTTTCACGTCTGGCCTGGCAGATTTAGTATGTCAAAATTGGAATTTGATATTGGTATTGTATATATAGCCCTAGGGATATTTGGGGATTATGAAAATTCAGAAAAGACTTCCTTGCATCTTTTTTGTTTTTTTAAGTTATCCCCAGGGTGAAGATGTATGTACATATATTATAATAGAGATTGCAGTGTTTTTAAGTTATTCGTACGTTATACTATGTGTTTGCAAATAAAAATTGCACACGACTTGACGAAGTCAGTTTTTTGCGAAATTATTGTTACACCAATATTTTTAGAATATTCAAAAAAGAAAATAATATTTATCGAGCTCAAAGATTTTTGAATTTCGATCCATTACCAAACAATTAGTCATTTACGTAACAATTTTCTTTTCACCTTTTATCGAACAATGTTAAATAAATAAATTAGGTAATTAACGACCGATATTTAACCGTCGAACGAGTGTCCATGAATAATTTATTTCTAATTGCCGAATCCAACGATGTCACGGAGAAAAATATAATGATGGTAAAATAAACGATCACTAATGGGGCCCAACGATATATTAAGTGGGTATCAATAATTCAAAAACGGTGAATTAATGGAATACTAAAAAAAGAATATTACAAGTTACAAACGGTAACATTATGGAGAAACGACCGAGTTACGTCACTGACGTAGATAGAGTAAAAGTAGATGCCGTCGTCACGCCGTTCCGTCACGACGATAAAATTTACGAGAAGTGAAAAAAATCAAAAAATCTCAAAACACAAATAAATTATTTAAATTAACATATACTGCGTATGATTCGTTAAATATATTACAATAATTGCGATATATCTATATATTTATCTATAGATAAATATTTTTAATTTTTTTCATATACAATCAAAATAGTCCTTAGTGCATTGTTACTTGTTACCACACGTTTGGTTAACATTTCAAGATAAATCCCTAGCAGCTACCTTAGGATATCGTGTAAAGGACGAAAGTCAGGAAGCACGTAGCAAAGTCTAGTGAATTTAAATGACAAAAAAAAAAAAGAAACGAGAGGATTAAATCGTATGTTACCGGTTCTGCCGCGTTACGCCGCAGGAATACTGGAGCGTCGACATTCTCGCAACACTTTCTGGCCCTGAGGCGTCTTCTCTTGTTGCTTCGACCCCCCCCCCCCACCCCACCCCACCCGCTCGACCATTTCTCTTCCACCGTTGTTGCCAACCCTGTGACTTTGCGGACTTCGGGGAATCCGTCAGTGTGAATTCCCTAGACAGTGCTCCGGCCTCTCTTGCGTAACGCTATGTGGAAACTCGCGTAACGGAAATGCAGAGAGACTTCAGCTGTAGGCATATCTACGGTTGGATAAGTATTTTTGTAAAAAATATATTGACCCGTGTTTATCATAGAGATTTCATTTGTGAAAATAAAATTGAATTTCAATCTTACTGTATTGCGTCATACTGCATACAGCATACGTTTGCCATCCGTAGCTCCGACGGGTCCAAAGGGCAGCGCCAAGGATGACAACGCATGAGGACTTTGCTACGAGGAAACCGGATACGAAGCCTGAGGACAATAGGAAGAGCATGAGGGTTCTAGGCTGGTTTCAGTAACCCGGTAGGTTGGTAGCATTGAGGTACTATGAAAAGTTTCATCCAGGAGTGGTAGCCATGCAGTCAGGACTCCACAAGGACTCTCTTCTTTGACCACTGCTGCAAGATCATGTACGTCGTACTTCTTGGTCCTTCCTCGTTAATGTATTCTACCTTACAAAGAGGGGAAAGAAATTTGTTCTCTCTCACACGCTAAATGAGTCACATCTCCAGCTATGCTTTCTCGTTTGACGGACATACACATTTAATTTATTTAATTATTTTCTTTTTCTTCATTGTCGATACTTTCGACTTACATAAACATCGTACAGGCGGATTCGTATAATTCGCAATAAACGATACCGTAAAACGAGTAGGTCTTCAGTCGAATCAATGGCAACGCGATCCGACGGGGACATCCGCGAGATCAGATGTCCTATATCACAGCACATTTTTTTTAAAATAAAAAGAAATACATTTTCGCAACATTTACATATTAAATATTTGTGTTTTTTTTTTCGTGCAAAAAATATTGATCGAAACATGTTTCTTTTTTTATAATGGGAAAATAAAGGGGGATGAGAGTGACAGAAAAAAAGTTGACTTACGTTTCTCGATAATTCGTATTCATTTCTTTCTTTTTTTTTTCGGCTCTCTCTTTCGTTTCTTTTAACAATTCCAATTTTACATGTAAATTCGTATCCCCCTTTCTCCCTTTTTCTTCCGTTTTGCACGTTTGAGCTACATGAAAAGCCTCTCGCGTTCAATGCAATGGCGCAGCTGCGCCTTCGTGCCGGTTGCACTTTATGCGCGCGTGTACCACTGTTTGCATTTGCGACAGGAGTGGCCACTTAGCTCTGCTTGTTGTTCATTAAATTGTTTAAACAATGGTAAAGGGGGTCTCGGTTCACGTACAGCATGTATAAACGTACCACACATACTGGATCAAGGGTCAAGGGTCATTGGTATTGGGATTTGTCAAAATTCGAAATATCCGATTATCGATTACATATTGTATAATTTGCTTTTCCTTGGCGATTTAAATCTACACTTTAACTGTCTGTTTCGATATATAAAAATTTACGAAAGAAGAAATTCGTCGTATTTTGCTTATCATTGATTCTGCCGTTAATTAAAATCAATATCGACATTCGGTTATTGATACTGTTTTCTGTGCCAGTAGAAAGCGCGCTTCGCGTTCGTTTGCACGTAATCGATATATGTGAACAGAGATCTCTGATTGTGGTAGAACAACAAAAAAATTTCAAAATTTTTCAAATTCCAGGCATCGCATGTATGAACGCAACCTTACACACTAATATCCCGTTACCGATTTTCCCTGAACAAATGTTCTGTTTTTTTTTCCCCCAATATTTTTCGTCTTTCAAAATTGCTTACGTTTAACACTTTGCCATAAGATGAAAGAATTTTTTCAACAAGAAATTTTGAAAACCTTTGGAAGGATATCAAGAATAAAAATTGCGCACATTTAATCGTATTAATAAATCATTATTATTATAATTAATTAATCGTACCCTGTATTCAATAACCACCAGCGGAGACTTTAAATAGAATAAATAATTTCATTTAATTTCTCTAACACGTACATACCGAATTTAATTTTTCTCGTATCAGTCTGTGATATATATATATATACACACATGCATATATATATATATATACATATAAATTTATCAAAGGGTAGTTTTCAGGACTTTTTATTTTGATTATTGGCAGTTATGAGGACGCTTGATGTTTTTCAGGACATATACTGAATTTTTCAAAAAATTATTTATGATAAGAAATGGTTTTCATTAGGTTGGATTAGGTTAGAGCTCCAATGTCACATTTATTATTTTTTTTTTTTTCTAGAAAAACGGCTTGCCGTTGTGAGTGCAATACGTCCTCGAAACTGCTCTTTGACAAGTTTATATACACATATATATATATATATATATCTATACATATAATAAATATACAGAAAGGCTGCCTCCCAGGACTTTGCCAGGGTTAAATGAACTTCATACTTCCAGGACTGTCCCCGAAGTTTTTTGTTTTATCGCAACGACTACTTAGGGGACCATAAAGCGGCAGTCACACCGTATTTTTCCAAAAGTTTCCACTCTCAGCCACTCCAGTCTTCCGTGACGCGCTTGGAGATGGTTACGCTGTGTTAAGATTGTTCTAGAATTCCACTGTTGGATGCGTGAAGTTTTTTTTGTTTTTTTTTTTTTTAATATTCTAGTTTCCCGTTGTGAACAGAGCCCATTTTTATGCCGTCCTCAATCTAGCCTTTCTGTATATTTATATACACACAATATACGTAATTATGTAGTTTCATACTAATACATAGTAATTCGTCGTAATCTTCATTGTCCAAGCAAGCTAATTAACACGTAATCAATATGTAATTACGATATCTCTCCAATTGCATAAGGAGGTATTGTGTGCCCTGTGTGTGTGTGTGTGTGTGTATCGGTATTATATACATACGTAATAATGAATTGGCGACAACAATAGCCGCCTTATTGACTAGCATAAAAAACTTTTTGATTGAAAAATCTCCGATCGCGTGAAAACCGATTCAATTGGGCCACCGCGTTTTTCGGCAAGACTCAATGTATTATATTAATGTATCTTATATTATGGAATTTTGATCGCGAGAAAAATATTCGGGCGAATATTTCTTAGCAAATTGTTGGAATCGATGGGGCAACCATTTTCAGGAAACTCAAATTTGGAATATCGACCAAAAATATTTCGTCGACGTAGAGGACCTCCAGCTTTAAACTAGTAGGTATATGACGCGTTATTTTTTTTCTTCAGATGACGTCAGTATATAAGATGATCATATTGTCTAGGGAATCGTGCCCCGAGATAAAATCCGTATATCCCTATGTTTGTGCTGTAAGCATTTCGAAAAATTTTTTTTCTTAGGCTTTTTATATTTTTATTTTCATTTTCTTTTTTTTTTTTTTTTTTTTTCTTGAGCGAGAAGTGAAGCTTTGGTTCCCTTCTCCTCGGCGTAAATTAATTTCTTCGCATACTTAACGTTTTCGAAAAAAAAAAAATGCTTTTCAAAACGCACGCATACCGACAAACACTCTTAAACAATTAAAAGCGCCAATTTCATTATCATTAATTGTTATTATAACTCTTTAGGAATAATTTATAGTTATTGACGATTAGTTGTTATGAGTCCTGCCATTACCAGCAAAGATGACAGTCCCGGAAGATTGGCTCCTGAAAAGAAATAAATTCACTTTTTCAAAGACATACGTAAACGATGCTTGGCGAACATTAGTATGATATATATTATAACCCCGGTGGATTTTTTAAGGGATGATTCGGAAAAACTGCGAGGTGCCTGAGGCGGGATTCGAACCCGGGGCCTTTCGATTACCGGTCGACTTGTCTGACCACTGAGCTACGCCAACCACTTACCACCTCTCCTGTCCATATTAACAAAAATTCATTTTCGTTACAATGTATATCAGCAAAATGGCTCAAAATTCATGGAAACAGAAACGCTCGCTCTCGTTTCTCCAGTAACATTTTCACATCCATATTTTGTTGCTACTGCATCGACACAATATTCCTAGCATGTATTAAAAAAAGAAAAAATTTGATTTTTCGAATTGTCTTTTTTTTTACATATTCTCTTCTTCACGCACAAATATACACATATCTTTGACTGCTAGTAGAGAATAAGCTTCTTCCTTTTTGCAAAATTCTCCATCGGACGGAAATAGCACTCATGTCGCAATACAGAACCGAGTGTGAGGATGAGGGGTAGAGGAAAAGACGATAATCCCGAATTGGCTGGCTGAAAATTAACATTCTGCTAGCATTTCGCGGTGTCTGCCTCGCGCTTTACTTTCTCCTAGCAACCCCTTTCTACTTCTCTTTCTCCCGTCATCCACCCCCCCCCCTCCCTCCTCCCTTACAATTCTCTCGTCTCCTGGCAGCTTTCTCATGTTTTTAAATGAAGAGTCGCCATCTCCTACGACGCCTCCGTGTCATTTCAGTTACCTTGTCAGCCAGCCAGACGAGCCGAGAGAAAGGGGATGAAAGGTGGAGAAAGTGCTGATAAAAAAGAAAGAATAAGGGCGAGGAAGATGACGACGGCGGCGGCGGGGACGGAGGAGAGGGTAAACGAACGAAACCGGCAGAAGGAAAACTGGTAGGAAAAGGTACACAAGCCTTATTGAATACATTATTAATAAGAACGTTGGATGGGTGATTAGCATAAAATTTTAACTCCGGCAAGAAAATCCATAGGGTATTTGCCATTTCCCTATTCATCCCTTAATTTTTTCTCTTTCTCATTTGCGTCATCGTCTCCCTCCTCATTTATGTGGAACATCGTCTTTATCAAGTTGATAGGAAATTCCCCTACCCCCTCTCCACCCCCGTATCGCGAAATCTTTTTCGTACCAGGGGAATGTTTCATTGAGTTAAAGCCCCCCCCCCCCCGCCCTCCAAGCTAAATTACCGGTGATTCCATTTAGTCATTGTGCGGTTTTCGTCACTGTGTCCTGGCGATACCCTACAGGAGCTTTTTGGGGTATGGATTAACGGAATGAAAAGAGCGAGGCTCATCATGTCAACGTAGAAAAAAATTTTTTTAATCACTTGGACTTCTGTCGATTTTTCATAAGCTTCGCGAGAATATTTCCCAGATCGAAAGAGATTTTTCTTAATGATGGATGGATCAAGATTCTCCGGTAGAAAAATCTAAGTGATTTATGGAAAAGGAGCACTTTCAAATTTTGCAACAATTGCTTTGTCGGATATATTACGAAGACCCGACGACACCCTGGCCAGGGTACGTGAAATCGCATTACATATGAACGAGATCACGTTTCATAGTAAAGAGCCTTGACGATGCGAATTCGCTCGATCCTTACTGAAACTGACACAGGGTATTGCGATCAGATCCATCATAGAGGATTGTGAAAGCAGGACAGTCAAATTGCACGAATCCGGACGTGAAACGGACTTTAGAGGTGAGAATTTCAAAGAAAAATGCACACATGATTTATAAAAATCGAAAGAAGATCCATAAAAGGAAACTTGCCGTGCAATTGATTTTAAAACAGGGAAAATTTTGCACTCGCTTCCGTTTCCGTTAGACAGCCATTATGGAATAGGGATTACTATCCGTGACGTGACAGTGTCTCGTTACAGAAAGGCTGATCCGAAATTTCTAATGCAACTGATTCTGGTTCTACTATATAACTACGCCATTCGTCGAGACAGCTCTAGCGGTCGTTGCGGGTACTATGATTTGGCCAGACAGCGGCTTTTCTATCAGACCAAATGAAGTTCGCCTGAGGATTTCCTGAAATAGGAGTCAGTTGATGCGCGTCATTGCAGCACTAAAAGGGAGATATATAGTTGACTGATAAAAAATCGAACTAGCCTGTATCGAATGCAAACTTAATTAGACTTATCAAAATAATGAACGTTACTGGATTTATCGATGTCGTTCTAGTTCAATGCAAGGCAAGTACCGTCTAATAAATCTTTGCATTACTTTTGTCTGTTATATGTATACAATGAACTGTCCATATTCCACGTATGAAATGCCTGCGCATACAGCGCACAAATAGAAAGCACACAACGTTCTATAAGCTTCTTACTGTCCGGACGAATCGAGATAAAGAACGAATGAGATGCAGAACAATGAAAAAAAAAAAAAAACCCCATTGCATTCAACAACAATTCGTGGAATAATAATTTCACAGAAAATTCGTCATTTCTATGCAACTAATCGCATTTACGGATTAGGTTTTTGACATCAGCGAGATAACGAGAGAAAGCGACAAAAAATGAAAAAAACAAAAAAAAACCTTTAAAGTTCATCGTCGAATATGCATTATGAAAAAGCTTCTGGAAAAGCCAAAGTCCGAGTGTTTCCTGTTTCAATGAGTTTTTCACGAATTTCAGGTCGGCTAGATCGATCGATTCGCATTATCGGCCGATGGTAACGATTTTTCAGAATTTCCAGCGAACCGGAAGTGAGCATAAACCCTCGTGAAATTATCTGAATTTTTATCAGCGACAACGCCGATGAAGAGTAAAAGCGTGAGGGCATTTCGCCGATAGAAAAAGTCAGGTAAATTCGTCTGAACAGTTGCAGCAGTTTCTACTAGTCTGCCTGGTGTTCTCTGGCTTGTCTTTTTCGTGGTTACGAAAAAAAGGAGGAATAGCCAGAAAATTCAAGGGGCGTAATGCGGAAAGTGGCTGAAGTCAGTGTTGCCTCGTGTAGGTGAGTGGCGGTGGAATATCCCTCGTGGCCTAGAGAAAATTCATCTCGAGCTCGCGGCAGCCGCCCCTCCAACCCCACCAACCCCCTCGTTACGATGCAAACGATTGTTTTGCAAATTAGAGAGAGTTTCCGGGCACAATGCTGCCACCCAGCGTTTACGGCCGCTTACTAATTTCTGCCTATCTGCAGCAGCCCTCGTCACTGTGGCATTTCCGCGGTGGTTGCGTTGCGGTTTTTTAAACTTGTCTTCACCCCTCACCCTTCTTAAATACACCAACACAGTTTTGTATTAGCCAATGACCTCTGGCGCCACCTACTTATAACTCGCGGGTATGCTATTTCGGCCCATACCTACCCCTACGGCCGCCTTCAAAATTGCTATATTCTACAGCACCCCTTTGTACGCTTCACGATGGTACGAAACTACCCCTCGTTGATTAAGTTTTGTTAATAAACAACCCTGTATCCCTCACGTGACTTTAAACGTGCGTATTCACGTACTATACCTTTCTGCGTATGCACGGGTTTAAGGTTTTTTTTTTTTTTTTTTTACGACATAAGTTTTAGACCCTGTTCGCTAAGCTCCATCTCGCACGCATCCGTCACGGCAGTCGACTGGTTCCGTAAATACTGATCCTGTGCTGGCGATATCCTATGTTAAAGGTCACGTGGAGAATCACCGTATAATATTTTCATGAGTGGGAGAGGTAAGGACGCGAACGCTTTTCAAAAATTTACAAAGGTTACGAGCTTCTTCGTATGTAATTAAAAAAAAAATTTTTAATATATATATATATGTAAGCGTATTCTGACCTATTATTCACATATTCGTGCAAAGCTTCAAGTGCGGTGAAAGTCTTTTATTATATTTCCAGTTCCGTATAGAGATGTCGCCAGTCACGAGAGTAGATATGGCCCTCGTTTAACCAGACCGACCAGGTAATAAATGGTTGGCGTGCCTATTACGTGGGGGAATGTACACTGATTAAAGGAGAGGTCTTTTTACGAGAATCTTTACGGCTCCGAAGAGGGAGGAAAAAAATACCTCAGAAAGTCTACGGAATATAGTGTATATATAGATATAGGGTCCACCGGAAGAACGGTTTCGGGCAAAAATCTTAAATAAAAGTGAGTAAAAGAGCGGAGAGAAGGTTGAAAAATAATTCTTATCGTCAACCTCGATCTATGTAGAATTTTAACCTTGCGACAATAGCCATCAAACACTCTGCCCCCCTCCCTCATTTTCTAGATCCTCCCAACCCCCCGCCCTTCCCCCATCGCGGAAAATGTACCACGGACACGAAACACTAATAAGCCAAGCGGTTAGTTAAAAATGGCGGAAATTGCAACTGTGCACACGGCGAAAATTTAATAACCCGCCTCGGCGTGATCTTTGAAAGTTACGACGGCGCGCCATTATTAAATTTCACCACCCCAAGGCTTCGCCCACTTGGGGGTTGGTTGGTTTGAGGGTTTAGATGAGAATATGACAGGACTTCCGGTGGAGTTGGGTTCGTAAAAAAAAAAAGGCAAAAAAATTCGTAAAAAATTTACGTCAGGTTTTTGCAGTAGTTGCCGCTATCTGAACTTTTTTAATTTTTTCTTTCTTTCGTCCTTACGTCTTTGTTACATTAGGGCTAGTTTTCACTTGGGATAAGTGTCGTTGTGGAATTCTGCATGTTACTCATGAAATTTCTAAATGAAAAATTTGTTATAGATTCTTTCTTTTGATCACTCACTATTGTACACGTATTCCCGAACGGAAGTGTAATTGGCTTCCCGTATAGATATTTCGCACTGCATCGTGATGGGTAGTTTGATCTCCTTCGCATTAAGAATCGCCAGCGTCTCCACGTCGTAGCGACCGTCGCTTTTGTTTCGATAACGATGTTTCTGATCGTCAAGGGGAATTCTGTAACAAGAAAGTATGATGAAATGATAAAAAAAAAGATGTCTAGCTTTTCCCTTCTTTAAAACTAAAGTCACCTCCATATCTATGCAAAACGCACAGACTTTCTGTTTCAGCATATTCCGACTCGTTTCGATATATTCTTTTTAAAGTCATCCAGGGATTGGACTTTTTTCCTCAGGGACCGTGTCGAGGCTACTTTTTTATCCCTACGTGGGTTCCGATAGGAACTCGTACCGAGTTTCCTCTCTTCGTGAACGCCAGAGGGGTTGAACATTTGGGGGTAGCATTCTAAGGGGTCCATTCAATTTCTCGCGTTTCGCGATACGTCTTATCAGAATCCGACGTTTCTCCTCGTATTTCAAATTTTATCATAGGCTGAGCATCTTCATCTGGGACTGACAAGACCACAATGGCGCCTTGTCCCACGTTCCTTACATCTTTCTCCTCTACCGTGTGGCACGGCCGGTCGCGAATTTACAAAAGAGGAACAGGGTCGGAAAAATGATGGACCGAATCTCGCGAATCTAACGATTCATAAATTCCCCCCCCCCCACCCTCCCTCCTTCCTTTTTGCCCAGATTTTGAAACCCGATCAACAATTCTTTCGCGAACGTTGCTCGATTTCTTGCCCACGCAATAAGAATTTGTATTGTCCTGCCCTAGCAAATCCTGTTTTATATCACTTTCAATTATACAGACACGATTTCCATTGAGACTGTCCCTCCTGACAATTTCATACCGAGTCTCTTCCTTTCTATTGTCCAGACCTACCTGTCTTGAAGTATTCTCATTGTCGGTCGCGGATACAAGTTCTCCGCCGTGCAAATCATCGCGAGCCGATGCGCGTCTCCATAGCCCCTTTGGACTTTCCACCGAAAGTCCGTTTCTGGTGCTGAAATGAAAATTAAAGAAACTTTTTTTTTAAATCGTCGCTACAAAGTTCATGGCAATTTTACTCTTTTTTTTCTTTTTTTTTTTACGTAAAAATACCCTACATTCAACGATCCAACGATAATGCTCCGTTTAATCCCTCGCGATCGCGTGTCACGTGACGTGGAAGAAATCCCCAAAAATTTAATATTCCACGGAGCCTTCCGTAAGAAAAATTCCCGAGACGCACACGGTAAACACCGAAATTCATTTTCATACCCATTTTCCTACGAACTCGGTTCCTTCCTTATCTCTCTCTCTCTCTCTCTCTCTCTCACTCGTTCTCAACACCCTTGCACGTTTCTGCATAAAAGACTCGCGCGTCGTCACTCCACTAACTCCTTCGTACCTAGGTATTTTTTAATATGCACATCGCATAAAATTTTATGCATTAGTGTACACACCCCGCCGCAAGGGGTTGACTAGAGGCTCGGTGGTCGGGGTTACGGTAGCCACATAATTCATCCATATTCATAGGGTAGTTGAGGTCCCAACTCTAATATGGTACCCTCCAGTATGCGTGTGGCAGATAGGATTGGTAGCTGTGTAGGTTAGGTGTCAGATCTTTTTCATAAGCCAACGAATAGCCCCGTGAATAGGGGGGGGGGGGGGGTTAGTAGCCTAGGGGAGAAAAGGGCTGTGTTACTCGACAAACGCCCACGTACATAAACAGTAGCCACAATAACGCCAGTTAAACCGCGAGCGACAGATGCAGTACTTCCATCCTGGATGTAAACGATGACGTAACTATAGTATTTGTTTTGGCGATATATATATACATATATACATATGTATGTATATATATATATATATGTGTGTGTGAGTGTGTTTTAGCATTCCGATTACGCATTATATATACTTATAAAATGTCGCGGACGAACAATGGAAAAAGTTAAGACAAAGTATTCTGTGTCTAGAAAAAGTTCCGAGCAAGGGCTACTTAGTAAGTTGGGGCTAATTAATAAAGTTCCCAACTATAATAAATTTGATAATATCAGTGAAACAGACCACGTTACAATTTCACTTTATATTAATGTCATGGGAATCTGGTAAGGTTGACGTTAACCAAGAACGATGGTCTCTCAGGATGCTCTGGCGCTATTTTCAGCCTAGTCTCGTTAAAAATATATATTCCCTAGGTCAACAATGCCACACTAACAAATTCAAAACTTAAGTTTCACAGCTCAAATAATACTCACAGTATACGAGCATCCAGCCACTGGCTTCGGCTTCCTCGTATTGCGTCGATATTACACAGCGCACCTTACCGGTCAGATCGTGTCCCGGTTTCACGAGCTTGACCGCCCTGTACATGGTGTCCGGATTTTCGCTGGCCTTGTACGAGGGGTCGATATATTTGTGAAATTCGTCGGAACCCATAGGCTTGTTGCCGCGTATCCACTGATAGATGACATCTTGATTCACGTACCATTTTATCACCAGCGCGGTATTCATCGATGAATTTATTACGTAGTTGCAGTCGAGCACTATTGGCTGATCAGTGCCGGCCTTAACCACTTGAGGTATATCCACAACGGTGATGTTAATCGCGAAGACGTCTGCAAGCATAAGACACAAAAGGTTCTGGATTAGTGTATATAGGGAATTTTTTTTTATCATTTTCAAAGCGCATCAGAGCTTCGATGGACCTTGGTGGAAATTGGCGAATTTTTGGGATCAACCAAAGACGAAAAAGATTACCTGGGAATTGCGCAATTACGCTGTACTGGAGTTTCGAAAATTCTTCAGTCGCCGGATTAACGGCTCCGCCGGACCCCCTCGAAAGTCACTAGGATTTCTATGCGCGAACGAGGCGATGCTCGGCCGTTCAGAGGTTGGGAACATTGTCCTCGGGTTTGCGCGTTTAATTTAATTTCGCCAACTAGTCGCAGGCAGACACGCGCAAACTTAGCCGAGAAAGTTAGAAGGGACGTAATGTCGGTACCTAATGTAGGGTACCGACCTACGTTGGATAGGTATATATATATATATATATATATATATATATATATATAGGTATATACCAGAGACTCATGCATATTTATGAAATGTAATCAATTAACACGCGCGCATTACCTATTCCTTCGCTCAAATGCGCAGAGCCAAGCAGACGGCGTAAGATCCTGGGGAAATTGCAGGAATTCACTAGGATTTTGGTAAGGATTCCTGATACATGAGACGCGACAGGGAAAATTTATACTACGAAGCGTTACGTCTCGCAACGAGAGAGATTTAATTATTTCTCAATAATTTTTTTATACCGATTAGAGATGATGAAAATTCGAAACCCTTAAAAGTTTTAAAAACCGAATCTACACTCCCCCATAAGTATTAAAAGGAAGCTCCGTGTTTTGTTAGTCGATAAAAAATGAAAATAAAGAGTCATAAATTATGAAAAAAAAAAAAAAACATTTATTAAATTAATATAAAAAATATTGGCTCTCAGTCCATCCGCGGCAGAGGTTAATACCATTTTTTAATATTCCATAAAAAGCCCCGGCTCAGCACCGCCGATGCTGTTACGAAGAGAGTGCCAATATACATAGTAGTCAACGTGGCTACATTGCGTTACCGATATTCGCGTGTTAGCTATCGTGCAACCGACCCTTTTCGCATCCTGCGAGATTTGCAATGGCGATCGTGGCTGCCAGTTAGTCTGGATCGATAGAGAATTAAGTTATTACGTGTACCAGTAAGTAGCGCGACACGCTAGGGGGTGACTTTTTTTTTCATCGCACCACATGTAGAAAACATCGTTATTGGTTATTACCGTTTCCTTGGGGGGTGGTAACGCGTTTCCCCGGAGTGCCCCTCGTAAGCGTAAATTAAGTGGATACTAATTTCCGAAAAAAAAAAATTTATATCCCAAGACACAAAACGTTCCAATAATTTATTCGCGCTGCACGTCCCTAAGGGTTTGGTTCCAATTTTTTAAAATTTTCTTCGATTTTCACGCCAACGCCATATCACCCTGCTATCGTTTAATCGTACATGCACGGGAATCCTGATAACGTAGTAGGAACTGGTAGGCACTGTAAGAGTATAGAAACGCATCAACCCCAACGCAAAGGCTATAGAAGAGCTTTTTTTCTTCGTAGGGGTGTGAATATCACGTGGCGCAATGGAGCCTTCATAATGGGACTGCATACGAGTACGGTGACGTCACTATGGCTGTACCCGACTAAAAAGGAATGCGCAAGGTAGTTACCACCCCCCCATCTCCGCCCCTCCGGCAGTACGAAAAGACGGACTGAGAGCTTGGAAAAAAAGGGGTAAAGGAGAGCTTGAATATAAAATCAGTGACTTCAAGTGCGAATGGAGTGAACTTACGCTAGCTTAGGGTTCAACCTGTACAAAAGGGTTGTAGATGGTTCAAACGTAGGGTGCATGACCAAAGGGTTGAGTAGAGAAGGATCCTTTGTAGAGTACCGACGAGAAACACACCATTTCATTCCTTCCCCCCTGGCCTTATTTATTTCACCTTTGACCCCCGGAAGAATACCTTCGTCAGGGGTAACGGTTGGCGGTTGAGGGGGAAGGGAGGGGGAAGAAAGGAATCAACTCCTGTTTTCTCCATTTGCCATCGGTGCTCTGAAAGATAGTCCACTGCCAGTGTAGAAACTGTAGAATGGAAATCCATTTTCATACCTTTCAAAGTTTCTCCCCCGTCTAGGGAATGTCACTAGATCATTGTTTTTTTTTTCTAAAGTTCATTTTTTTGAACCACTCGACTCTTCGATCGCGTACGGGCAATCCTTGCGTTAAAAATTTCAGGTTACGTCGTGCTATTTATTCGCGACATACTGTATACGGATGACGTGCGATAACACACTTGTCAATCTACACCCATTTTCCAACCCCATCGCATGTGCTCCCACTGTTAATTGCTCGTTTATCGAAAGCAACTCTGCGCGTTATATGTCGATGGCTCGTTATTACAGGATCCCCGAGTGTTCACGAGAACCTTGGCGAGGTAGAAGGGAAAGGAGAAGGTGGATTATTGGATTACCACGTGTTCACGTGGTAACACAGAGAAATTTTCCTAAGCAACGTCAGCCTGGTAATATTCGAGTTATCAATTTTTTATCCAAATTTTTCTAATCGCCCATTAAACACATTAAATTACCAACGTCACTGCCAATGCAACGTAACGTAAAGAAAAAAATGAATCTGCTCGCCGGATAATGACCATTCGTATATTCAATTCGAAATTAACGATATGAGTTACTCAGTACAAAAAAAATCACTAGACCTCATCGAGCAATAATTGGTATCAAGGGGAGAATCCGTGGTAGAGATTCAAGGTAAAAAAAAAAAGGCGTTAGATTTCCTTCCCTTGCCACTACTTTTTCTCATACCTTCAAGCTGTCAGTTTAGGTTAGGCTAAGGATTTACCCTCGGTCCCATCGAAGGGTAGGTTTCGATTCGACTACAGGGAAGCCATCTATGGAAGAGATTTTCTTGAGGACTGATGATAAGGGTTGGGAAGGGATAAAATTGCATCCTAGTATTTACGTAGGACCAAGTATGGCCTCTCGTAGTTGTCGCCAACGTGGTGACGAGTCGCTTACTTTTTTTTTTATATCTAGGGATAAAAGGGGTTCACGTCACGAACGACAAAATCAAAATGAACAATCGCTATGGGTATAGTACATGCTAGTTTTTTGCGTTACCGTTTCTAATCAGTTAATTTAATTATTTTATACCGTACAACTGATAATATCGAAAGGCTCAGTTTTTTATCTCATGAATTAATTACAACTTAAAACTACCTTAACCTAGTCGCGCGCGTTAAGGGTTAGAGTGTGTAGTGGAATTGTGGGTGTGTATTGGGATGAGGATGTCTGTCAGTCTGTCAGTAGGTATGTCCAGTAACGTTGCGGCCGTTATAAGTGTGGTTACGTACTTGTGTGCCTCTCTTGGGGTCTTTCGGATTCTCTATTCTGCTCTTCATCCGTATGCCTCTCTCTCTCTCTCTCTCTCTCTCTCTCTCTCTCTCTCTCTCTCTCTCTCTCTCTCTCTCTCTCTCTCCCCCCCCCCCTACCCTCACCGGGCTTTTACTCCCAAATCTCACACAGCGCTCTCCTCGTCTCTTTCCTTTGGTTTTCTCATCCACGCGCTTCGCTCCTCGCATTCGCATTCCCGGGCCTCTCGCGACGACTCGGGGCCTCCCGGCCGAACCATCGTCGTAGCGAAATGGGCGCCTCGTTCACAACATACATGAACTAGATTTTCCTAATATCATATAGTCTATTATCAAGCAGCTATGCTATACTAGGATCCAGCTAACTATCCTGATCATATTACAGGCTTTGTATATCAGAGTCCATATAAGTTAAGCTGACGTAAGCCGCCTGCACTGTTGCCAGACTCTCGATTTAACATAAAGGCCGTATCACGCCGTCAACAAATAATTGGTAATCGATGATCTCCCAATGTCAAAAACATTTTCACGATTTTCATCCTGAAATCAAACTACAGGGCAACGACGCAATCCAAAGCAGGTAAAATCTTTAAATTATTGTTTAACCCTTTAAATTCAATCCTTCTCCATCACCCCCTATATTTATTCAGCAATTTCCCAAGATGTTACCCAAACCCAAAAATTTCTTAACTGATAAACGAAGTTGTTCCGCAATCTATTGCCACGGGAAGAGTCGGTTTTATTTATAACCCTTAATAGGTTGACTAACGTAGGGAGTTGAGAGCTTATTGACATCAGCAAATAGCAAATTTGAAATTCACTATGGGAACACGTGATCTGGTATACACGCGTACTGTAACCAACCAGGAAATTCATTCGTAATACACGCCATGCTAATTAACAAGGTAGAAATATTAAACCCCATTAATTATGTTATGTGCTTGTCGCTGAAGTTTGCACCCCTGCGTTACACACGTCGACCAAGCTGCCACGCGGCGCCGTGACCTATCTAGGGGTGGTTTCAAACGACAGAGACACCGTGTATCAGGAGGATGGCAGAGAAGGGGGGGAGTGGCTAGGGGGGCTATCAAAAGGGGTTGGAAACGTGAAACCTAATTTTACCAACTCAAAGGGCTCAAGGTAACCAACACTCAATTTGTCGGACTCTGACGAAAAGATCTCTATTAATGTTTCACTCGTACGGCATCGTCTTAATCGTACAATTTTCGTGGGCAAAAATTTTTTTTACAAAAAAACTTTCAGTCTAAGTCATTTTTTCCCCCGAACTCATACATAAAATTCTAACCCCAATTGCGCTAAGGTTTGTTCACTGTGATATCCTTGATTTAAGTCAAACCGGCCTCGAAGAACGATTGCGGCTATTGATTTTATTATTGAACTTTATGAGACCTAACTCTATCGATATGAGGAATGACGTAATATATTTCATTAAAGTCACTAGAGTGTACACAAAATCATACGGCTACAGGTAGTTTATCTTTGAAGACAATAAGTCAATACGTCAGTCTGGTCCAATCGAAATATATCCACGTGCTATATTTCACATTATTTATATATGTATATTCGTGTTATGCTTCGTAGGCACCGAGCTATACTAAATCGTGTAGTTTTGATATTCTCGATCAACATGTAAATTTTATCATATTTCCCAGGTAACTGACGGATATATAAATATTCTCGAGCTTTTTCATTTTTACCCGAAATCTCGCGCCACCGATTGCCCGCAGTTCGAAGCGTGTGTAAAAAAAAATATATATTTTTTTTTCCCCCTTTATATCATCCTCTAACTGTTACTCTGTACATTCGTTCCATCTCATTTTTATTATTCCCGTTATTTATGCACACAAATGAATTTCCCACTGTCCGACCCGTCACGATGATCTCACTCGGACCAGGTCGCTGTAAATTTCGACATTTTTACATTTACATATGCGTGTTCTATATGTTACACTGGTCATGTATCGTGCGGTCGTGATGTGCTATTCAATTTTGATCGAGCGATGGAAAGATTTTTTTTTTTCCTTTGTCATACGGCACTGGGAAAATATTGTGACATAGAATATCACATTGTGACTAACGACAGTTTATTTATTTCTGTCCGTCTCTATCGTCCATATAAGACTAAGATTTTTTTATGATATGTCAATATGCGTTATATCATATATTCGCGCTCGTACCGCAAATAGAACTTGTAAGCATCCTAGGCTCTGGACGGTCGGCCCTGCTCTATCCGATCAGGCTGAAGCAGCCTGAAGTGAACCCAGTCGGTAATGTAGTTTTCTTCCTAGTTCAGGCTAGAGACGTGCGGTTTGATCAGACACAGACCTGCCTTGTCAGGCATTTACGAGTACTGTCGACAGTTATAAAGTGAATTAAGCTTTTTTTTCATTTTTCTTAATTATTTATACGTATGCGAATATCTTCGAATTAATACTGACGATTAATTTCAGATAACCAAATATACAAAAAAAAATAAAAAAAAATAATCGCATATAAAAGAAAGTAAAAAGAACAAAATTATAAGTAAAGAATCGAAATGAAAATTTTCTCAAGTCTCTGGCAAAAAATATTTCACGTCTATTTTGACGTTATAACGGGCGTTTGAATTTTTTTTTCTTTTGTTTACTTGTTTTCGTTCTTTGTTTTATTTACTTTTCGAGTAAACATACACGTGTCTTGATATAGTTAAATTTATTTCACTTTCGTAATATGTATTCGCCTTTTTTTTTTGTACGGCAAACGCAACCGAAACAATTCGATAACGAGCGACCGCATATCTTCTCTTCCGATTGGACAATTGGGAATCGGAATTCTACGACATCCAATTACAACTCGCGCAGTGTGTATTATCGGTTTACAGGACTATTGGAGTGCAAGTTCGATGTCAGCCGTGTATATTTATGAAACGCTTTATTTAACACGTGCTTGCACCTCCGTGAGGTTAATTGGGATAGGAAATTCGGTCACGGAAAAACAAAAAAATAGTTGAGAATTAGTTGGGAACTTGAAATAACAGGAAAGCTAATAGAAATTCCATATTGGGCCAGTCGCGAATACCAGAGGAAGAGAAACAAAAATATACAGGGTGTAACGAATAAAAGTGTATAAATACACAATTGTTTACTCAAGTGGGAAGAATCCACTCGCGTGTTTTCAGGTTTTGTCTCTGCATCTGCTGTACTGCCACCCTATTTTTTTATTCGCGTGCTTATTATTATTAGAAGATTTAAAAAATCTACTTTCGCGGGGTAACCGACTCGAACGTTTACCCCTCCCCCTCCTCATTTCGCAAAAATTCACTAGCATTTTTTTTAGGTGTGATATAACGTGCACGGCTATGAATGCATCACTAGCATTAGGGTTCATGACAGATTCGTTCTATATCCGAGCGCATATAAACCCTTTTGTATTTTTCGCTGCATTAAGACAGAAAGCTGTAATTTTTGGACTTTTTATTTAATTGTTAAATTTGAATAGTACATCTACAGGCCTCTGAGATATGAAATTATGCACCCGTGTACAAAATTTATCTGATCGTAAGTTCCATCTTCGGAAGCTATAGTGTTAATCTTTTAACCCATGGAATATACATATACCGTGTTTTTCATACCAAACGTATCAGCGAACTTTTTGCGCAATCATTTGATTATGATTGTAAAACCATATTCCGATGATACGTCTCGGCTGAACAACCCTGTATATGTATGTTCAGATAAATTCGTATAAATGCGCGTATAAGTATCGATAAATCAGAGTATTATATCAATTTTTTATTATATATGGTCGTAGCATTCGATACACCATGGTCCTTGATCACCCATAAAAATTCCCAATCGTCCATTAAGAACGTTAAATTCGTCTTGCTATACGACACAATAGATTTTCCAGGACTTTATGTAGTCACCTCGTAAAATTTAGATGGATATTATTATTTCGACCTCGTAAAATCTACTTTATTCGCGCTATCAATTTATCGCGCGAAATCCATGTTATCCAAGGGGGTTGTAGGATCAGAGAGCCTTTCTTGGAAAATCTTCTAGTAACATCTCACATCGGTGTCTCTTGTCTCTTGAATTCCCGTGACTACCGTTCATCGGCGAACCATAGGGTATTTTCTACTGAGGCGCAAATACGATGAAACACACGCCTTTCATTTTCTGGAAATTTAAATACGTCTCAGCCTCCCTCCGAAGGATCAAAGGAAAAGCCATGATTTTTCTCCTTACGAGAAAAGGGAGGTGGGGGGAGGAGGGGGGGTATTTTTATATTCCGCGGCTGGTGTAAATTTTCAGCATGTGAAAAATCCATAAGTCGCAACGAGTTCACACTGATAAGGGAGCTTTAGCAAAAAGTGGAGTGAAAAATGGTGCAGGGCGAATAAAAAAAAAATATATTTATGAGTCTGCTGAATTTATAAGGTGATAAGAAATTCTGTATTTTTCGATTCGTAAAGAAATCGAAAATTAAATGAGGCTGTTTTAACCGAAAGATTCTTTAATCTGAAGAACTTTTTAATTCTGCCACTTTTAACGAAATCCAGTACCTGATTGGTGGTCATTACGAATTTTTTTATATTTAGAGGCCGGTCGGGTTTTTAGAGAAGATTTTAAAAACATATGTTAAAGTAATATTCTATGAGAAATATGACGCCGATATGGATCCGAAAAATTAGCTTCCTGTCCAGTGCGGTAATAAAAAAATATTTTTCATAAAATTTATCGTTGTTACAAATATACAGCAATCACAGAAACACGATATTGTTGTTATGATCATTTCCATAATTTGTATCCGAATTTCTTATAAAAAAAAAAAGTTGAATAAGATTTGGATTAACGCTTAGGATATATTTTTAAAATTTAAAATGCTTAACGAAATAGCGGTAATCGAAGTGCGAATCTGATATAAAATGGAAAACTTGTAAACGTAAATTAGAAAGGAAGGAAAGTAACGAAAATATTTCTTAATCATGGCAATACGCGCATCGAAAGCATATCAAAAGCTTCTAGAAATATCCCAGAGCTCTCTTCGCTCTAACCTCTATATCTGATTGCCCTCCTTTCCTTCTCTGACATCTTTCCTGGTGATAAAGTAAATCAGAATAGATCGGAGAACGATAACTGCCTTAAGCATACCTTAAGCTCTTCTATAGAAGCATATGCCAAAAAAAAAATCGGCTTCCCTTCCTCTAAAGGTTAAAATTTTAATTTCTTAAGATTTTTATCGAACTTACCTTTAACAAATATGACCAGCAGGAACAGCACAAAAGTGATCAGATGGTCCGTAACTCTGATATACATTTTTCTTGTTTTGAATTTTGAATAACGTTTATTTTGTTATCCGCTTACGTACTTCTTTAACACTAAACGTACCATCGAGCGATCATTTGACCGTTTTAAAGTCAAAAATACGTTTATAAAAAATTGTCGGTAGGTTTAGCGTTAATACACTGCTAAAAGTACCATGACTTTCTTTTCCCTCACGACAAAGTAACACTTTATCACTCTTTTGATTAATTGGGCTACGATTAATGGGTCAAACACTGTAGTTTGTTCACGCTATAAGGATAGTCTTTTTAGCAGAACGTTACGTGCGATACATACTTAAGAAGGAAGCCCGTTTCACACAGGGTAAAATGTTTGTAATTTACAAGCTAAACGTAGTGAACTTCAATACAACTAGGCTCATGTGAATTGTGGGTTTTTAAAGGAACTTCAACAATAAATATACAAAACGGACCACGACTATTGCATCATTTAGCGATTAAGATACACAACGTAGTATCAATCACGTATTGACTCTGTACACAGCAAATTTCTTTAAAACATGAACAGAGTATATTAATCATTTTTCACTGACATCGACCTATTCCTTTTCCTTGCTAAACTTTACACTGGGTTATAAAGTTTCGATTATCCGAGTTAAACGACTGTAAAAGTTCCTAATCATATTCAATGTTATCGCGACATCTGGTATTAATTATTCCTTATCTTTTCTTAAATATTCACAAAACTATCTTCGAATAACTTGTGGCCTTTTGAAACTTCGTGCACGCGAAAGTCATGCAATCACTTTCAATAATTTTCGTAGTGTCTGAACGTTGCACCATTTTTAAAATTTAAAGATATACATACTTTCTTAAGAACGCGAGAAATTCAGAAATTTTTCTTTTGTCACGTACGCGTCGTGGATTCTGGTAAGTTATCGAGAATAGACTCACTAACCGTCACTAAACGCGAAACTACGTATATTGAGTGAATAAAATTATATCACGATTAATTGTCTCCATAGTAATTTACATTCATTGTCTTCGTTTCGCGTTCTATTATTCCAAGGTCACCAGAAGTTGACTGAGACACGAATTACCTTATGGAAAAGTTTTCCAACGCGATCCGAACCCCACCGCAGTTTACGACAGACTGAGTATACGATTGCTGTCTTGTTACTCGGGGAAAAGCTCATGGCACTAGAGGACCGTTCGGTCTGCGCATGCGCGTCAACCGTCGCGCTTGCGCGACTTAACGACTATTCGAATTATCGTGAGATCATTTAACGGAAAAATTTAAGTTCCAGTTAACGTAAGTTTATCAGTATTGCGGATTTTCTTTATCTCAGTGAAAGTTAATTTACAAAATGTATAATACAGCTATTACTAGGCGTACAAAGAGAGAAAAGAATGTATATAATTGTATAAGAGGTACCCCTAGCAACGTCGTTCTCGTAAATTGTTAAAAAATTTGAAAAAAAAAAAGAAAGGACATCATATATTAGTTACTCCCAATATTTCATTCTATAAGATGTTATTAAGTGAAAAGCAAGAAACTGATCGTACGTTTAATCTGCTCGTTGAAAGATTCTGTGCAACTTTCCGTACTCCATCATTATTCCTTACTTTACCATACTACGTGGAACGTTAACCTTTTTCTTCTACGTGCTGTTAACTTTTTTACCATTTTCACAGTGAGTCACGGACCATTGGGCTTTTCCAGTGGCTGGGCTTTTTTATGCAATATTATGAAATGCCTGTAAGCTCTATACTAGGGTAATATTTATAGAGTCAGCTTGCCAGCGTTATTGATATTTGCAAATATTTAATGTATAAGTTTTGCTCATTTCCAGACTGTACTGTATGTACATGATTCATACTATGTTGACATATTAACAAGCAAAACGCATTGGAAAATATTTGTCGCTGTACGATCTAAAATATAGTAAATTTATCAGTCCCAGCATAATTTCGCGGAATATACAAAAATTAGTTATGCTCTCAAAAATGCAACTTTTACATTTTCAATATGAATTCTCTATAGTCAACGATATCGGTAATCGATTGGATAGGGGTTAAAAAAAAATCAGTCAAATACATAAATTATTGTTTTATTTTGTCTCTCCGTCTTACCAACTTTTTCTTTACAATCATCTATAGTAATTTTGACGCTGTGCCAGGTGGCGGCACTTAGCCAGATTCCCATAAACTTACTATACGAGTTCAAGGATCTATTCTCGATTTTGTAAGAATCCTTTGAATCCTCATGACATCTTTCCTTTTCGTAACAGTCATAAAACTTTCAATCTAACAGCAATTACACTCTGCCGTTAGAATTTCCCTCGATTGTCCTTTTTCTCTTTCTTCTATTTTTACATCCTTTCTATGCCCTACTTTCTTTATCCTGCTGGAAACTTACAGAGAATCAGGACGTTACGTAACGATTCGAGGATTAGTTATCACATACATACATACATATATATATATACATATGTATGTATCACATATATATGTATATAAGGACCAATAAAAGATACAAAAAAAAAGTGTTGAAGCTCGTATCAGTTCCGATGCTTTTATTGGAAATCCATAAAATTACAACACACGCTTGTCCCAACAACAACAACAACAACAACAAGAACAACAATAGCAAAGTAAAAACTTGGGGCGGATGATCGTTTCAGGTTGGATGGGTGATAAGCAGAGGGTTGGTTCGTCGCAGTACATAGAGACGCTGTGGGTGTATGTGTGTATGGTGGGGAGAGCGATTAATGAAAAAAGGAAAATAGAAAAAAAAATGCTAAACGGAGATAAGAACATTAAAACAAAAGTATAAAGCAGGGATTGAAGAATTATCCAGTAAGAGGAAAAAAAAAAAATGTATAAATAAATAAATTGAAAGAAAAAGTGTAAAGTACCCCCTAGCGTACCATTCAGGTAAACGAAAGCTTCGGATTTCTATCGCATCGAGCTTTCGATATATCGCGGCGACATTTACGGTGACCATTGGAGCTTTTCATGAAACCATCCTGATATCTTCAGGAAACACGTCATTTCCTTCGTATACATGGAGGTACATACAATACACATATTTATACCCACAACTGTACGAGGTATGTATCTATACCCTCTTCAAGGACGTACATACATTTTTTTCTTTTGAAAATTTTTTTCTTCACCTTCCTTCGGACTTCATCCTTGCCCTTTTATTGGGATTTTCATAATTTTTTCTTCAATTTGTTTTTACGAGAAAAACACGATGCGATTGAGCTTCAATTGTTCACGACTAGATCTAAGCGCGGAAATTATTATTATTATTGTTATTGTTATTACATGATCGTATCAATAGATAATTACAATTTTTATTACTATTTACAATATATAATAGAATGAACATTTTTTTTTGGAATTTTTATTTATTTCTTTTGGTTCATTCTCTCTTTGTCGCGCGAATTTTTTAATTATAAGCTATTTACACACTTGTCATTAATTCACGATTAAAGCGTTACGATTGGGATGAATAATTTTTTGGTGACATTTTTTTTGGCGGGATGCGTTACTTACAGATGTCGCCGCCGACGTCTACCGATCGATAGCCTAATCGGTTCTCATGTGGGCGGGTCGCACTTGCTGTTGAATTTCTAGCGGTCGGTAAAGTGTGAGAAGAAAAAATAAAAATTGATACATACACGCGCATACGTCATCAACGGGTTTTGTAATTATTTAAAGCATTTTTTTTTTGAGGTCTCTTCATATCCTTTTTTTATATATATAATAAAAATTCACTCAACGTCTCAATATTCATATAGGTGAAATATCTAAATGGTAATTGCCATAAAATTACGGGCTTTCAGAATTAACGATTAGAATTTTATGATCTAATTTTTATTTACATTTTGGCAGCTTTCCTTTGTTCTTTTTTCTTACTCATTTTCTTTCCTTCTCACTCGCCCTCGTACGTCATATTATCTTCTGGTCTCTCGTATCGTGATATTTATCTCGCTCTTCTATTTATGCTGTAATTTTCATATCTCATCTTCGCATTCCATTTTTTGTAGGCTATACCCCATTTAGCCATTGATGACGTATTTTTTTCAAATTCTCATAATTCTTCATACTACTTAACATCACTCGAGTCAGAATTATCAACAAGAACCGTCATCATTGAGTTGGGTCTATTGAAAATAAAAAATCTTTTTAGGAATAAGATTCAACAATTTTTTATTTTCAAAATCTTACTGAAAGATATCGAAAAGGCGAATAAATTCTGCAATCCAGACTGCTTCACAAAATATAACAATTTACAAAAAAAAGGTCATACAATTATTTTTATCGTTAACAAGGAAACGTTCGTTATCCACATATAAAATTAGGAGATAATAATAATAATTCAAACATAGTGTTTTCATTTGTTCTTTTGTTCGGTACTGAATTGTATCCTGTATAAGGATTCATATTATTACACAACACTGAATCATAACCTAAATACAATCACTGTCATCCTTATCGTGTTCCATTGTAATAGCCTATTAATAGTTACAAAGGTAATCGTTATCGAGTGATTAAACGAATTTCCACAAAAGCAATAAAGATAATGAAAGGAAAAAAAAATAAAATTTTGACAATCCAAAATTTTCCTATTATACTGCTTGATTGTTTTTTCGAAAATATGCCTTGTGAACATACAAATTCGATATTTTAACAATCGACATCATCCCCCATCAAACCACGCCTATTCAATCTCTTCAAAAGCTTTACTAAAACGCTCATATACGATTTCGCACATTTTGTGGTAGGAGGTTACTGAAAATTCGCAAATACGAATGGAGTTGGAAATTTTATATTAAATAAAAACGATTCGTTAATGAAAATGCACGTAACAACAGTGGCGCCACCGTCGCTGAATCTCGATTGGTCGGGTATAAATGTTTTTCACTTTTTCACTTAAACGTCCTTCTTTTCTCTTTGAATTAAAAGCTCGTGCGTATCTATATTTAAAAATAATGAACTAAAGAACGAAAAAAGATAGGCTACCCGAATTCATCCTTCTTGCATAAATATATAATAATAAAAGAGTGTCGATGGGACGTCGGTATTATTTTTCTATTTTATTTTAAAATGCTATTGTATAAGCTTTCCTTACTCCGTCTAGTGGACCAGCGGAAGTTCTTATTTTTTTTTTTTTACAAAATTACAAATTAATCAAATACATTGAAAGCAACGTGGAACATGAGTTACGCATTATAGTTTGACATTTTACCAATTATATATATATATATATATATATATAATTAGTAAATGGCGAATAATCGGCGTGTCTATATATATATATATATATATATAATGCATTAATCAAATGAAAAAGAAAATATAGATACAAAAGGCAGACATAAATTGTGCAACTGCTTGAGGGGCAAATAGTTTTTCTTTTTTTTTTATTATTTTAATTAACTGTCCATAAAATCTATAACAAACAGAAGTCAATCCGTTATTCCTTTGTTCGATATCGTTAAATAAATAATTGCTGCAATTTTTCACGATACAACGTACAGTATCGTTTAAAAATATTTACACAAAATGTAAAATCGTAATATACGGTTATCAGGATAATTGATACTGATAGAAAAAGCGGCGCGTGATTCGATATGGATTTCCATAAATTATTTTTTTTAAATCGACAGACAATTGACAATTTTATTTGTATTATCGCAAAATCTTATTTACCTTAAAAATACGTGCACGTCATATCGTGTGTTTGGCGTTGTGCACCAAAAATTTGTTTTTGTCACTTTTCTTTTTTTTTTCAAACAAAAAAAAATGAAACAAAAAAGTTTCTTTACAGCAATCCTAATATCTTTTTCTCTCAATCTGACAATATATCAATATTATATCTCTGTTATCATTCATCATTCATATTCTTTTCATTCTTTAGGCCTTAACTGGTAAGACCGATTCCTTTTTTTTTTCTTTTTCTTCACGTAAAATCCTTGTATCTTATTATTTGGTATAGATTCGCGTGATTAGCTGTTCCGACTAGGATGTCAAAGGTCACGTACCTAAAAACTGTTAAGAATCGCCGGATTTCGATTCTCCACTTTTTTTTTCTTTTTTTTTTCTTCCTTTTTATAAATACACATATACTTTTCTCACATCGTCCAACTTTTTGATAAGGAATGGAACTTATGACGTCAACGTTAAAAGTTTCACTCGGTACGGACCTCTCTACTTATTTTTTTTTGTTTTAAATTAATTAACTTATTTACATGAAAACGCTTGTTATCAATTGTGTCTATGCGAGTGTTTTTTGGTACATCTGTGTATGTGTGTGTCCGCGCGCGCGCGAGCGCGCATGTGTGTGCAATACACAGAGAGACAGGGGGTCGTAATTTTACTGCACGTTACTTTCGACACGTCCATTAACGTTGTTGCTTCTCTCGCAGTTCGGGCAAATTGCAACGATACGTACATAGGCCAGTAGCAGTTTCATGAATAATCGGCGTGTCTGATTGATTAGTGAAAATTTAGAAGAACCAAAAAGGCAGATAAAAAAAAATGAAAAGGGTAAGTGAAATAAATATTTGAAGCTTTCGAACGCTTTGATCTGCGAATCGATTAATACTCGATGCAATTTGCCGAACTTGCTCTTTACCCTTTTCGTTTCGTGCGTGTTCGCCATTTTATGGATTTTCCGTCCATTACGTAACTGCTTTTAGGCTTTGACCTGTCAATGTATCTCGATATGCTTAAAAATTTCACAAAATTACATATTCAATGCGTATGCAATTAATATCATGGAAAACATTGCAAAATTCAATTTAGTCGTTTCGTCGTTATTTCAAAAATTTTTTTTTTATCCGCCTTGAAATTCCGCGCACGGGCGAGTAGTGGCCTTTTCACATGTGCAGTTCAATCTCACGCTTTACATTTTCCTTTCCGCCCTTTTGTCTCTCCCACTCTTTGCTTTCGTATTGTCGCATCACACTTTTATAAAAGAACACGCCAAGCCTTGGTGTCTCGCTTTCGAGTGATTATCGAATTCTGGTTTTTCAAAAATTTTCGTTACTCGCGCACTCGTACCCATTCAATGTTTTTTGTTTTTCTATTTTCGCAAGACCTGCACGCGTGATATTTTACATCAGGCACGTGTGCACATCTGCATTTTTAAATATATATATATACATATACATTCCGAGGACACGCATTTTTCTGCACTTATTAAACAAAAGAAAAATTTTAAAATAGGAGACAGTTCATAAAATTATTAGTATCAGTTGAAATATTTCTCTCTCTCTCTCTCTCTCTCTCTCTCTCTCTCTCTCTCTCTCTCTCTCTCTCTCTCTCTCTCTCTCTCTCTCTCTCCCTCTCCCTCTCCCTCTCCCTCTCCCTCTCCCTCTCCCTCTCCCTCTCCCTCTCCCCTCCCTCCCTCCCCCCTCCCTTATATACTTTCCACGCGAACAAACGTGACAGAGATCATCAGTAGCTATTTTATTTTCGCTTGGTCTCTCAATTTCCGATTGCTCCCATCTTATACCAGTTCCCATGGAAAAATTCAAGAAACTGATGAAACTAGGATTATTCACGTACGCATCTGACTATGGGATCCATCGCTGTCCATCTGTAATAAAAAATTAAAGCCACTTTTTAAACACTTTTCACTTATTTGGCACAGGACTCGTATCCTAGTTAACATATATTCTTAGGACGAGCTCTAGATAATATATATTCTTACATCCATATACGGCATTACAACGATACTACAATTGAAATATATGTCACATACTTAATAGCTATTTTTAAAAGACCCCAATCAAGAAAAATAAGAAAAAAAAAAGTCTGGAGATATATAAATACAATTCTGATAATTTAACCCAAGCTAAGCTAATCTATATAATCTCATAGAAGCACAAAGCGCATTAATAAGTGTTTTGATTAGTATGAATTGGCAGCATTGAAAAAAAAAAAATCTTATTTTTCTTATGAAAAAAATCAACGTTTGCCTATACGAGTGACATTTCGTTTTGAACCGACTTACCCATGAAAATTGGACTTTTACAGAATGGTCGCTGCGAATATTAACAACTGTCCCATAAAGAAGATCAAACTGGCTGAAAGATTATGGGCCGGGCTGCCTGAAACATAAAAGACGTTTACGTCAGATAAATCATACGCTTGGAAATGCATAAAAATAAAAACGAGTGCAAGTGTTAAAAAAGGTGTCCTAATACATGATATAATTTAACCATAACTATTTTTTTTTAAGGATTCATCCAAAACACATTTGGACCAACCTGGGAAAGAAAAAAGGGACACCTAATCTTTGTACGCTGCGTGTATCGAGCGCCCTGCTCGAAGTAGGAGGCGACAGAATGAGGTTAGGGTATAAAATTTAACGGGAACGTTATGGTATCGAATTGACGTGCACGACGAGTGGCAAAACTATTCCAACGTTTCGGATAATGGCGTCGTCCTCGCAGCATCCCGTAGAATGGGTTGCATGGGTTCGAGCTTCTATGAGGATACATTGCTTCTGGAAATTCTGAAGCTACGTCGTAGATGCCGGTCATAACATTCTATGGGGTTGCGATGAGGGTCTGTAACGTGATCTTGCCTGACGAATGCTTGTGGTCCAGTTATCAAAATCGACAGTCTCAAAGTTTCCCAGCTAGCATAGTCGTTCGTGAAAATATTATGTGCGACACTATTTATTTTTATTATAATTTTCATATATTCGATAACGAGCACTTGGCGACGTTCGATGAATTTCTTTTTCAAAATGCATCGCGCGGGTACCATCACTCCCAGTTTTAAGATGGTAAAACGCTATCGGGCATAGGTCGAGTGGAGTTTGGCTATTCGCAAAAGCTTATCCCCGTAAGAACCCTATAAAGTGTAAAAATGGGTGACACACCTGAAGTAGAGTGTATAGGGAAGCTGATAGTAGGTATGCTGAAGTAGGAAGATCGGCCAGGGACAAGTGAGACTACTTTGGTTCTCGTAGATGGTGAACAGGATCCTTGGTTAAAATGGTTATGTCATGCTCTTAACTTTTCACATAAGAGGGTGGGATTCACACCGTAAAACCTGGTTCACGCTCTGCATACGGGGACAAGCGGGACATATGTTGCTGGTAGCAGCTTTAATCCCAGGGGCGCCCTGAAAAATCCCATTAAGTGAGGTCGACCACCGAAAAAAGAAAAGAGGCCTGGGGGGGAGGGGGTGGAAATGGAGAAATTACACCCCGTAGAGTATGAACGTGGTCATGGGATTATATGGTGTGCCATGAGGTATCACCGTGATTATGGTAAATTCGCGAAACTCAAGGTGGGTCTTCGCGAAAAGGTCTGTACGATATAAAAAGACATCTCATTGCCAATAGTTTATTTTGCCAAAGGTGATTAACGATTTTTTATTATTTTTCATTCACTTAATACATCATTTTACATTTGGCAAGAGACAATGGCAATGCACATTTTTTTTACGGAATTATTGTATATCGAAATAAATTCAAGGTCAATTTTTATTTTTCTTAACGGGACAGACACATTTTAATCGAGATTACAGTTTTAGATGTGAATTTTCACTGATTCGATTTCATTCAGTACTTTTTCAAACTTTTTACACAGTTAGGTTCTGGAAATTTGTGGTTGTTGAAACTTTTTAATATTATAAAACTCATGACGCCCTAACGGCGAAACCCTTTTAAGTATATATATATATATATACACATATATATAGCTAAAATGAGATTTGCGGTTCCCTGTATTCTTATAAAAAAAAAAAGATAAAAGAGCAGATACTTTTTACCTTCCTTTTTACTCTGCTCTCCCACTTTTAATCTGACGGTTCCTTATCGCTAGCGCGAGGATTCGATTTCTGAACTAGATTAAAAAACAGATTTAAATGTATTTTACGTATCTGCGTATGGAAAAAGGCACTATGAATCGAAACAAATTAAAATAAAAAAGTCACTAGAATATAGTTTCTTAGCGCGTATCTTTATGAGTCTTTTGATACTATATCTATAGCTAGATATACCCAATAGAGATAAGATTTTATGTATGCATAATTTTTTTTTAAAGCATCGACAAATTTTTATTACGCCTTAACAACGAAAATTTTAATATAAATTACCTTTTGACGTGATTTTCAAGTTTTCAATAACCGATTTTATATTTAAGGTAATTATCCACCCTTTATACATGTCAGTGCTTTTCGCTTCTGTTTCAATATTCAGCGAATTCGTTTGACGGCTTCCATATGTATATGAGAGTTTGTAAGCATCGAGCGGTTTATAAGGCGAATCGTTTAATATTGAATTTGTTACGAATTAAAAACAGCTTAACGTTATTACCAAAGCCGATAACGCCAGTAAAATTTCAAACGAGTAGATTTTTGAAATTCATATAAAACTTTTCTCCGTATAGTTAAAACATATGTACTGCTTGCGTATTTTTATAATTTCATTCTTTGCAGTGACGTTTTTGAATATCTAGAGTTTTCCTATCGCTGTGTTTCCTGCCCGAATGAAATTCTCAATTTCTAGGGATTTTCCATGACAATAACATATGCATTGCTTGGTCAATAAGAATTCTTACCGGTAGTGCAGCACATGCAAAGCTACTGATTTCCTACAGCTTGGAAAAGACAATTTTTGTCTTTTTCATTTTGCCAAAAACTCCAAATAGGTTAAATCGAATCGAACTGGTCCCAATAAATTTCAGAAAATTTCTCATACTCGTATCTTACGTTTACCCACGAGTCAAAATTTACCCAAATAACCATTAAAGTTACACGAGATTATTTATTTTTATTTTTTTTTTCCCACAGAAAACTAAAAACTATGAATGTCCCTGTAAGAAATTTTTTTATTCAAACAACTAAATCCCATCGAGCGTTTAATGCATTTGTACGAAAAATAACTTCACGCGGTACGTACAGAAAATTTCAGAATTTTTCTCGTTCCATAAAATGAACCCTATAAACTAATTCCCTAGATCTCAAACTTTTGCATTTTCCATGTTATCCTTGCAAAAGGACCAAGAGTAGTTTTCGCAGGACGTTAAGCGTCACCCTCCATATATACTGGAGATTGTATGTGTCTGCACTCTCTCACCCCCCACCCCAGGCAGGGATTCGTACACACATACTCATACAGAGGTTCTCGCATCTGTTCACACACACACACACACACACACAGCTCATCTCGAAGGAATGACACGATCCATTGAGCAGTTATCCTGCAGGATGGAGACTCGGCAAGGCTGTGAATTCGCGCAATAGATACGTTTAACGTTCTATCCGGAATTCCAGCATTTCCGCAGGACTTACCGTGACTGCCCGGACTTGGTATTACAAAAGTTCCTAGGGAATCACGCTGTTTATTGGGGGATGAAACGTATCCCGGATATTTCAACGAACGTGGAGGGGATCACAAACTATATTGGGGTGAAAATCATCCTCGATTCGTATCGTAAGCGTTCAGCTCTCGGAATGACCTTTAACTGAACACATAAGGAAAAAGTAAAAAAAAATATATACACACACAGCCCTTGGTAAATAATCTAGGGATTTATTTGCATCCCATAGAATATGCAGGGTGCACAGAAACTCTGTACACGCAAGTATATAGAGGTAAGTTTTATATGAAAATATTATACTAAAAAATTACATTTTAAACGTTGAAATTTTTTTTATTCTTAAATACAATGATGTCTCTTGTATGTGTACGATACTTTAGTACCGATATTGATTTATAAATATTATTCATGCTATTGACGAAAGGAGACACGCTTTTCTTTGTATAGATTATCACTGTCATGAAAGGAATGTTTACTTTGTACTACCTGCGGCATTAGGAAACAATAAATTGTATGTATTATAGAAAAGTACATTAAAACTGTACAGTGCCTGAAATTAATGCTTCCTCAAGCTGGAGTAAGTGCTTACCCCCACCATGCACCAAACGATGTTCCTATTTACCTACTTTGTATTTCACGAGTCTCCCTAAATTTCGATGCTTCTCAACGACGAGTATAATATTATGATATCCACATATCGCTAGAACAATAGGCACTGGTCGCGAGTACAAATATTTTAATGATTAGGATAAGCGACTGAAAATGTCCTGATACGATTATTTATTTGAAAACGAAATATCTTGGTGCTGAGTCATTCCTTGGTAATACGTGCAAGGACTGTCTGGGAAGATGTGCGTGAAAACCATAATCGTCAATTCTTTATCAATTTGCTTGAATACCAAAACGTCTGGATCAAGTTGTAAAAATCGGAAAGGGTTTTTGAAAAGATTACTCAGGGGCGGCTTTCGGGGAGGCGTCAAAGACGAAAAGACTGTTAAAAGAAATCGGTACATTTTCAGCGTCAATGTATTTCATTATAAAATTTATAATTTTGAATATTCATAGGTTATTGTTATAAGCATTATGACACATTGCTGTGATCCTATGTTGATATATGGATATGATAGTATTATGGTTGTCGTTGATAAGCGTTCAAGTTTTGGGAGACTCGTGAAAAGCAAAGCAGGAGAATAGGGACGGCGTTAGGTGCTTGATGGGGCTGAGCTGTTACTCTAGATTGGGGCGGCATTAATGTCCGGCACTGTAATTCAGTTTAGGATGTCCTGGGGCAGGAGGGGGGTGTACTCATCTGAAAGTGCCAAACGAGTAAAAGTACCAGGAACTTCTTGAAAGGTGTCGTTTTACTTTTATAAAAGATCATTAGGAAACGTAAATTATTATGGTAGTAGCAGTAAGAAAGTTTATACGATTAGATGATTTTAAAATAGAATTGCTATGCCTGCTTTGTGATGATTTCCAAATTTTACGTATCCAGCGCACAGGGACAAGATTACACCTTGCGACCCTTTTGTTTTGTTTTTTTTCAATATAGAACTTTTGTCTGAAGTCGAGCATGACTTTTTCAACATTTAGCAGATAGGGGTGAATTGGGTTAAAAAAAAAAATAAAAATCCATAGATAACCGAAATGCCCATTACGCTTCGCTAAAAATCACGAGGCTCCTTCGTATCTCCCTTTTCGCTTTATTTTCCTGGCTACTCGGCCGTGAAACTCCCCAAAAATTCTACAGGAGAGGCAGTGGCGAGTTTTTTTTGCATGGAAAATCGAACTCCGTGGCTGGAACGCTAATGGGTTTCCCCTAGGATAGGAGCGTGAGAGTGGAAGAACAAGGGGTTGGTTTCGACTCGGTTGGGGGTGGTTACATTCTCCAGTCAGATCCTAATGGACAGGGAAGAGTGCGTTGTCGTAATGAACACGGTATAAGGGTTAGCCGGTGTCGAACGCGAGAAAAATTTACTAGACAGTTTTCTAGGGTATTTTTAATTTTCACCATCCAACGAAACAACGATCGGTACTAATTTAAGGTTTTGGACCTGGTGCTCATTCCTGATCATTCCACAGGTCCTGCGTCTTCAGTCATAGATCCCCGGGTACAGTCCTCGTCTAGGGTATCGACGTGCCTGAATTTGCATCATGACCAAGAGCATCATAAAGTTCGAACAATATAGGTATAGTGCTATAGTCGATCATCATTGAATCCAATTCTCTTAGATTTTTTTTTTATGGGGTTACCTGACGTGAGCATATAATATATAACGTTGTAACAGTTATATATGTTACAGTCGATATATTTTTTAGGTCATGGATCTTCTTCTTTTTTCCCCCAAGAGAAGCTATACGAACGACTGCACACTGCTGGTGGATAGGGTATTTGATTTTCTACAGGATAAAACGTATAACCCTCAGAAATCACTATTTAATAAAATACCATGGGGATACATATGGTGCACGTGCTGGTGAATAACACGCACGCAATAACAAAACTGGCTTGGCAGCCTCGAGGAGTCTCGCATGTGTTCCATGCTAGAAGCAATATTTATCCTTTCCTCTGGCTACGAGGAACCAGTCTCCATATGTCACCGTAGTACCCAACCCGTAGCCAGACCCCATAAATGTACAATCTATCCCATGGATCCCACACAGTCTGCTCCTTCGCGACCGCCAGACCCATAACAAAGCTCCATGGCACGGGGACTGTAAATAATTCGAGGAAGCGTTCTACTATTTGCCTCGAGACTGTACCCGAAAGCTCCTTTATCCTGAATTTCGTAGTGCGGTGCAACAACGCCAGACTCCATCTTCTGGTAAAGCCCACAGTAAGAATTCATGATGCGCTTAATTATCTTGCTGCATCTTAACGAGGATACATAATTTTTTGTCTCTCCGCGTGCTCTGCTGTGTCCTTTTATTATTACTTTCGATTGCCAAAAATCATTTGAAGTTAGATTTAGTTTTTTTTTTTTATCCGGCAGCCTGAGTACAGTATATCTTGGTCAGGCCTGTAGCTTGCAATGTCAGTGGGATACATGATCCTGAAGGAGTTTTACTTTGCCGGAAGTTAGGTTAGGTTTGTCGGGAGGGTTGCTTCTGGGCAATGCTATCAACAATAGATGGAGATGGAATTCCCTAGTGACTTAAAGGAAGCCAAGCAGGAGAGTGTCGGTATGTACCTACATACATTCTTACGATCCTATCCATAGGGGCTGGGGGGGGGGGGGGGCCGGGGTCGTATAGTTGAATTGATTGTGTGTAGACATCGATTCCTAGATACAATACCTTCAAAGAGAGAGGAAGATTGGGCCCTGAAGGATATAAAGTTTCGGTTTGTCAAGTATCTCGAGTGCGCTAAAAAAAGAATCGTAGGGAATTTTTCACTATGAAATATCCCTAGATTCCTAGTTACTAGGTACGAGTAAGATACCGTAACCAAGTTTCATATATTATTGAATCGATTTTCATTGGCTAAATATATAAACAAACATCGATTTTTTGTTCGATAATAGAGCCATTGGGATTTTGTATTCGATCTGCTGTATTTTATTTAACGCTTATGGGATATCAAAGGTGGTTGTTGTCCATTATTTTCAAAATTTGTAAAAAATATATTTTAGGGATAAACTAACAACCATTTTCCATTCTCATCGTTCGCTGTTAGCCCTACGCGATACACCCGAGCGCATTCTATCGTCGGCTTAGGAAAGCTTACTAAATGCAGAACGTAATGGGATCCCGTGGGGATGAAAAGTGGTTTGTGGATGATGGTGAATGTGTAGTGTATACGTTAGGATCGTACAGCGAATAGTAGGGCGGCGTAGTGTATTCGGGGTACGCTAGGGGATGATAGTCGAGTAACCGTTTTTCAGCATCAAAGCCTTCGCGAGCTGGGGCAACACACCCCTCAAGTGAAAATGGTGTTGCTATCGAGGTGGTGAACTTTCCAAGGGATGAAAGTTAAGGCTAGTTTACCAAAGGGCTGGTTTTCCACTTCGAACAAGACCATCGCAAGGTGTAGCACAGGACAAGGTGTAGTGTAGGACGAGGGGATGCCTGGGCCTACCTACTGAAAAAGTGGAGAATGTCCATTGTTCAAGAACCACCCCCCTTCAACGTATACCATTAGCCACGTGTAGTAGTATTCACGCTTCTCCATAGGGGTGAGAGGGCAGGAAGAGAGGATGTCGAAGAAAAAAATAAAATAAAAATAAAGTAACTGGAACACCCTTTATATACGTCTACCTTCTAGCTAATCCTGTATTCCGTGGATATCGTGCTAGCGTCCATTTTTTTCTCCTCTCTTTCCCGTTCATTCCTCATTTTGTAAGTGCATGAGAAAATCTAGGGAAAATGAGTGAATAATAAAATCACCAACCTTTCGAGTTAGGATAACAAAGTGATTTTTCTTGGCGTCGAAAGGCTTTCCCCTTACTTTCTCTTACCTTTTTCTTAATGAAAAAAAGAGAAACAGCAGGTCGTGTAGGTTTACTTAAAAATTCCCTTTTCAGAACTCTACCCCCCCCCCCCCCCCTCGTGGGCTAAGTCACCCAAGTCAGTTTTTCTCGTTTACCACGAAAACTTAACTAATATCTGAGCCGACGCGAGGAAAGTCTAATGGTTCGTATAAAGGGTATCAAATAATCATTAAATCAGTCATAAAGGGATCCCTGCCGGATGAGGGATGATTTTCGACTACGTCGGAGGGGATGGCTGAATGGCCTAGGAGAAGGTTAGCAGGGCTGGGTTATATGGCCGTGCTATTTAGAAGGCTGGTCAAATTATGAGGGTCGAAAGGGGCAGTGACGACGTGGCCTGTTAAAAATATTTGCGTAACCACCCATCAAAAGTTTCATATGCGAACGTATTTTTCCATTTAACAAGATTTTCAAATTAAAGGGGGAAAAAAATCCACCCAGAATACACCAACATTTTTTAAATTTATCTACATCACTCGTGGTCACTCGTAATGTATTATGGGTAACGGCCGAAGCATTTCTCTCTGCGTTGTAATTAGTTTACACAGGCTTAGAACAGTAGGAAGATGGTTAGTAGAAAGGTGCGTCTGTCCATAAGAGTGAAGATCTACTTTGGCGTTACGTAGCCGCATCCATCCACGTCCTGTTGCCTGAGTATTTCAATGTGTACACAGTGACGCCAAATCGCGTGCTTTCGTAGAAGGAAGGAGGAGGGGAGGGAGGGTTAGAAAAAGGGTTTTTGGGGGAGGTTGCAGACTGACAAAAGAAATTCCAGGCTTTTCGCAATGGCGAACCATTACGGTCACGTGGCTTAGGATATTACGTTACTCTAATTAATCCGGGAAAACGAACGAGGCAATGAACGGGACAATGGCCAGTGCCGTACTAATGCCCTACGACCAATCAGTATCCTACCTACCCTAGGACTATTGGAGTCACCCTCTAGTGGAGACCCGTAAAACTACCACCCGCCAGGTTATACACAGCCCCCATTGTGGGCTGATGAAATAATTGGAATATACGAGTGATACGTCAACTAACAACCCTCCCAATCGTATCTATTCCAGGTCGCCGAAACGTTTCGAGGGTTGATAACAAAATATAACGAAATTTCGTTAAATTATTTAATAAGTACCCGCAAGGCCGTGAACGTACAGCCCCCTCGTTAATGATATCACTATTAATTAATCTAATTTAGGTTCACCCCTTTACGAACCATCATGTCGGAAAAACGGCTATAAATCATTTGAGAAGTATTTAAGGGTGTTGAATCGGCGAGCATTAATTCAATTATTTTCTGCTTTATTTTTAAGGGATGAAAATAGCCATTCTCTTGACTAATAAACACCTGATCCTTTCTTAAGTTAAGTCCTTGAGAGAATTAATTATTAACCTCAATGCCTAAGGGTTGATTACAACGATCGATATCAAGGGCGTAACCTCATTTGGATATCGAAAATCTTCAGTCAAAATCATACTAACTCGGGTATGCATATTGAAATGTATTACAATGTTTTTTTCTTATCAAAGTACCACCCCCTATCAATTAAACCTATATTCGACTGCATACATTCCTCTGGACCCATATAGTATGTATAGGGTGTTCCAATAGTTGCCTGAATAGATATATGTAGATATGTGGAGTTCGACCATTTTTCAGGATAGTCAGGCATTAAACACGGGATTATATGGAGAAGGGACATTCGCTGATCCGGCTTTCTGGATTAAATGGGAAAAATCGCCGGTTTTATCAATGGCGAGCGTGCCACTTCCGGCCCGCTGAGGATGACTAATGCACATCCGGGATATCCATGTACGAGACCGCGCCGTATCTCACTTAACGGCTTTTATCCTTTCGATCTATATTATATGTTTTTCATCCCACTACGTCACCATACATTAGGAGATAAATGAAGCAGGGCTAAAATTTTCTGAGGAACCGTAAGAAAGGTCCGTTTAATATTCGTCCCTCTTTCATTGCGAGATCGAAATTTTCGTGGTGTGACGTCACGAAACAAAAAAAAATGACCCATGGCGGGACGCCCGGTAGATATGAAACATCAATTGGACCGTTTATTTTGAAAGCGGTATAAGTCCATTTTCTCTTTAAATAAAATAATAGTAAATAAAAAGTTTACACTAAATTAAGCATAAATAAGATATCTAATTTTTTTTTTTAAATGGACTTACACCACTTTCAAAGTAAACGGTCCAATTGTTAAAATAATTTTGTGATAGCGGGGTAACCCTGGTTACCGCAAGATTACAGCGTACGCATTCCAGTATTCCTATATTTCAGTTCTAGCCTGAAAATATGGCGTCTTACATTCTGTTCCCTGCGGAACGCGGCATTAGATGTTTCACATAAAAAATTTCAACGGTCTTCCAATTCACGACGAAATTATATTTTCGACGGTGTTTTCGGTTTCGTGGTTATTTTTAGTACCGAAGACACATAAAAAGACAAGCGAAGCCCTTGGGGGATGATGTTACAGTGATTCTTCGTAAAAATTCCTTAGGAGGATTGAAAAATTCACTAGATTTTATATCCAAGGGTAAACAAAGCTATGTTATAAAAAAAAAGAAAAAAAATAGAAGGTTGAATAATACGATCGAAGGGGATGATTTTAACTGGTAATTTTTTTTTTTCAAGAATTACATGGTGGCTGGCGTGTAATTTTGGTTTTACCTGTTCACACATCACAGGACCACGAAGCCTACACCCCTTTCACGAACATCATCCTCAACCTCAAGAGAAGATCTCCCCGGATACCCCTGGGAGTTTAAGGGAGTCAAACTCTTGTACGCCGGGGGTTGAAATATACCAACCCTAGGATACTCGCGCAGTCTTACTGGTTTTGCCAGAGGCTGGAATTTCCATTAGCGTCGGAGGTTTCCTCTGTTTGCCTACAATTATCCATTTAATTACTTCCTTATTTGCGAGTCGACTTTTTCCTCTGATTTTCGCGCATGCGCGCCACCATCCTCCGTCGGTAATGTATTATACAATTCCAGAATAATTTAGCCACCCCTTACTCATTAACAAAGGCTCTAGTGACACCATAGGGAACGATGCTTAACTGTCAGATATTTTTTGGAAAAAAAAGAAGAAGTGAATAATTAATTTGAAAAGGGGCTTATGAGATAATTTTTAAAAAAGTGAACACCATCTAGTATTTTTGGTACAATTTTTTTTTAGAATATTTCATTCCGACAATATTTTTTGGTGGTACAGATATTTCGGGTTGATGAAAATAAAGAATTCAAAAATAAAGTGCATCTCTCGTCGTCTTAGGATTCACCGAGAGCCCTCGGATCTTCTTTAACTTTTTATTCAACGTACAATATCGGAATTCATCACGCGCATCTGCACTTTACATCGTATACGTGGATCCAGTGGAATTTCGTATTGGTCCGACGCGGAATCAAGAGAAGGTTGAGGAACTTGATATTCTGTGCCGCGTTTCAACCAAGAGAATCTTTTGCTTCATCTATGCTTTGTCATCATAGCTAAAGTCGTGCTACAAGGAATTCGATGGTTGCACTCAATGGCTATAACTACTGGGCTATGAAGTTATGAAGCTTCGAGTAGGTGAAGTTGTCAACTATTGGATTGACTGGGGGGGTAGGAAACGTTTGCATTGAAAACATAAGTAGAAAAAGATGGTAGAAGACCAGACACGAATTCTTTCAGCCGCATTGAAATAAAAAAAAGCGGCTCGTTTACACAGAAAATAAATCACCCTGATAAATTGCATTGCAAATGAATCTGCTAATTCTCATGAAAAAAAAAAATGTGAAACAGTCATCAATGAAAAAAAAAAAAAATTACATCAGACGCTCGTCCGTTTAAATTTGTCTACATTCCTAAGATAAGTAAAGAAAGTGGAAAATCCAAAAAACTGATCAGACTCGATTTTCACTCGTGAAATTCCCACGGGACTGATTCGATTCCCAGAGTGAACGAACCAATTCATTTCGTCTGGATCGGGTAGGATTACAAGGTAGAAGGTATAGAATTATGTGGTGCGTTCTAAAAGGTTGGCCAGTAGACGCGAGATTAATTCCACGTTTCCCTGATCAAACGCTTACATTTTACCAGCCGATTCGAGTCACCCAGCAGGAAGTTACTCGGGATATTTATTAAGTTCTTCCTGTTATTTCCAAGTTTTATGCGAAAAATATTATTATAAATTTTTCTACCTACCTACTATACCTACTCGTATATATATATATATATATATACACGTATCTAACCCATATGAAAATATTATAATTCATATATAGGTTTTAATTTGTGTACTCGATATTAATATATCTGTAGCTTTTAATGTGTGTACTCCATATTAATATGTCTCTGTAGCTTTAGTAGTAAAGCCAATAGAGAAGTAGAGATGGGGAGGGAGGGGGAGGGGGGAGAATCAGTTCCGGGTATAGATGGCACAGTTGGGGGGTGCTAAAGGCATTTGAGGTTAAGGGGTGGTTTTGTGTCTTGGAGGTAGTGCGACAAGAGGTCTATTATTTATTACCACTGATTTATAAGACCTCCTGTAGTTACCTAACAACCACCTACACTTCATCCCCATTTTAGACTATTCCATTTCAGCCATCGCATCGAAGCGCGTTGTTGGTTACATGCCTACTACATGGGTACCCACAACATCTCCGCAATCCCTACACAGCATAAAGTTGTTCCAGAAATTCATGATAAGCCATGGGGAATTTTCCAAAATCTCACGAAAATTTTCAACATATCCCTTCTTGTCGGATTCACCCCTCCGTATGATCCGTGTAATCTGTATCTATTTGAATACTGGGGTTTGTCATACATCAAACGTAGCTGAATGATTTTTTGATTAATTTATCATAAATTACCTTTGACTTGAAAGCCATTGGCAACGGGAAAGTTTCTTACGGATATACCAGTTTCGCAGCGTCTGAAAGGGACTTGTCTGACTAGCATAGGGATACAACTACTGGCAATGTTAAACGCAGCCAAGGCGTCCCAGAATGTGCGGCGCTGGAAATATGAAAGTCGTAAGTGGAAAGAGCAAATAAAATTAAATTCGTTATATGGGCGACAAAGATGGTCCAGGATTACGTAATCACCAGTGAGTTTTAATTCTGATCAAATTAAATTCTTGGTTTCGCTTTAGAAGTCTGTCTGCCAGGTCCTTGGCTGGTGTAGGAGGAGCATCTGTATCCGTATAGGAGATACAGCAGTGATAATTTAACATTGGTGGAAGATACTACCCGGTTTGTTGCGAAAGCTGAAGAAACAGTGAAAAAAAAAATGTTAAGATTTTTTTTCTAATTCGTCAGTTCTTTTAAAATCAGTATTATATAGCCTTATGTAGATAGCACTATGGTTCGTAAATTTGATTCTTTATGCCAATCGATAGTAACTAATTGAAAGCTACGTTTCTTGAATTCCATTTTGATTATTTGTCTTCTGTTATTATATTTCGATCATATGGCTAAATTTTAGAACAATAATGGATTATGGTTTGCAACGATAGTGCAATATATTTGCAATTGCATAGTCGAAACAGGTCACAAGGTATGTAGAGTACGTCGTGTCGTTGAAATATTTTTAATTAAAATAATTTAAAGTATCTGATTAATTGAATTTCATTTTCTATTGATATAATATGGCACTATAAATTGATAATGTGGAATTATGGATCCGACATATGCATATTTATCATGAACGTCTGAATAGGTGATTGGAAATTCAATCAAATAATAAATGAAAAAGTTTTTAATATTTAAATTCAATAGTTTTATAGACATGGATATAAATTAGTTTGTACATTTGCCAAAGTGTTTCCAAATTATGAACAGATATTTGAGAGCAAAAAGAAATC
>JASANN010000139.1:0-144499 GCA_031762395.1 Calameuta pygmaea | reverse complement strand
TTTCAATAGTTTTATAGGCATGGATATAAATTAGTTTGTACATTTGCCAAAGTGTTTCCAAATTATGAACAGATATTCGAGAGCAAAAAGAAATCTACTATCAAGCTCATTGGTAGATATTTAAACGTACTGTGTACTATAGTATCTAATATGGTCCAATGGAGATTTTGAGGACCACATCACTTTGATTTTCGTCGAAAAGGGCGCCAAAGGCAGTGTGTTACTTTGGAAGAGGCAGTCTGTTAATTTTATGATCTCTTAAAGAGTCCGGAAGAGTCTCGGCTGGCTAGACTTGAGAGCCTTCTCACGCATTGTGTAAGTTCCAAAACTGAAGACCTTAGGCCAAAGAAGATCAAACACACGTTTCCCGCTCCGATTAAGGGTCCCAAGACGTGACCCTAAAACTATACTCTTCAATAAATTGCCCCAGGTCAATAAGATCAAATCTCCATAGACAAAACGTAAAATCACGATATCTCTAAAATTCGATATGTACAAAATAAATATAACAAAAACCGAAAAATCGTTCACAATAATTTTTAAACCCTCATCTCACCTTAGACTCCTCCACGTAATTTACAGTCACCCGTTAAGAATGTTCCTCTGTCCATGAGTTAATTAACAGTGAAATTCGGCAAGCTCATTTCATTAATTAATTATAAATATTATTAAATCATTTTCAAGACCGACGAATATCCAAGTGCAGTAAATGAGTAATTAGCCAATGCCGTAATTTCAAGATAAAGTAATAGCACTTCGAAACTAGTACGAGTAATGAAATAATCCTATAATCATTTTAATTGCAAAAAACAAACCTCAAATAGCTACAAGGATATTTTCATGATCGCTAAACAATCATATCCTTATTCTCAGCCTATAAACCCATTGCCGAAACGGGACTGGATCGCCTTAGGAAATTCTAAGATGGTCATGGACGTCCATTCGACTTGATGGATGACAAAGAGTCTTCCCAGAGTCTCCCCCTCAGGCACTGACTAAACTTAACAAATAGTGCTGAGGGCGTTTTGGACATGGACTGACAACATTTCGAATGGTGCTTGACGGTATAAGAGGTGAAGGTGTAACGGAACGGGGGTAGTACAAGACCAAGACTAGGTGAAGTAGGTTGAACATGGGCGACGTAACGCGTCCTAAAATTATGTACTGGATACCAAGACACGCAATAGGTTTACGCGTGACGCAGTGAAGCTTCGTACAAGAACCTACAGAGAGGTTCGAGGTTAACCCACTCATCCATCAACCTTTCCACTCTGCCCCAAACACTAATTAGCACGCCCATGCTCTACCGAGGTGAATGGTATATTTCAACCGTGAAAAGATACAATATTAGATTTCGAGTAGGTCATAATAATTTAATGAAATAAAATAAATTCTATTGACCCCGCCCCGTACGACGTAGGATCATTTCGTAAAACTGATCATCTGCAAAGTCAATGAGGATCAGAGATACGTTAATCTGTGGATGATTAGGAAATTCAAACTGATAAGACGCAACGACGATAAGAGTCATCATAAGAATGTCTAATGAAAACATGACGTTAGATATAAATTAGACGTCGCGACGTAACGATTCCGTTTACGTCCCCGGTTGGAATTTCATTATGAGAACTCGAGGACCCGTTGAGGTCTTAGACCGGGATTGGCTTAGTGGGTAACTTAGACCGGTAGAAAATTAGTACCGGGTACAAATTTTATATTACATCGTTACTAACTTCCCTGCTACTAATTTGCTAGTTTAACAGAGAATTAATTATACGACGTGTTTCTACGAATGAAGGGTAGATTTTTTTTTTCAGAATTCTAGCCAGTTGTGCCATAAAGGAAAAATATCGGGTGTCGCCAATTAGCATCGCTGCGCTCGATATTGTTGCGAATTCGAAGTCCTATCGGTATACGATGTATAGGTACTACTCTTCGAGTCATAAAAATACGTATAGCCTTTGAACGCGGAGGGAAATTTAAAGAAAATTTAATTGCTTCACTTTTAAATTCCGACGCTGATTGTTCACCTTAATGGTTCGCCGTTAAGGCACTCGTGGATATCGGGCAACATACAAAAATGGTAATCAAATTGGAAGAGAAACGAGCACGTTTATGTTCACCGCTTAATGCGGGCAAAAGTTGTAAGATGACGCGATATGTCCTTAAGCATGCGAAGGGTTGGAATTCTGAGACTCTTATTGGTTGATATTAAATAAACACACGTTGCCATAAAATGGTATGCGTGGCATTGGGCTTTATCTAATATGAAAGTTTTTACCTGGATAAGCAAGCAAACTTTACTATATTTAATTTTCACATTTACTATATATACAATGTACAGTAGTGCAATTTCGTACACTCCTTATCAGTGCGCATTTCGTATACCGATGTAGGCAAGTGCTCGGAGTTAACGATTTTAAGAACTTCAGCGATACAAGATTGTGCGATAGCATGTGATAACAGATTTTTATTCACTTATCAACGACATATGTTGTATACTGCAGGTATGCAGGTACAACAGTCTTTATGATGTGTAAATTATAATAGTCAAGAGTAATGTCGGTATTGTAGGAAATGACTATATTAGGTGCGTCCTATCCTTGTGATTCTCTATTCCTATATGATTCTGTCCTATGTTTGCGGAGTAGAGGGGCCTGTCTTAGGCAAGGTAGCCCCTGGTGGCGATACGCCTAACTACTGGCTACGTCATTACGTGCAAATTGGCTGATCACGGCGAGGACGATAGATCCAAAAAGAAGATGGCGTCAACTGACGTTTGTGAGGAAGATCGCGGTGCTCCCCTCGGTGGTTTGAAATAATTTCTCTAAGTGCGGTACTCGGGGAAATAACATGTGCTAGTAGTATGTCGGAGCTTAGATAAAATTCTCATTAATTGCTCAACGGTGGAATGGGTTATGCCAGTTATTGATCAATGTAAATTTACATAATTTATATGCTCTATCCCAGAGGGCATGTGCCGAGCGAGTAGACTGACGATTTTGATACTGTGCGTCATATTATTTCGGACATAAATCATGCTTACTATATTTCCGAATGCTTCTTATTGAATATCTAAATTGATTTTGGGGGCTCTACTTTACTACAAGAAATGATGGATTGATTAGCGAGAAGCGCTAATCGTCTATTGGAATTTATTATTATTATTGTCGGCAGATTGACTCGTGAGAGAAATTTTTCTTTTGTCGGCTCTTGTTGAAACTATGGGCTTATCCTTGTTGTTTGTCTCTAACGAGTGCGTTCTCAGTACAGGAGTACTGAGAGGTTAGTCAATCAGTACCTTTACGGTATATATATAGGGTGTCCCAAGTTAATTAACACAGACAGATGTCTCTGAAATATGTGGAGATGGATACATTTTTTTCATACGAAAGTTTTTTTAGTTTCGAGGAGGGAAAATGATGCTGATATTCATTCGTTCGTTGATCAAGCCATTTTAGAGGATTTTAAATTACCAATTTTTTTTCAGTGATAACCAATTTTGTTTTTTTTTTTTTAGTCAAGATTTCGGTGGCTTCGAGAGGAATTCAAACACGTGCATTCGAGTTCTTTTATTGTATGCCGCTCTTTATTTTTAGCTACAACAAGTATTAATGGATCGGATTTAATTACGCATCAATGTCGGAGGCGACGTATTCGAGCAGCTGTTGAATTCTTGAAAACTGAATGTGTCGCAGAAAATTAGCAAAAAAAAAGAATTTTTACAGTAAATCGTAATAACAGAAGTATTCTGCTAATTTATATAGCGTATCTGTATATGCGAGATACTGTGGAATGTCAAGGCTAAATTTAACCCTGCGATGGTGACGTCTTTTTTTATCCTAAAAATGCATTCCTGTCTAGTCTGTCGGACCACGTGTCACCGATGGAAATTTAAGATGAAGTTTAAGGTTTACTTTCAGATGGCACAAATTCTCGATAATTGTGAATTGCGCCTGCATGTTAGCCAATGATTTTACACTGGCCAATTTGAAAGTAATTAGCGCATCAGTCATGTCGGTGGAGGCTTCGTCTAAGAGGAAAGTCATATGGGCGGATAAGAAAAAAAAATTAATTCGATAAAGAAAATGGGACACGATTAAATGCATTTGCTTGAAGCAAGATGGGTTCCACGAATAAACAGTCAATGCCCTTAAATCAGATCTCGATTTAACCCAAAACCAGCAGTTCAGATAATCATCGGTACCCGAATGACAGCCAGTGTATATTTTGCAGAAATGTATAAATATAGTCCTGTTCATTGGTTTCAAGGTGGAAATGTTCCAAGCTTAATAGCTCTAAATAGATCAGACCCCCTTAGCCACCTTCAGTCTTCCGAGGCAACTTAATTATTCCCATCGGGGTAGCTTGTCGATCTGGAAGGTTAGGTTAGAAAAAAAAAAGGAAGAAATCGAGTGGCAGGTCGTTAGGTCACGGTACGGAGAGCGTGAGAGAGCACGAGAGGTAGAGAGAGACAGCAAAAGTGTGCAGCAGGTGGAGCACGTGTGCGTTACCCCTAATAGAGTTTAGCAGGGGGGGTAGGAAAAAAAATTAAGGGAGGTCGTGTTTTAGGTATAGGTTTAGGTTAGGAGACGACGAAGCAAGAGAAGGTAGATAGTAGGTAACGTAGGACCAAGTCCGAGCAGAGAGGATGACGTGGGGTAAAATTGAAAACGTGACCGAGTGCCCGGAGGAAATAAATTAGGGGGTCAGTGGTGCCAGGAGTCCGTAATGGACGTGGGCGGAAATAGTCGAAGCACCCCGTGACGATAGGGAGACGAACCATGCCGGAAGTTAACCCTTGGTTTAGCTAAGGGAATTACCGGTTTTAAGAGGATGTAGGCTATTGCGTCAAAGTTTCGACGAAGAACCATATACTGTTCGCCCTAACTTCTCTTTCAATTTTGAATAACTCCAAGGACGGGGATGATATTCGTAAGAGGAATTTTACAGTATCAAATTACACGATTCGCAAGAATTTTATTCGTGCAGTTAAGATCGGAATGCCAAATCGCTATAAGTTGCGGCACTACGATTTCTTGAAGTCTTTAAGAAAAAGTGTTGTTGGTATCAATCAGAGAAAGTGCATCCACCTTGGAAATGCTGCTGAGTGGATTTGGGGATGGGAAGTGGAAAATGCCCTTTGGAGACGGAATAAACGTAGCAAGAAGTTTTCAAAAGATCCTGGAAAGTGTCAAAGAAAAAGGGTTGGTTGGGGGTTCGGGTAGAGAAATGAGTGAGGTAAAAATGGGGTGAAATGGGTAAAAAAAGGGGTTGACTGAAAGAGATGAGTCTCTGTCTTGGCCAGAGGTAGTATCGTGCCACCCTACCTGGGTATGGAAGTTCCGGAGACGGGGTAGGGATCTGGATGCTGGAATGGACCAAGAAAACAACCAAGCCCACCCCCGGAGAAATACAACGGGGCAATTTACCCCAGGACTTTTAGGACAGCGGAGTGAGCGCCGGCGTTGATCCGGCAACAGTGGCAGAATGGAAAAGGTTGGAGATTTAGGTAGATGAAAAGATATAGGGATCCAGAGGGAGGTCAGGAAAGTGGCCCTAGACAGGAAAAGCAAGCAAGAAAAAAGAAGGAAAAATTAAAAGAAATAAAAAATGAACGAATAAAAAAAGGGGGTTGCAAAATAAAAAATTACTGGATACCCTTTATGCGTTTTAAATAGTCCCTGAATTTATTCAGGATTTATTAACCCTTCTTTCTCGTTTAATTACTTCTTTTTCTTCGTGAGTACCTATTACGACGTATCTATCTATCTGTGTATATATATATATATATAGGCGCGCGCGTGTGTGTACCTAGCGCAACCTACGGCAACGAACGTACTATAGAGTAGCCTGTATATACTGTACCTACTTTATACCCCAGCAGCCTCCTACACTTAATCCAAGCCCGTCTGATCTCTCGCGATAATTACACTTTGCTCAGCCCTGGATACCAAACTAATGAACGTTGGTCCTGGCAAATGAACTTTTCGGGAGATTTATCCCAATGATACTTTTCAATCCTTTCCTTGGGGCGATTCGTCCAATGAACTCAGTAGGGTTCGCATTACCCCGTATTATACATTTGCTTGTACCCTTAAAAATTTTAAAGCGTATATAATATTTTCAATTAATTCGAACAATACTATTCTAATACTAATTTCTTACCGGTTAGGTTAAATTTCAAGAAATAGTCCTTCTACGATAACTTTGACCTCGGTAATGCAAAAAGATGATTGGTCCAAAAGTCGAGGTCAGAGTCAGCAGAAACGATAGGAAAACCCGATAAGGTCACGGACTGCTCCCTGCGATACCAAGCAAGATTCGGTTGGTCAAGTTTCCAAATTAATAGTATGCGAAACCCTCGTATCGCGCGATTCCCTCCTGACCCCTTATGACCTTGCTGACTCGAACTTCAGCCGCCAAGGGTGAAATTAGCCTTAGGTGATCTCTATAACCATCAGAGCAATCTTTGTCGTACTGTACCAATCGCTCAATAGCGATGGCAACCTAATCACAATAATTACAAAGACGGGTATACTAATCACTCGAGAGTAATTCAGTCAGCGTTATCTATGCGCAAGTTATGTAATTTTCGTAAATTCGTACCTCACCCGTTACGTTCCACCCTGCCGAGAGTATAGATACCGAAGTAACGTGGCATCATGAACTAGAATTGAGATTAATAAGCTACAAGAGCTCCAAGGGTGCCTGGACGCCAGGAACTATAGAGCTGCAAGGATTGGTTAGGGATGAAGGAAGATGCTGCTAGAAGGTACTTCGTGTTTCAGCTCATCAGATGGCATTAGCATGCCAGACTAATAAATAGCCGAAGTTGGGCATGCGTTAATGCCCCTGTATATTACGGTGCCGTGTGAGTGCCTTTGCCTGGCAGCCTTACGTGCTATTGTACCCGTAGAATAGCTAGTAGCGAAGGAGGCGTCAAATAGTTCATAGAAGTAAAGTTCGACTAGAGTCGATCTACGATCGACAATGTAAAGTCAATGCACTTGGCTAAATTATGTACCGAAGTCTGGATGAGAGTCTCGAGATAAATTACCTAGGGATTCGTGGTCGAATCTTGTACGCGTTTCTGTCGGCAGGTATACGAAGTTAAATCTATAAGAGCAATAAAGGGACTTTTTTTCAAGCGTCTACGTCGGTACGACAGGAATCATCAGAAACGTTAAAAACCGATTTTTCCCCTAGGATCCACTAGTCAGTTATTTCTAGACAATCGTAGAGTTCCCTAAAAACTCCCTAGACCATCGTAGACACGTTTCCGTTCGAGTTTAAATAACCAGGCTCCATCTCATGAAAGTGTAGTGGAAGAGCTAAACTCGAAATGTCTCCCTGCCATGGCTACCACGGGTCTGGGGATATCCTAGGGGATTTTCCCGTTTAGCTCCTGGGAGTTCATCCCGTATATAAGACAGGCTGCACACGTACTTCTACATCGCCAGTTCCGGAACACCTTGGAAAGCAATAAGGCATTGGAAATGCGATCGGGCGAATGCATCCACCACCAGACCAGCCAGTTTCAAGCCTGTTCCGATGTAGACGCGCAAGAGGTTCGCTGCACGACTGGCTGGGATTACCTATGCACTAGGGGAAACAATGGATTCCAGGGTCCTACAGTTCCGGTGATGGTAATTCATCCGTTATTGATGTTCATATTATATTGTACAACTGTTTGCTTTCATTAGTTTTCTGTCGTGTAATGTGTTTCAACAGGAGACTTTTGTGTTCTTTTTTTCAATATATTCCTTAAAAGTCAGCCAATTTAAAAAAAATTCCTTATTACAAGGCTTGCAGGCCGATGCTACCATTTGGATACTACGAAATGCAATTTCTTGGCAGTTCAGGTCGAGATACTGCTTGAGGCGTGCTAGTCTAACATAAGTCAGGCAGGTTATGAAGGTAACCTGACAGACAACCCTGTACGAGGGGTAGATAGGAGGGCAACAAACTCTCCGTATTATATGCAAGAGGCCGAGAGACGCTTTTAAGAGACAGCCGACGAGGCCGATGGAGCCAGGGGACCGGAAGTCGCTGAACTACGAAGGGTACTTGGTATCCGTGTCGGAAATGAATAGCGTGATATTTCGAGTTTAGGTATTTTGAAAAAAAAAAAAAAAAAAAAATGAAAATTTTAGAAATGTGTCAAGTCAAAAGAGTTAAAACTTTTCTCGCTCGGAAGGGCAGGAACGGTGTTGTTAATTATCCAAGAGATTCACGAGTCGATAAAAGTCCTACTCGTGGGATTATGGATGATTTCTCAAGATATTCTTCAGGGTATTACCCAGTTTTATTTTATCGTCTGCTATATTCCTTTTGTCATTATCTGTCATAGCTTTTCAGACTTTCAATCCCTCATTCTCGTTCACGAGTCCCAAAGTAAATAAACTTACCGATATAATTAGCAGGGGTTTTATGTAGCGCAAGGGATAAAAATTTTCATTAAAAGACCTTTGACGCTCGTTCGTAAGAAACCTCGTTATTAAACATTTAAGGGTGTGACTGAAGATGTAACTAGACTTGCCAACGTTAAAAAATTTAATTTACGGATTCGCAAAGTAATTAAACGGATTCGATGATACGGGGATGAATAATGAAGAAGTACACAAGGTACCAGCAATTTAGTTTAGTACATTCCGGTAAACGAAAATTGCAACATCAACCCCTAGCCAATAGATACAAATATAATAATTTCTAAAAAAAAAAAAAAAACGGGGTTTAAAAATTTTTCAATTTTCTCTTCTAGGTAAGCATAACTCGATAGAACCTCCCCCTCCCCGCCCTCTCTCCCGTAATCTAATACTACCAGCCGTTGCATACTTTAATATGTTAAAGGAGTTCGTAGTGGGTTGGGGGTTGCTTCGAAGGGGTTGAAAGCCAGCTCTTCTGGATAGCCGAGTTTTCGAGGGTGTGAGGCAAGCACGGAGGAAACTGAGATTTACGATTGCTCAGGCAATTTCTCAGAGCGGAAGCGAAGAGGATTCAATCTTGCGACTTCCGCCAAACCACCCCCTCCCCCCTTCTCGAGCCTCCCGCGACTTCTGTGCGAAAAACTGAAGCATATTTAACTGTCTGAGTCTAGTTACCCGTTTCTACTTGGATGATTCGTGCCTGCCTGATCTTGCTACTACTCGTTTCCACTTCGATGGTCAGACTCTGATCCTTTACCTATTCATACTCGAATGCCCCGTGTCTGATCTTTGCTACCCCCTTTTTCAGTTGAACGAATTGAGTGCGTTTCCGTATCAGAATGGCCTACCCCTAATTTTGCTACTTATGTTGATTTGACGGACAGTACAAAGTCCTCGGGACTGTTAAGTATTATCGGGGTAGTTACGCCGTAGGACTCCTGTTTGCGCGATGTCAAAATAAATGGAGAGTGCTCTAGGGGTGGTTCACCCCTATCGCATATTGATTTTCCGTCAATGCCAGAGGCCGGCTCTCGATGATAAGCTATCAACTTCTGATCCTTTATACATCGACATCTACCTCGTCCTCTATTGCACCCTCTAACCACCCTTAACTCAGCGTCGACCTTCTGCCCAACCCCTGGTACGTTAACCATAGTCCCATATCTGGCATGTGCCCTTGAGAATATCTGGCAGGACTCGAGGATCCTGAAGGATTCAAGAAGCTGGCCAAGATCTCGACGAATATTTCCTATGCGGATAAGATCTTCGTTCTGTTATATAATATTGCTTAAAAAATTTAAAAACAGTTTTTTTTCAGTTTTTTTTTTCCTCTAAATTTTTAAAAAACAGGATCAATTCATTTTACGTGCGAATATTAGAGTACACGGGAATCGAACTGCTGTGTTTATTGTTTTTCTCGAAATTAGCAATCTCCTATTTATTTATGAAAATATTCAAATTCCACTATACATATGTACTATCAAAACCAAAGGCACACGATCCGCTTTAAGCGGATTTAACATGGCGGGATTATATCTAGTGGCAAATTTCGTATACATTGAATGGCTCCTTGGAATTGAAAGGAATGGAAGGGGTAGATATTATCAGTTTGTCGAAAGAAAAAAAAAAACCCGCCACCCCTATCTGAGGGTGAAAGCTAGTGAACAGGACGCATAACTAATAAGTCCGTACCCTGACCCATCCCAAAGTTGAAAGCACCAACCAACCGAGCCCTGGCATCCTTTCATCCTCGTTAAAGGGTAGAAAGTAACTAGGTCACTCGACACGAGCCAGAGGGGATGACGTTTCAATTTTTCTCCTAGAATCCAGCGATGCATCTTACAAATAACTACACGAGCCCCTTCGAGGAATTCAGGGATATCTCACTAAGGGTTGCTCGGGATAACCGCCCAGGGCAGTAAAGTAAAAAAAAAAAGGTTAAATTCCCTTATCAATCAAGACACCATTTTCAGGGTGGAACATACACCGGCATTAAAAATTAATCGATGGCAATATTACCGTGCACTCTAGGGGAATTTACGGTTAGTTTTTTTCTCTCTCTTTCTATCCCTCTCTTACACCCACGATCCCCCAGCAGAAAAACGCGATATAATCCCAGCGCCAAAAGAATTTCATTGAGAAAAATTTATCAGGCCTACCACCCTAAAGCTCGAAAGTTAGATTCTCGAGTAGTAGGTAAACGAGAGTGACAAAACCGAATTCAAATAAGTGAAATCCATACCCAAGGGACACTGTTCGAGGCTCAAGATGTTCCCTATAGTCTCACAGGGGTTGCTCGCCGTTCTACCCAGACGCTGTTCTTGATCGCGTATCCCGCGATATGTGTTACATGATCGATGATTTTCTTCCATGCTCTACTTTAAGGTTAGGGGTTGGTAGGTGGCAGCAAGTAACCCAGCAGCAGGTGGCAAGGATCGTCTCGTAACCAGTAAAGTCAGCCCCTAAGAATCCCACTGGAGACCCAACGTCAGCTGCTACTTTCCCTTTAACGAATAACATTCGCTTCATGGAAAGAGCTATTAGTATTTCCCTTTCTAGGAAATATGCCTTTTCCTACAGTCCCTACGTAGGACATGTATACTTTACGACGTATACTTCATGGAACTTTGTACTTGCTCAAGTTTTTCTTTCTTCTTTAAGTGAATCGATTATCCATTGCCAGAGGGGATAAGATTCAAGGGTAGAGGGTGACGCCAGCTATCAAGATGTTCTCGTGAATTTTTTAGAGACTCGGTCAGTGAGCTTCTACATGGGGTTGGCAAGTATGGATTGAAAAGGATACCGTGCGGACCGGAAATGCTGGAGTATTTCACGAAATTTATTGCAGCAGGAGTGTCTGTTTTTCCCCGTTGGCTAACATCAGGACCTTTTTCTATTTCGGTATAGTGTACGTACGTATTCCTTATGCGGAAGCTGAGGGTAGCAAAAGTGACTGTGGTAGTACCGCCAGCAGTAGTGGTAGGGCTGTATAGTTTAATCAGTAAATTGAAAGTTTGATGCACAGGCCAATTCAAACTACCTCCACGAAATTCACCCCAATCCGCCCCTATGTATATCCCCAGAGTTTTCTTCGAGAGGAAAGGCGGTTGATCGTCTCGACCGGATGTGCCAGATGGCGCTGATGCTTGCGATATTCCTCATGAAATTTTGCATTTTACTAACCCCCTGTCTTATTAAAAAAAAAAAAACTGCTGTTGCCACAGTGTTAATTTGAAAATTCGCTTGGGGTACTTTGCACAATTATAATTATCATAATTTTTCGAAAAAGGCATAGCGCGTAAATTCTTAAAGTATTCATGTCAGCGATGTAAATTCAGTTCGAGCGATTATAATAATTTTTTGGTTTACCCAAGTTACATAGATTCGAACCGAAAACGAGACTCACGGTGCTCTTGAAGTTACAAACAGTCAGGAAGAAAGAAAAAGGGCGTCGAAAGTGAATTTGAAAAAAAAAAAAAAATCTCTAGCGTCTGGCACGAGGGGTAGTTTGCTAGAGAGGATTGGTATAATGTTAAAGAAAGGTTTTAAAAAGAAAAGAGGTATCCGCCCGTATAAACGAACACGCTTCAATCTCACTCACTTTCAATTCACCCCCTTCGGCAACCTAGCTTAGACTGTGTCATTTTCTCGTTGCGCCTCATCACTCCGCAGCATCCACTTCCGGCGAATACATCTCGGCAATCCCACATTTATTCCTCTCGAAATAAGTTTCACAACCACCCTCAAACCCATCCCCGGTCTCCAACCCCTGTCGTTTTCCTTCATCCTCCTGGGCCTCTTGTTTTGATATGATCGGATAACTTTCTTCTCATCCGTTTTTCTGCCAAATTTATCCTCATCGCTACATCCCCTACGTTGTCACATCTCACCCCTCTCGCCGCGTTCACATCTATCGTCAGGGTAGGCGACGAAAATATTTTCCACAATATACCAATACACGACCCATGGTTGAAACCATCCCTTAGTAGCCAACCCCACGCCTTTCTTAAACAAGTGTTACCTACGTCAGACGAGAGGAACATAATATGCTCTGTCGACTGTACAAAATGGTTAAAAATAGATTTTGAAAAATAAATTGATAATGCACTTTTTTTTAGAATGTTCTGTTTTTTCTACTTCGTCTTTAAAAAATTGGATTTTAACTGCCTTCCAAAAATTTCAAGCAAGCACCTCGTTGTCAACTTTTAGTGATGGGTCAGAGGACAATTCAAATCTCCTATGCTTTCCATCCTGGCCTCAGGTTAGGGTTATGTGTTTAATTTCCACGAGAAAAACGAGCTTTGATCACAGCACGCTACTTTGATAAGAAATTATTCAGTTGGATATATCTTCGGCAAAAGCTAAAGTCTCCAAAACCCCTTCATCTCGGTTGGCAACACCAACGGTACACAATGTTTTACAGCACAAACATTTGCACTGACTTTCATTTTCTTTTACTTCGCTCCACGTCGCCCTTCTGGCCCCTGGAGGTTTTTGCGGAAAACGCAAAAACTTTTTGGACCTCGCTCGACTTCCTATTAAAGCTTTGGATAAAGTTGGCATTGGTTTTGCGTCTGGTTGGTATCCCGCGTATCTCTGTGTATGACGTGTAACGATTCTGGTGCGAAATAAGGACTATTTTTTTTTAAAAATTCAAGTACGGGGTAGTGGTGACATATATCTGAATGGGAGTTTACGTAATACAAGAATCGCTGTAATTTAATATCTTTTTTTATATGACATACGCCAATGAAACCTCGGCCTATATCTGTATACGGAAGGTCAATTAGGTATAAATGCAATCAAGAGCAGAACATGGAACCGAACCGGGTGCAATGACAAATTACGGACGCAGTAGCAGTGAGAATGGAGGGACAAAAAAAAATTACCAGATACGAAAATTAGCTTTCGATATCGCAACAGCAAGATCCATCAACGAGGATCTTTTCAGGCACCAAAAAAAAAAAGAATAATCAAATTTGAGAAACCGAAATGCGAATACGGAAAGTATACATAAGTATCGGTCGAAACTAAGATTTTTTTGTCGGCATTGTTTCTCTTTTCCTTTTCCTTTCGTTCCAATTTCCCTTTTCCGCATTCCTAGTACCAACTGCTGACACGTTCTGTTTGAGACATTTTACGAGATTTAGAGAGAGGGCAGCGCTTGCTACAACTTTCCTCAATTTTTCGTGAGGGGTGCTTTCGTAACCAGTGACGCTTTCCAGGGGGTTGAAATTGTCAGACATACTTGACGAGGGAGTGTAAGTGTCAAGGGGAGAAGAGTGGGGGTATCACAGGAAGAAAACAGAGGTAAAAAAGGTCAGAGCCACGACAGGGGTTGGTGGAAGTACAAGGGGGTACCTTTGGGCCACAGCTCCGAGCCGAAGGGGTAGCTAGGAAGAAGAAAGCGGAGCGAGGGTTGAAAAAAGCCGTTATGAAGTCGTTTGAATGTAAGCCCTTACGAGCACCACTTCATCGCCCCCCTTCGACTCCCAACCCCCTGCCGAGGGTACCCGTGAGGTCTTGGCGATTTTTTTCTTCGTCCCTTTAACAGGAAACCATCCCATCGCCACCGTTTCACCCTTATTTCTGAAGCTCCCGTGGCCCACGACTCTCACTTTCTCTCTTACTACCTTTTTTTTTTCTTTCATCCCCCGCCAAAGTGCCCCCTCTCCTTCCTGACCCTCGTCATATTTACCATTCCACCTCCCTACCTTCGCAGACACCCTCCTACCCACGAGGCGAGAGTGCTGCCACCTAGTCACGCTTCGTTATCGTTCACTTTTCATCCCCCTTTTTTACAACCCGGCAACCTCCTATAGTCTGGCTGTATCTTTCCCTGAGCATCTCCCTTTATCTATCAAAACAGCCACCGATAACTTCGCACGTACCAGAAGTGACTTGAGACCCCCCGTGCGGCTAGTGAAATTGCCGTACGTATCCATAGCTAAAATTACCCTAGAAAGATGGATCTCGAATCTAGTAATTTTTTCTCCCTCTCGCTCCAAATGGATTAACTTTAGTTTCCCGTCTAGCCTATATAGAGGTATTTGTCTTCTTTACTTGGAATACATTAAAAGGGGTTCGAGCCGTCCCAGAGATGGTAACAAGGTTTGAAATGGACTTGGAGGTTTAAAAAGTAACTAGGAAATTTAAAAAAAAAGAAGGAACATCTTAGCTCTGGCTTTTCTACAAAGTTTTTCACTGTTACCCCCTATAGTACCTTTTTTTAACCCCCTCGAGACTAATGGCGAGTATTATATATTCTACGAGTAAATTCAGAGCAAAGAAAGGAAGGAAGGAAATATGGAAGAACGGAAGTTCAGGTTATATGCGGGTAAGACAGGAGCTTTTCGAATTCTCCTGGTGATCCGAGTGGAGCCTCGAATGCTCTAGCTAATCAGGCCCCCTTTGTCGCCCAAGTATGACACGCTCCTGCATTTGCCAAATCGCATGCAGCTACGTGTCTGGCATCGATTTACCAATTCTACCTATTCCCCTTGGCACCTCCCTGCCCCCTGGTAACCCCCCCACCCTCACCCCCTATCTTAGTCCATACCAATTTCTCCCTACTTTAGCTATATGAATACTTACCTATATCTACGCTTGTCTGACTAGCTCCGTATGTTTTCACTACCTTGGCATTCACCTTACCTGCTACGAGTCCTCTGTGTATGGCCTCCATTCTATCGTGCTTTCCACCATACTCGAAGTACTTTGGACGGAGAATCCAATTACGTATGTTTACTCCATTTGTGGAGACGTGATTTTGATGATTGGATAACTTGAGAGTCTAGTATAAATATTGATTTTGAGAATTTCGTTGTCTCTGAGCATTCATGATATTCGTCTGTTCGTCGTTTCGCATATTTTGCTCGTTCACGAATATCGATTTCGCACCTACCTTCGATCATTACGTAATACGTAATTACATTAAATTGGGGAAAAATTGAAAAAATCACGTTTTCAGCTGGGAATTTTTCCGAAAATCCAAAAGCAGTCCGCGTAACAAACATTCTTTGGGGAAAATAGAGAATCCTTGACATTTTTTGACAAAAGCTTCGCTAAAATCCTTAAAAACGTGCAAAGTGGGGTGCAGTAGTGATTGCACATCATGCACAGACAAGCCTTGGTTAGTGCAGCTGGTGCATGGAAGATAGGGGACATGTATATATTATATGCAAACGGCTAAACTTCAGGTGCAACTTCACTAAACTTATCTACGCAGGATCTTGTGTGCGCTGGTAACTTTTTTTTTGTGGTGGTGGTACTGGACATCCTATTGGTGGTACGTGATTCTTGCGGGTATTTTTTTTCGCTTTGGCATAACCGCGAGAGAGGGTAGAAAAAATGCAATATTAAATTTGGGGAGGGGGGGGGGGGGTGCATTTCTTGGAAAAAAAAATCTTACCACCACCAACATTGCCAAAGTCTGCCAAGGTGTCGTTTGGCGCCTGAATGTCCATTTTTGGTAGCATCTTGATCATCGGGTTGCTAGTTGTGGTTAAGGGTGGTCCTGCACAACAAACACGACAAAGCGAGTCCATCAAGAGTACTCGAGCAAAAAAAGAGACTAAAGTAGAAAAAGAAAGATACGAAAGAGCGAGATAGGTGAAAAAAGTCTGGGGGATAATATCGAAAAGACAGTCAAAATTTTTTTTCAATTCTTTCATCTGTCTGCTTATGATCGAATAACGAACAAAAATTAAATAACAAATTTTCAATGGTCCACAATATATATATATATATATATATATATATATATATATATATATACACATACATAAAAGTATGATAAAAAGCTATTTAGGGACCTAATTTTTAACAGTGAAGCTGTTCAATTTCTTTTGTCGTTTTTCTAGTACTTTTTAACGCTTTCCTTTTTCCCCAGACTGTAGGGGTACTTTGGGAAGACGAGGGTAGCGCAGGGTACCCAGGCGAAGAGAAGCCGGAGATCATTAATCTCTATTAAAAATGGCGGCGAATGCCGTGGCGCAAGTAGCGTGCCACAAGTATCGCTTGACTAATTAATGAAAAACGTTGGTATGATTGAGGAAAAGCCTAGGGTGGGTATGGAGGGGGGATAGAGGGGGGCGGAGTACCTGGAATCAAACGAATCACATCCACTTGATGTGTCGTTGGATGTACATTCAAAACCTAGTGATATTAAGCAGCGGCAATAGCGACGTACAGGAGACAGAAGAAAAAAAAAAAAGTAAAGTAAATCCACTCACATTGACTCCCTCTAATTCCAAACTAACCTTAAACCCGTAAGGATACTTCTTATCCATAACCGTACCGTCAAAATGGGGTTTACGACATGCAATCCCAAAAGCATTAACATTTTAGTATGAATTGAGCTTAAAAAAAAAATATAAAACTAATTTTTAAAAACACATGAAATCTCACGTGTGCGAACCCCATTTAATTTTTGATGAAGTTTACAAGCAGTGTGGCTGCTTCACGTATCATGGAATGGTCCATGTAAATATTCATGACGGAGAAATGAGAGATCTAAATATTATTCACACATCTAGTTTACGGACACTGGATCACGCGAATGAGTGTCAAAGCGCCGTCTGACCACGCACGATATTTTCTACTTGCTCTTAAGCCGTTTGCAAGGGCGTTAAAAAGCTTACGAACAATCGGAATTTCTGAACAGAAAATCCAAACGTCTAACCCTGGTCTACCCATCGTGCATCTGGCAGTACAAAATTCAATAGACGTTCATGGACTCGTTTCGTCTAGGGATATTCCCTAGGCATCGTATACGTCTGACCCTTTCCTTCTCATTTCCCTAGGCTTCATTTAATAACTCCAAAGTGACCATCCAACCTACCCAAGTGCACGAAAAACGTCTGTTCATTTCGGACTCGATCTCCTTTAGTCACCCTTAAATAACTTCTAAACGACCGCGAGGCACTGTAATTCCATGGTTTACTCATGGTTAAAACTTCGCTTCTATGATCCCTACCTTTTTTTTTATCACTTCGCATCATCCCCCCTCCTACCTCGAACAGCTTCTTTGTTTCTCCTCGGATGTTTTATTTAACATTCCAGTGGAAGGAATTTTATCAGCGAGACCCTCTGCGTTATATTCTATATTGCTCTCACTCTCTGTTGTCGCCGCCAATGTATTTCAACTTCCCTTCCCAACGCCAACCCCCTATACCTAATCTCGCACCAAATTGCTTGGAATTTTCGTAAAAACGACATTCTCCCTCGCGATTATTGAACTTCTCACCGCCAAAATCGAACGCTTACGTACAAACGCATGCATACCTTTTTGTTTTTGTTTTTTTTTTTTTGTAGAAAATTTTCATTTATCCTTCTCTCATAAAATATTTTACTCACCAGAATAGTAGACGGTTTCTCGGAATACAGTGTAATTAGCATCGGGAATACTCAGGGTGCACTTGATAACAGCACTTTCAGGTAGATCCTCGTCGTCCACAGTCACGTGGGAATAAACATCGAATTTGAGATCTTTCCTTTGCGTGAAATTCACATTAGCGTTGATATTTTCCAATTGCCTGAAATTAAAAAAAAAATATATATATATATCCGTGTATCAGTGATTTTTAAGAAAATCATAAATAATCGTATCATCAGACATTACTAATAGGTAGATTAAAATCTGTAGGTTAAACGAGAAAAGAATAGATCAGAAAGCTGTAAAAAATTTCCAAATTTGTGAAGAAGAAATTTTTGATAAAATTTTTTAAATTCAAGAGATTATCCATATTCGACCATATGCACACGTACGCACTATGAATATTTACATAAATACATATCCGGCATATATTTACATATTTGTCACTGTATATTTGTCGAATATATACATATTTCCATATGATACACGTTTATTGGTAGATATATCGTTGAAAATGTACCATCCCCAAGGAAATTTTCAAACGAATCTGCATACCCACCAGGTGTCAGTAAGCCGATCTATAGACCATGGGTTATACGTGCGGCTAACTCAACCTAAACTCACCACAAACCCGAACCACCCTCCAGAGCCATTCACGTGTCGTACGACACCCCTTTATTATATATATATATATATATACACACATATATATTTTTTTCCACTATCGACGTCATCTCCCGAAGCGAAGCGTCGACGGGAATTAAAATATTATATCGAGACATCTTCGTGATACTAACAGTCACTTGCAGGCTTGGCTCACGTGACATAGCGTGTTACGTATATAAACCACGTGGTACCAGATGTCACCGATGATGCATATTAAAGCATGGAATATGATAGCCGAGACGTGAAGTGGTAGAATGGGGAAGGACGGATAGATAAAGAATAAGGGATGATGATGAAACCAGTAAGAGAGAGAGAGAGAGAGAGAGGGGGGGGGTAGATAGATTAAAAAAACCATATATGGAATATTGGATAATTCCATTAGACCCGACGTGGAGTTACGGTAGAATCTAGCGGTAAAATAAGGTCGACGTTCGATGCAAGTCGGAAATGCATTCTTCTGGTCTACGGCGGCATTTGTGTGTCAAGTGGGAAAGCCAAACAATTTCTCAGAATGGATGGGTGACACCAGGTGGAAACTGGTCCGCGATTTTACGCAGCGTGAAAAATTTATTTTTCGCAGTGACTCGTGTGGATGTCAATGTGCGAATTTTTTATCAGTTCACTTTCTCAGATACGAGCTTTACTCGGGTACACGTGGCAACGTCGGAAGACATGTGTACGAGGACAGGAAGAGAATTGCCGTGTGCGGAAGCGCGATGGAGAAAGACATTGGGCCAAACTGGCCTTAAGAAGAATCTTTCTGGTCTAGGAAAAAAAAATTAATTTAGAAATGGAGCAAATAGAGACAAGGCGAGGCTATGATGAAATGAATAAAGAAAAAAGTAACACGGTAAATATGTACGAGAGAAAGAAAGCAGGACTAGATAAAGGAAATGTCTTGTATAAAAGATAAGGTTGTATATATATATATATATATATTTTTTAATGCCTCACGACTATACCTACACGCGTAATCGATCCCGGTGAAAAGACTATAGAAAAGTATAGCTGATGTAGGAATTAGAAATTTATGTCGCAGCTTCCGTCGGGACTAAAGACAATCGTAAGAATGTCTGACCTATGCAGAAGAGATTCCTTAACCACTTACCCTATAGATATGTCCAGGGTGGGTTTAGGGTAGAGACCTTCGGCCGTGCACGTCGCTTCCAATCTATCCTTGTTGTCCTGGTTCTTTTCGCTCAGGACCAGGTCGAATTTATCTTCCGTCGCTGGAACAAAAATCGTGCATTAAGTCGACCTGGCTCGGTCGTTATTTTTTTTCTCTCCGAGACTCGCTGCCGAAGGATAGGGATAGGGATGAAATATCGAAAGGGTCGTTTGGTAGTTTTGAAATCAGAGGGAAAAAAAAGTGCAGAAATTCTTCGAGCAGCCTAGTCCATAATGAAGATTTGCAAAGGTACCTGTAACAGGATGTATATTCAATACTCACAGTAGATAACCATATTCGAAGTTCCATCCACCTCGGCTTCGTAGACGGATATGACGCACCTGTATGGTCCAGTCAATTCTATTCCAGGTCTGATAAACTTCAATGCTCTGTACATCGTGTTTGGATCATCGCTTGCCTTGTAATTCACGTCCACGTAATTCTTAAATTCATCAGTCACTTGAGGCTTCGAATGAAGAATCCATTGAGATATTAACCGGTTTACTTTATCCGTGTACCACTTCACGACGAGGCCATTGTGCGACGTATTTTCGAAGTCGTAGTCGCAGTCTAATATCACGGATTCCACGTCGTTCTTCACCACCGCTGGAACTACGATGTTTTTTAATCTTAACTGCATCGAGTCTGTAAAAAAGGGAAGGAAAAGATTTTTTTTTAGAAGGGGGGTGGTTAAAAATAAATATTCAAGATTAAACGGAAAAGATTTTTTTTTGGAAAATTTACACAAACAAGTAAAAACTTTTCGTCTGCATTGTACCCCCTATTTCTAACCCCCCACATCGCTGACATTCGAAACAGGATTTTTTTTCTCTTTTCGCATAAGTTTTTTTATTCGCTTCATATAACTATTTCGAGCATCGTTGGTTCCTTTGATCAATCTTTTACAGTCGCTCTTTCTCGCTCGTATGATTCAGTCTTGTTTTTCTTTTTCATGCATGTGTCCATTTTCACAGTCTTCCTTTATGTCGTTTATACGACGTTCAAATTGGCGGGAAATTTTAAAGTGAATTCATTCGAGCATTTCTTTCGTCTCTGTGTCTCACTTTACAAACGTATCGAGTGCCGCCATGTTTTTCGGTACGATATTACTTTTTGAATTATTTCACCCGCCTGTACCGCTCGTATCGTCCCTACAAGAATTCGCGAGAATGAGAAATATTCTGTTATCCCGTACCCGGTAGACAGGAGAAATATGAAAAATTCGAATTTGAAAAAATTCATTACGATTAACGACGGCGCAAGAATAATTTGACTTGACGATAATCGACTATCATTGAGTCATCAAAGTGTTTATCAAGCCCTTTGTTACCTTAACCACATAATCTCTCGTTAATTGCTTAATCACCAAACGACTAATCTACCTGGCAACTCAGTGTGGCGACGGCGAAGACGGTGGTTGGGGGTGCAAGTAAGGTGCGAGGTTGGTACGCCTGAAGAGGGGATGGTTGGTATGAGGTTCTAATCTTGTGGCAATTATCTGTAGGGTTGAGACGAAGGCGGTGAGGGATGATTGGTTGATGGCGAAGGTGTTGGTTAGGGCAGCGGGATGAAGGGTAGGGATTTTCAGGCGGCCGTACTTGATTCTAGGGACTTTCTTTTTCAGACTTTTTTTTTACACCAGGGTTGGCTGCGTCCTTTGTTCCTGAAGGTGTTGGCATTGATTAAGTTGGTCGCATGCAAATCGTCCGTAGCCAACCCATACCTATCAACCTTCGGTAAGGTTGGCTACCATGATAGGTATATAGCCAGCCAACCTTTCAGAAGGGTTTCTACCACCCATTCAGTCGCTAACCACCCTTTTATCAACCAGATAAACCACCGCCGCTTCTGAGGCGGTTCGCGTAATTATACGCAATTTATCATAATTGAGAACGTTATCGTACTTCGTCATCAAGGGTTTACTGCGCTAACTGGTCAGACAGAATTCACTGCCAGTAACCAGTACCTATTAAAACGGGCATTTCTGAGCGATAGACAGAAATATCATAAATATATTATGGAAAATGTTTCCATATCGCTGTGTTACGGTTAGGATATATTTCAAAGGTCGTTGGGTGATCTAAAAAAATTAAAGAGGCGAAAAATTCTGCATGTACCGAACGTTTTAATGATTGTACCATTTTTTTTGTTTTTGTTACAGAAGCAAACAAAAATAAAAATCTAAGATAAAATAATCCCCGAGATTATGGGAACCGTTAAATTCTTTCTTGATTTTACGAACTGTATTATCGGTACCCGGGACCTACCCCGGGCCGCCCATGCTCTTGCAACCCCCAGACTTCGCGGTATAAGAATGTACACAAAAGGTTGAATTTGCATAGACAATTTTCACGCTTAACCTCCTGGAAACGGGATTGAATTTTAAGATAATACCGGAGCGAATATGCATGGATTTTTTTTCCTAGTCCAATAATAAATCGGCAGAGGCGATATTCCGGTATTTCCAGCAACCCCTAACCGATATAGGTCCTCCTCTCGAGGCCCCTATTAGCTGGCAAGTCGGCCATCCCAGGGTGCGATTTTTTTTCCATAATCGTTTTTCGATAATAACTCGACTGTCTGGCTATAGGAGGCTGTTTCTACTACAGAGCTTCCAGGAGAGAATTCCTGTCTATCCCAATAGAGCTTGAGCGTTTAGTCGTGGCGAGCGCGCCTGTGTGTCCCTGTGCGTGAGTGCTTGCAGAAACACAGGGGTTGACAAAAAAAAAAAAATACGGGAGAATCCAGTGCCGAGACGTCCAAAGCAGGCGTGAGAAATTTCCATCCCTCTTTTTTTTTCAATTCAACCTCATCTGGAAAAAGGAGGCAAATCAATTTCGATTGTCGATGATATCCACGGGATACGTGGAATTTGGGGTGAGGGCGAGGGATGGGGGGTAGCGAACGGTGAAGTATACGGGTTGTTAATGAAAATACCAGAAAATTCCATGGAGGTACTTAAACTTTTTCTCCATTTTTTTTTCTTTTCTTTTTTCATTCCCAAACGGACAACCCTTGCACAGGGGCTGTCAATAAAGGAAGCTACCCTTGTAACCTGGCTAACTCGATTATTCGACGTGAAGTTGCGTACGAAAAGCGACAGCTCGAAAAACCACTTTCACCCTTCAGACGGGCGAGCCCTTTTCTCTAGTTCTACCCTTCGCGAGAGCAAAGTAGTGCGAAACGAGCGAGATCAGTTTTAGGGGTGGTTTGTTAGATGGTTTTTTTTTTGTCGAGGATGAGTGTCTGATGAAAATCGACAGTTTCGCAGTTTCACCCTTTTCCCTATGGAGAGGTACACATTCCCAATTCCTCCGAGTAAATAACGTTAAACAAGTGCGAGAAGATCTTTGTATACAAAATACCCGCATTTTTGGAGGTGGAAAACCTTAAGACTTTTTGGCAAATATTTGGAGATACCTCAGTGCACGAGGATAGTTCCGAATCAAAGGATAGCTATCTTTTTTAATTAGCTTTATCAAAATATTTTATCCCGATATTCTACGATTACAAAAAAAAAATTTCACTTTCCATTTTCTTCGCCAGCATTGTAAATAAAATTTTTACAATTACCTGGTCAAAATGAAAATATATTTCCGGAAGCAAATTGCCTCAAATGTTTTCATCCTATTTCACAAGACGCTCCCCGTGCACAAATATAGGCAGCTTACACCACCCTCCACATAATTCCTTAGTTAATTACAAACTTAATCGTAATCCACCCTTAAAATTAGATTAATGAAATTTTCCCCATCCAGACAGTTTCCTAATAATTAATTGTTCCGAAAAATCCAACAACTACCCGAAGACTTGAAATAGAAAATTTTCTAGACTTTTCGAGGTACCGAGCATACACACACACATATACACACACATACGCAGATCGTATGGCAAAGGGAAAAAAAAAGTTTAGCGACCGTCAACTTGGTAAGATTGCATTTCGTGGCTGTTCTTCACACGATCAGCTGATTCGCCGCGAAACTTTTCCAAGTCTGTCTGAAACTTGTTCCCCTCGCGAATGAAAATAATCGTGACATCCTATCGAACTTTTATATGGCGGTGACGGGTGGGGGAAAGGGGGTGGGGGGTGACGGGATTCTTGCGGCAAGGATATTCTCCATGGGGTTGTAAATTGCATAGGGGAATATATGCATGCACGTGGAAAAAAAGTTACCGAAGACTTTGCGATGGGAAAGTGGAAGCGGCGTCGAAGAATAAAATGGATTTGGTTTTAAGATAAAGGACCTTCCTGACAGGATTCAGTCAGGACTCCTGCTGAAACGTTTTCGAGTATTTGTTACTGAAAGGGACACTCGGTCGTAAGCAGCTCCCCATTTATGAGATTCGATCAAATTGCTGGACAAATCGATTTCAGGACGGAATCCCCATTGTCACGTCATAGGACAAGCTAAAGTCCCTAGGACAAACTGAAAATGTCTCTAGGGGATCCGTGAGACGTGGCAGATCAAGTTGCGCCCATACAGTACCCGATAAAACTTTCTCATAACGAATCTTTCGCACTTGCGAAAGGACCAAATTTTTTTTTTTTTTTTTTGGTAAAATCAACATTTCCCCATAATCGACGTCATTTCTCAAAATACTTACAGATACGTATATAGTTGGTTGGGAAACAAATATCAATAGTAATACAGATGGTATAGTGTGACTCGTTCCGCAAATCATCCCTTAGCCCAGGGGCCAGCCAGTTCGTCCATCTTTCGAACGATGGATGAATTTCACGAGTCATAGGGGAGGCGGGAGTGAGTTACACAAGCCACGGGGGTGAATGACTGCCACGGGTTGCACAGAATGAATGCCATAGGTTACGAACGTCTAGGTATCGCGCAGAGGGTTGAAAAAAAAAGTCAGTGTTCGTGTAAGGGTTGGAGTCCCCCAATGGTCATTCCGATCCCGCACGCGCTATTTGTAACTCGTATCCGACACCCCGAACCTCCAGCCTTCCTTCCCCGTCAAGTTATCTCCCACCAACTTCCGGTTCCGGAAGTCCTGCAAGCACACCATTTCGTTCCGTGACTCTCGATTGATTACACCGGCATCAAAGACCACGTTGCGATTACGTTACAAGGGGTGGGAGTGTAAAATTTTCCGAGAGAAAAAGATGCCTGCTGAACTTCCGCGAACGAGGACCTGAGAAAAAGTGAGTGAACAAAAAATTGTAGAAAAAAACCCTAACGAAATAATAAAAATTTGAAAAAAAAAAATATTGTCAGAAACCGGAAGTACACTCGATCCTCGTGTCGCCTTGCTCGCAATAAATGACTCTCCCCGGTAGGATCGGCTTCCATAAATTCAATATTTCCTGACACGCCCCAGGGGATGACGTCTGCACAGCTACACCCTGACGCGCCAAGAATTCTTCCTACCAGTCACAGTGCACTCTCGCTGATATTACCTTTCGAGACATGCACTTGGCGTGCGAGCCAGTATATACATATTTCATAAAAATATCAGCTGTCACAAACAATCTTCATCTCCACTCCCAATAAAGACATGACATCCCGTGCATCGGTCACGAGTCGAACCGACTACCCACCCTAACGGACCCCGACTCTTCTCTTACCGCGAGCGCCAGCTAGCCCAAGGTACACGTCGTCCTGAAACTGAAAATTAAGAGGCGCCGACCAGGTCACAATTCACCTAGCATGTGTAAACCACGTTACTCTTCTTGCTTGGCCGCGTTAGATGCATTTATGTTCTCAGGGCCGTACGTATGCCGGGATATCACGCATGCAACCGTGATTAGGGTACCGGCCGGCTCTACGTCTTCATCTGGCCGGTAAGCACCGCCCTAACTGTTCCACAAGGCGTCCTGGCTACTTGGTAATTGAGGTAGGTTACTTCCGGGTGCTCGACCAGTTCGCCTCGACGCTCTTTCAGGAAGTCTGGCATCGCCGCTGCTGTTTCTGTGCCCGGTGCAACGGTCGTGCATGGCCAATAATAATCATAGTGTCGAGGCTACTCAAACTGTACCTAATACCTTTGAATTTGCTCAAACTGTACAATTCACTTTGAATTCTTATCTAATGACGCAAACTTCAAGACTTGTCGAATTTACGATCTGTCCGTCGAATTGGAAACGAACCCTTTAGGCAACGTTGAGGGGGGGGGGGGGAGTCAATAACCTGCATCGCCATTGGTCGAACGTTGCTCCACGTGCTTAACGTACACGTGACCATTGTATGGCTCAAGCAGTAGCTGCCAATAAGGCGAGTGTGAAAGGCTCGTGATATTTTCAGTTAGCGAATACGACGACTGTCCTATCATCTTTATAGTCCTGTCAATAAACTCCTTTATCACTGACACGTAATATATAGTACGTACGTCAAAACATTTTTTATTAGAACTCAACTTGTTTCGGGAATCCACGGTACTTGAAAGCTTGGAGCGGTAAGACCGAGTGAAACTCGAAAACCTCTTTCGTAGTCAAATATAATAGAATGGCTTAGTTTAGCTAATCTTGAAGAAACTTTCGGAGCTTTCGTGATGACGCAACTTTAAAAATGACGACTTGGTAGTCTGAGCAGAAGGTTCTTTTTCTTTTTGATGCACGATGCTTTTAATATACATTGCTTTTGCGCCACTGAGACAAGGTTCGTTCGCGACAGACACATCAGCGGGTTTTACCGTGGCGCAGTTTAGTTACTTGCTGTAAAGATAAGATTTTTGGTGTTACGGTTCACTTTCGAGGCATTGGACGTGAGTAAAAAAAAAAAAAAGAAAATAGTTTCTTCAACAACGTAGAAACAGCGTGCGAGGCAAAGGGGTCTGACAAGTGAGTTTTAGTGGAAAATTGCTTGGGCGGCAAGCTAATAATATCTTTTCAGAGTGAAAGGGTTGCAAGTGGGTAAACCGAGACTATAGACAGACGAGGGTTTAAGTTAGGTGGTCTTAGCCAGCGGAAGCTCTGTATATAGGTATACCATGTCACGCTGTTGGTTAGATTGGTATACGGGACTTGTAAGGGTGAGTAGGTGGATGCAGGGCGGGTCATGAACGTGACCCCGAAGAATGACACTCCGTTATTAAATCTTTTTTGCCGGGTAGCAGAGGCTTAGACGTCAGACAGGGGTAACGGCTGCTTTAATCTTCCTCGTTATGAGAAGTTACACTGGGGGGTTGAAATCTATACCCATTTAGGGGTAGTTTTTCATTGGACATCTACGTTAAGCGTATGACTAATTTGAGGGAAATTTTTTTTTAATCAACTCAACACGTTGTTCCGTACGATTATAGCAATTTCAAATTTTGAATTCCACGTGCTTGCGCTTAGAGAACTTTTTTTTTTGGAACAGAATTTTTGGCATAAGATAATCTGTGCGAATTGGATCAGTGAATTTCTGGCTGGAATTTTTTTTGACACGTCCAGGATCTGCTTGAGCTTTTCCAATGGGCCCATAGGGCCCCTCTGAGTTCAAGTTACAGGACGGACCTCGATTGACTCACGATTTTCATAATGGTATTTTTTCACTAGGAAAATAGTAAATCGAATTCCCATTGGAATGCGTATCATTGGCGTCTTCGTCCTGTGTTCCTTGGGTTGGGGTAGATTTTCTTTGTTGACCGCGTACCCTTACCGCGAGAATCACACATGTGTGTTTGCACATGGCCTATGAGAATATTGACTCTAGTCTGAGATGTTTACACGTGGATTTCATGTGTGGAGCAGCGACATTTCGGTCTTTCTCGTCAGTGAACAACTGTAATTACGGAAATTTCGTTTAACACCCTCTGTGTTACCTTTCACGATTTAATTAAATTTCCTTCTTTTTTTATTTTTGAGATTCGATATCTTTCTCTCGAGCTTAGCTTTCTTTATTCCTCACTTTCTTGCGCAATTCGTACTCATGATGGCCGGAATAAATCGACCGGCGTAAGAGGGAATGGGTATGAAAAGGTTTTCAAAGAAAACGAGGAGAGAAAGAACGAAAAAAAAAAAGAAACGTCAAATTTATCGCTTCGTAAAATCACATTCTCAACGGTTCAACGATTTTCACCGTTTCCACCCATTCGTTGTGATTAAATGAGTTTCCTTTTGTTCCAAACCAGTCCGAATAAATGAGATACGGTCGCAAACCCGCGAGTGAGATGACAGTGGAAAACGGATAGTTCCTCGAGTTGATCAGACGGTACGAACGCTAAGATAGATAATTTTTGATAAATTAAAAAAAAAAATTGAAGATTTTCCCTCTTTTCTTTTTTCCAGGAGATGCAGGCACGATAAAAGAATAAGGTATCTGTGACACGCCGCCATTAACGTCCACTTATCAAAGTTCGATTTTAATAAATCAAAAAAAAAATCCAAACTACTTTCGGCGAACCTGTTACTTTTCACATGTTTTCAAACATCGACGCGCTCGCGTGCAGCCACCGCCTGTCACCTTAATTCATCACAATGCAATTCGACTAACAAATCCGACATTGTCCGTTTATCTTTTATCCATGAAAAAGGCGCGGGGGGGGGGCGGATAACGCTGATGATTGGGTGGCAAAGTGTACGGGAACAAGAAAAACGAAAAGTTTGGATAGGGTCGCCGGAAGTGAGATAAGGTTATACGAAAAGGAATAAAAGGAAAAAAAAACAACTTTTTTCATCCCTCAGATTGCAACTCCCCCCTCCCCCCTCCCGCCGCCCCGACGGATCAAAGGAGAACAAATATGGAAATTCGGCAATTCCGTAAATTAATGAAATTTCGCGAACGAGAAAGAATTATCGAAAAAAATTTTCGTATTTTTGACGCTTCGCTTTTTCAATAATTATTATCACCTCGTTGCTTCCTTTGCGTAAATCAGCTGATATCGTAATAATTACTCTTACGATAGATCCCTATGCGCCATCTTTTTTTTTTTTTTACGATAAATTCTACAATTAGCCATTTCGGCCAAGAGTTTCAGATTATATGATTGCATTATGCTCGCGCTACAGTCATGTGGACACAATAGCATAACTGATGGAACGTGCGTCACGTGTATAGGTAGGAATATTGTGAATGCAGACAAAGGAAGAAAAGAAAAGAAAGTGACGCATCAGAACCAAATTTTCTCCCCCATAAACGATGAATAAAGTTACCGGCAATATCCCCGGACAGAGAACACCCGACAAATCCTCACGTGAAAAATTACCAGGGTTCTCGAGGTTATGACAATATCTCAGAGACGTCTCTTTCGGTTTCCTTTTTTTTTCTCTCTTTTCTTTCCCTTTTTTTTATCAACCCCTCTTTAGGGAGTAAAATTAAACATCGTAAAATTCGTTTTGTCCCCAGTCACCCTTACCGATTGTCGTAACAAAATACAGACGCCAAAAGACGATCCCTTGATTAATGTTATGGACGTTTGGAATACAGCGTCATTCGAGAATTCCCCCCCCTTTTTTTTTTCTTTCCTCTTATTATTGACTTTCGAAATTCCACCGAAATCACCTTCTTCGCGACCCTTCTGTGCTGTAAATCGAAAAGATCTCGAGGAACGTGGCTAATGAACTCCTGACGCTACTTATTAAAAGTCAATAAGCATAAACTGATCGGACTTTAACGTGAAACTTAAAAATTTAGACTATTGATGCAAGATAGTGAAAAGAGCAAAGATACGTGTTGTCGGTTGTTGGGTTGGAGACACGAGTGACTTTTCTGTCTTAAAAAAAAAGAAAGAGTCTGGATATGACTGGGAAACAAAGTAAAGCACTGGAAATGGAGACACACAAATCAATGGGTGCTAATTAAGAAATACAGAAAAGTGGGTACAGTCCATACGGGAAGGATTTTGGCGAAGTATCTGCAGATCGTCCATGTGCAGAGTTTTAGGAATTGACTCCGCCAGTACTTGAGGGACGACGGAGACTGGGAACAAAGAGACAGTAGACGAAAAGAATAGTCACAGATGAGCCTGGGACGTAGCACACCTTGAGAAGATGAGAAACGTCGTTCGGTTTTGGGTGCTCGAGTAAAACATTAATTTTCCGCGCCCTAAAAATTTATGACGACTCCTTATTTTCTTGGGGTTGCCGGTGCGCGTGTATGCGTCCGCGTAAGCGAACCCGAGGTCCATCGGATGGATGTAGGAGGGGTAGTTTCTTTCAGCCCCAAAGGACAGGAAAAACAAAGTGAACCCGAACAAGCAAATCCTATTCGGTTTATCTGCTGGTGGAAAGTCCTGGTGGGGGATGGGCAGAGGGATAAAAATCATGTGAAAGAAGGAAATACGGAGGGACGAAAAAAAGAATTAAATTTACGCAAAAGTAACTAAAGATAAGAATAAAAGATTAAGGTGAAAAGGTACAAGAAAGATACAGAGACGCATTTCCGCTGTACCCAAGAAAACCGAATCTCCTTTATATTGAAAATGGAATAGACTCTATCCGTCGTTACACGATACATGGGTGGGGGGGGAGGGAGGGGGGTGACTTAGGTCATTCGCATCCCTTGGGACCAGCGGCGTGGACGGGTCGGGACGAAACGTGGACCTTCTTGAGTTCCCATGGGAAATGTCCAGCAAACGACGATGAAAGTCGACGAGTGATTCGTGACTGGAAGAAGCTTGAGGAAAGGAGGAAGGAAAAAAAAATGAAAAAAAGAAAAAAGATCGGACCTAGTACGCATCAAGAATTTGGGGAGGATTGGATTACACTGGAAACGGAAAATATTTATATATATATATATATAATTTTTATTATTTCAGCCATCTTTTTTTGGAAATCTTCAAGGGGGTCCAAAAAATCTACCATTTCATGAATCACTCTATGATATTAGTTTCAGTTACTGCATCCCGTATTCTAGCCTCCTATTCCCCATTATTTCCAGTTTAATCTGTTTAGCAGGATTTTCGAAGAAATATATATATATATATGTGCTGCATATCGTATATTGTACGTGACAATAAATCTTATCATCCCTCAGGATATATTTTGAGACGACGTATATATTTTCGTTAGAGAAATTACGAGTCACCATTTGCAATCCTGGCGTATGGCAATGTCATTGCAAAATAAAAATTTCCAAAATTTCCTCAAAGCAGAGGCGCACGTGGTGGGGTAAAAAAATGATTTAAAAAAAAAAAGAAATAACCATGAATTGGACGATCAAATTTTTAAGAACTTTTACGTCGAGGGTAGAACTGCCAGGACTACACGAGATGTCAGGGATGTAAGATCTTCGAGGATTTGGCAATTCGAGAAGAGTCTAAGGGCTGCTCTTTTATTTCCCCTATTCCTCCCTCTGCCGAGGACTCTCGAGCAGTCATAAACATTCACAAGACGCTTCCTAATAATAGCCGATTCACCCTTTTGTATCGACTGGCGAACGTCAAATAAAAACGAAAAATCTCCCCTATCAAAAATACAGGGTCTTTCATATAACACACACGTCATCGTACAGTAATACCTAGGTACGTTTTTTTTTTTTTTTTTCAAAATTTTCCCAATACTCAATAAACCTAACTCAGGCTTATCAGAAATACCCAAATATATTACAAATAAGAACCTAAAATCCAGTGGCAACTGCGATCCCGCCCGAATATAACCCCGACTACGAGCTCTAACGCCCAAACCTAACCTAACATATCCTAACCAAAGTCTTTCTTACTTTAAGCTCAATCGATACCTTTTCCTCCTCTAGTCACACGAAATACGTCAAAACAGCGAAAAAGAACTTCAAGCTGTTGTGTCGTGGCATGCAGGTGCGCCAGAGCCCCAAACACCCAAACCATTAGCACATTCGTCAACTCCCTTTCAGGAAGGTCTAAAATGAGTATTCGTACTGGCTCGAGGAGCAAGGAGCAGCCTAAGCTCGTGGCTACCTTAATTCAAATTAATGTTCCCGTACAGTGAAGTGGCAGCCGTTACAGGCAGCCGCCGTTCCTACGTCCAACACGCACCGGCGACCATTTAAACAGGACACGAGTCCCTTAATTCACCAAGATTTATTATTCATAACAACCGTGCCACGAGATGGACTTTATCTATCTAAGTCGACTGAGTTATCTGCTCTGTACTTTACACGTATTAATTTACATCGATATACGTGATGCAATTTTTTATCTATCTAATCGGTCCTAACTGTACCAAAATAATTCCAATCAAGTTGGAACTGGAACTGAGATGAACTTTATCTATCTCAGGTCCAAACTGTAGCAAAATAATTCCAATCAAGTTGGAACTGGAACTGAGATGGACTTTATCTATCTAAGTCGACTGAGTTATCTGCTCTGTACTTTACACATATTAATTTACATCGATATACGTCATGCAATTTTTTATACATCTAATCGGTCCTAACTGTACCAAAATAATTCCAATCAAGTTGGAACTGGAACTGAGATGAACTTTATCTATCTAAGTCGACTGAGTTATCTGCTCTGTACTGTACACATATTAATTAACATCGATATAAGTCATGCAATTTTTCATATATCTAATCGGTCCTATCTGTACCAAAATAATTCCGATCAAGTTCAAGAATTAGTTCTGATCAATCTTCACCCCCCACCCCCCATGATCCAATTGACGTTACACACAGTATTTGCCCCCCCCCCCCCACCCCCCATTTTCTATTTAATTCACACCTATAGAAAGAGAATAAAAAAGGTAAAATACAAAGAATCAAACCTACTGTTTATTATTGATTCTTCAAAATCATCACGTGCCTACCGACGCTCTGATTGTGAACTAAAAATGCACAAGATCTTAAAAAAAAAGTCAAACCTGAACCTAAAATCCCTTGATACGTTCTGATTCTCTATGTGTTGTAACAGCGATGACATTTTACCTGTTTCCCTGCGCGAACCACTTTGCTAAGTAAGTTCCGAGCTTAACGAAGCGATACATCACGGCCCAAGTAAGAACTCCTGAAACGTAATAGGCGAGGCACGAACTTCTTTTGTGCGTGAAGACGTAGGTAGTCGAGCAACGCGAATCGCTGAGAGGAACGAGGGTAGGTAAGTAACGTAGCGAACATACGCGAGAGAGAGAGAGAGAGAGAGAGAGAAAGAATGAGTAATATGCATACGAGTGCGTGAGAGGTAGAAAGAAAGAAAGAAAAAAAAATAAGTTATATAGTCAACGTAGTAAAATATGTAAATAACAAAGGCACGAGAAAGGTGGACTCGAACCGTAAGCATTATCGTATACCGAAATCAAATCTCCCGCCACTTAATAAGACGTGACAAGTATTCACGCGAAAGTCTCACGTCACTTATACAGCGGAGGCTGTCATTTCAGTTACTAGTGTTACTGACCGAACGACTCCTCGCGTGAATTCAGTCATTAGGGTGTTTTGCACTGTCTTTTGTTTTCGTCAGCGACGATTGCGAGTGGTGCAGTTGCAGCTGTCGGAGATTTATATCTATTTGGGTTGGCATTTTTTTTGACAGATTGGCTACGCAGATACTGCAGTGATTCTTTTTACCCTAGAACCAAACTCTGGCCGGAACTACGATACGTGTATATTATAGTCTTATCAGACCGTCCAGCCCCTCTTATCAAATATTAGTCGCGCGTCGGTTACACGTTGAGTAAAGTGTTAATGGTTAAAGAGAAACTTTTTATTTAAAATAAGCAATTGACACGCGAGCAGTCAACTGATAAGGAGAAATACGAATGGTATTGATGCGACAGTATAGATATATATATATATATATATATATATATATATATACCATATGTTCCGTTCTTAATTTGTCTGATTGGCCAGTGGTACAAATTAAAGAAAAAATGGATTATCTGGTTAATTAAAAGTTAAAATAAAATTTCACTCATAAACTTTCTTTTTGTAATTCAATGAATAATCGGACCTAGATATTAAGATGCGGTCGTATCGGGAGACTTGAATTATTTTCGTAGCCATAGAGGCGAGCAATGTTACAGTTGCTCGGGATTTGATTGGCCATTAGAACTTGACCTTTTGAAGATTTCATAGTGTCCGCGAAGTAACTAAACATACAAGAAGATTCACCCTCGTCGCCGTAAAAATAATTACTGTTTAAGAAATAATCTCAATGTCGTTAGCAGTGCGTGTAAAACCCATAAAATGATTCCAAGAGGGTTTGTTGGTTTTGGGTATAGCGAGTTCTGAAATTTGCCAGTGATGGTTTAGGGGGATGGTATATAATGGAGGGATAATCGAATTCCCGATTAGAGGGGAATGAGCCAGTTGGTAGAGGACGGAACCGGTTATTGTGAAAGAGCCAGTAAAGGTTAGGGTGTAGATTTGGCAGGGGTTAAAGGGCACAGTATAAGCCTGGTCGGTCGCGTACATTGTAGGGCTTAGCGTAAAGGGTGGTGCAGTACGTGTGTAGGTTTGAAAGGGGTGGATGAGGAGGGGAGGCTAGAGCAATGGAAAATTGAGGGCTTTAACCTAATATTGTTAAACGCCCTGTAGGTCATAATTGAAGGGTATGCAGGAAAAAGTGTAAGGGTGGTAGCGAAGGGATGAAAGGGGCCAAATGAAATCGGCCCCTAAAGTTCGAGAGTCGTTTCGGACTAGTTCAAGTATTTCGAACCCCTTCAAGATTGGGTTAATTTCAAGCATCCGACCCCCCAAATGATTACGATGACAGGTACGGGACCATCCCTGCCTTCGTGTTATCATCCCCCTTTCAGTCTCGATATACCTTATCCCTCTAGGATAGGATCCATGTCAGCGTTAATTTGACGCGTATCGAAAATATCTCAAAATTCTGTCGCTCTTTTTTCGCGATGCTGATTGGTCCTTGCTGTCGTCGTTCGATGCGTTTGAATTTGCCGATTGGCTCAATTTTTCATACAGAACATTCTCTTTAAGAACGAAATAATTTTTGCGAATTTCAAGATTCTCGAATTCGCCTCGTTTTATTGATAACTGTGAATTACTGCTCTGAATTTTTACTGATGGTATTTTTTTTTCTCTTGTCACTCGTTTCGAAAATACTTTTTCAATGCGCCGCGCGATAATATCGAGGTGCCCGACAGCGGGAACGTATTTAAAAAAGCGTCAAAACAAAGGGCGCGCCAGATTAGTTCGGAACAAAGTGAGGGATGAAAAAAAAAGTAGGACGGCAAGAATAAAAAGAAGTGGGGGGCGAGGAAGGGGAGGAAATAGGGGAAACACATTTTTCGCGAGACATGTCCGCGTCTCGTGCATTCGTCTTCGAAAAAATATGACTTACCCATGTATTATATATACCCATACGCGCACGCGCGTCCCGTGTGCGATATTTCGAAATTCGTACTTCAGTGCAAATTAATATTTCAGTGCATACGATTTATGCGAAAATCTGACTGTGAGATATTTTTTCGTATACGATAATACAAATCGCCTGAGTTAGAAACTCTCGGAGGCCTCTTTCTTCGAGGGAATTATTACCCTACGAGTCTTATCATTTCGGTTTTGTTTGTAATAAAAAAAATTACCATTCAATTATCAGCCGGTTCAAGGGCATTAGTCAATTTTGTAACTCGGGAAATTGCGTGTTTCCCTCGGCTTAGCTTAAAAGTAAAATAAGATTCTTTTTCTCCCGGCAGCAAATTATGCGCTGATGGGCGAACGGGGGAGGGGGGAGGGGGCTTCTATAGAATTTCCTTACGGAATCATCATGGTACATTCTATAATAGACAGTTTCTTCAAAGATCTTATTGGCAGCACTTGCAGCCTCCCTAAGAGACCTCTCTCGGTCCATTAGCGCAGTTTCTAAGATTCCCTGTCAATAGCTAACAGAACTACCCCATAAATATTTCACACTCACTTTTCGTAGGGTTGAATATACATACTAACAGTGAAAGGGGACGAGGATCGAGCCATTAAGCAGCATCTTCACTTAGACGCAAAAGGTTCTTATAAGAGTTTGGGTTAGAAAGGTAGGATGACTTTAAAAAAAAAATTTACTTTCCCAAATCCGTGAAAAAGGCGTTTGATCGTTGATCTGAATATATTTCGGAATCCAAAGAGACGCGTAATTCGAAATTGTTCAAAATAACTTCAGAACAATTTTTAAACTAACGAATGCTCAGGGCGAGTTTACATTTGGGCTTCGTGAGTTGCTTGAAAGTAAGTTCGCTTAGTGAATCGTACATTTTTAAAGTCCAAGGGAAGAAGACAGGGAGGGTATTTTTTCTGCAACCCCCCCCCCTCCCCCCAAAGCGACATAATTTACAAGTCAATCTACCGGGTAACTTTTTCTAACTGAAAGTATAAATAACGTAAAGACATAAAAAAGCCAAACCGGATGATTTCGTCGAAAGATACATTAACGTCGCTGACCAATTTCCTTAATTTCTCTACCGAAGCTTTCTTTTAGGACAAATAAATGCTTTCTCCCAAGAGATTTTAATCGTTTACAAAGCACCGACCTTTGGACGAAGCCGCGAGCAAATCTAGTTCCCTGGTGTTACCAACCGAAAAAAAAAGAAGAAGAAACAGCACCCCAGAGTCCCAGGTTTCTCGAAGAACGTTAGAAAAAAAAAAGTTTACAAACTTGTGCGGCGTTTCGATAGAGAAACTTTTTTTTCCAGGACCTAATTTTCCCGGTTAATTCAACCGTCGAACCCACTCGAACAATAACTTCCGGTATACCGACGAATCTGGTAAAGAAATTACTTAACCATGTTAAAAAAACATCACTGAGCTCTTATCGAGACCCCCAATCGACTCAATTCCCCAATCGATCCTATACCTACGAAATGTACCAGAGGCCACAGTCAAGGTAACTAGTCAGACCTGAAGTAAATCAATTTTGAAAAAATTCCCAAAAGAATATATTAAAAATCCCCCCCCCCCCCAAAAAAAACCAACGCATTAACATTCGAATGACTCATATCAAAATAATCAGTTTCAAGGTAGTCAGAGACCATAAACCTGCCCGATACCAGCCTAGGCTTTCCTGACATTTCCGTAATACGCTTTTAAACATGCACGAGATTATTTCTCAGTGTATCACCTAACGGAGCACATATGTACCTGTCTCGCTCGCATATAATACATAATACATACATAACTATACCTATGTAACGGGTATCAAGCGTGCGGACGTACCCGAGCGCAGCGCTTTGCCCCAGTACGTCGAAGGTTGTTGAAGGCATTGAAGAGATGGGGGAGGGAGAGACTTTAGTTTTGAGGTGGTTGTGGATGAAGTCCCCACCACCCCCTCCCTCCCCCCCCCCAACTTCATCCAGAAAGGGGACGGTGGATGACACGTTACGAGGCGCAAAGTGTTACGAGACGTAATTGACTCTGGGAACGAGGCGACTGGCACGTAACACCTATCGAGTCTCGGCGACCCTCGACCTGCTCTTTCTCACCTCCGTCCCGTCCCCTCCCCCCCCCCCACCCCCACCCCCGGACAACTCGATGTGATTACATTCCTCTCTGACATTTGCCGGCGAAAAGGCAAAGACCCTCGGCGAATACTACAACCCTCCTTCCACGAATTCATCCCCTCTCGAGCCATCCTAACCCCCCCCCCCCTCCCCCTTACCGTTCATGACCCCTGACACTGAACCCACCACCTACGCAACTCCGACATCTAGACTCGATCTTTAAACGTGTATTACTTAACGCAAAAACGTCACGAGGTCTATCGAAAATTATTTATTCAATTTTGAAAAAAAAAATTTTTTTAAAGACCTCACGGGATTCGAATTTCTTTATCGGGACACGATATGCATATATGTACGATTTTATTAGTAATAAATCATAGACCAATAAGTCACTTAGCAGGTGTATATATACTGGCTGATTGTTCACGTACGTTACGATTTCGGGTGACTTACGCAAACAGAAATTGCTTATTGGATTCTTCATGAACACGCGGTTCTTATCATTTTTCTATTTCGTGACCACGTCAAGTTGTACACGTATCGTATTAGAGCATATATGTACAGCTTACATGGTTATCAAGCAATTTCGTCCTCTTGGGGTAATTTTGAAGAAACGATAATTTCGTAGACAAATTTTTTTTTTTTCATCGATTATGTAATTAACAATCGATAAGCCTGTCCGACGAAGAGGCACAGTTTTTCCTTTTCCATTTGGATGCTACGCATCGTTTCAATTCGGTTGAAAAAAACGAAAATTTATTTACCCTTAAATATCATCGGCATCAGCTAACCAGTCTATCTAGCATCATGTTTTTCGCAGATACAGTCTGTGCCATAGAGCTCTCGATACCGATTCGTTTGTCATGGAGAAAGCAAAAAAGAAGGAGCTTTGGACGTACATACATGTTTTTTTTATAGCATCCATCGCCATACATCGCGTGACAGTCCACGTGCGTCAGTGACATTTACAGTTAATCTATTTAGAATGTTTTTCTCGATTCTTTTTATTTATTTTTTTTTGTACAATCAAAGTTTAAAGGCAGATAACTTTCGAGCACGGGCAGTTTGGTGGCGATTGCGACGAAGGTATGAAATATTTATTCTCTTGTTTCTACATTCCGTAACGTCCTGCTTCTACAATCTTCAGCCGATAAGCATTTCCGTCGTTTGCACCGTTATACGTACCTGGACGAGAAACGCACGATAACGCGCCACTCTATTTATGTGCCACTCGACTATGTAATCCTGTCGTCCCACTATAATAATGGGAAATTCTCGATAGCCATGTCGATCGCGACGCGAAATGTTTCCGATGCGACGTGAAAATCCAGACACGGTACGAGGTAAAGTGGCGACTGGCATAGACGGAGATTTTAATTTGAAACAGTAGCAATTCGCTAGAAAATTGACTCGTCTGCAAGAAACGACGTTTGTTCAATTCGAAAAGCTAAAAAAACAAAGCTCTTCGATATTTCCACCCAGCTAACAGCGTGCAAAAAAAAAAGTGTCTTGTAAAAAAAAAAAGAAGCACCCGACGACAAGTAAAACCATAAAGCATGGCAAGATCCAAAAATCACATGTTCGATGAAAATTATTAAATCAATGAAAAAAAAAAAAAAAAAAAAATCCATCCTTCACAACGTTCCGTTTCGAGTGAATTTTTTTTTTCCCCTCGATTTCTTATAAACCAACAAAGGTCTGATCGACAATCTAGCCAAAGTCCTACAAAGCTCGCGCTCGGAGTGTCTCGAATAAAAGTACCAGCCCTACGTAAAAGTCACGTATGCGCCGTAAAGCAGAACCTCCGCGCCCATCCCTTACTACGAGGGTAGGTTTCATAATGAAGAAAGTAAATTCGACTCAGTGTTATATAAGGGAAAGGTACCGTCCCGATAACGAACAAAGTAAATCCGCGAAATATTCATGGGACATGGACCGGAGGTGAGTGGGCGGTGGAAGGGGGTCCCAAAGCAAAGACTGTTACTGCCGGTTGTAGCCAAAGGCTTATACCTTCGGGATATATAGGGAAGAATCGGTGGTAGGTGTTGGTAGGGATCGAGTTAATTAGTAAAGTTAACGAATGAGAATCGAGTTCTTGAATTTATGCCAACATCCGCAGCGAAACCTTAAGGACCGCCCACAGTCCGGAACATTCCAACAGCCCTTTTCGAAAGGAGGGTGGTGGGGGGGAGGGGGGTGGGCAAATAAAACTTTCGTTTGCGTATTTAAAGGACAAAGAAGTCTTAGAGCGCGCCCGACGATTTACGGGATGAGGGGTGAAGGGAGGGCTGGGGGGGAGGGGTTCATTGCCAAGGCTCCAGAGAGTCACAGGTGGTTCTTACATATTTTTATAACGTCCCTTGTTCCTCGGGACAGAAGCAAATGATATTTATGGTAATTGTGTATTGTACCCCCCCTCCCCCCCCCCCCACCCTTCGCAACTTTCTTCTTTTGTTGTCTCCGTCAATGACGTCGGCGGCTCATTTTCATATACCTGTTCTCGGTCGTTTTTACGGGAGTTTGAATTGGGTGGGGGGAGGGGGGCGGGGGGGTTAATTCAGATCCCTCGAGGAGAAAAATTTTCAAGGAATCAATATTTTCAGGTTCTCTTTTCGCGGGCTCATTTAAAACCGTAGTTATATACGTGATATATATATGTGTATATATATATATATTTATGCTTAGAGTACTTTGGGGACAATTTGAAATATGCAATGTATGCATTGAGGACAATTGTATAGTTTGGGGTCCGACCTTGATCTATTTTCAACGTAGCGTATGCTTTGAGAACCATAAAGCAGACTGTCACACCGAATCTGTTTGTATTTTTCTAATGTTACATATCCTGTGTATTTGATGGGCTTCAAAGTTTCTTTTGGTTAGATTAGGTTAGAATTTCAATACTGTGATGTCCCAAGCTTTAATTTTTTTTTAATATTAGCTTGCTATCGTGAACGCCCCTAAATTTTCAAGCTGTTCAAACTATACGATTTGCATGTTTATATATACATATATATATATACAAGTATATAAACTTGTCAAAGGGTAGTTAGGAGGACGTGTGGCATTCACAATGGCAAGTAAATGTGTTAAAAAAAAAACTAAGCCTTGGGATACGTGGCGCTCTAGTTCTAACCTACTCTAACCTGTCGTAGCCATTTCTTAGCCCATCACAATTTCCGTCTGTCACGCATCAGAATTTTTTTTTCGAAAATTCGGTGCGTGTGCCGCATTATGGTCCTGACAGTACACCTTAAGTATGTAAACGCTATCAGGCCCGTCCTGATTTTTAGACGCCAAGTGTCCTCGTAACTACCAATACTTAAGGCAAAAAGTCCTGAAAACCACCCTCCTTAAAACACATACGCCTACATTTCAACCCTTAAACTGAAGGACACAGATGCCAAACCTCCCTTTTATAGTTATTTTACAGCAGTGCCGGTTTCTATATTCATTTTTTTTATGCCTTCGTAAATCAAACGGTCATGATTTCACGAAAATTTTCATAATCTTTCGTAATTCTTCGATCCCAAGATATCGAGCCCCCCCCACCAGCACAGCATATGCGAGAAGAACCAATAGCTGGCAAAGCCAATAATTTAACATGATTCTGAGCGCGAAGCTGATGTATTGCGCCAGAGCTTGAAATTTCTCTTGAAAAACGTAAAAAGAGAAACAAGAATGGGGAAAATGCAAGATAATACGAAATCGAAAAAAAAAGAAGCGCAAGAGAGCTTAAGCTCCTATAGGGATATAAATATGTGTATATAGGTATAGAAACATTGTACGATACGGTACCACAGTATGTACTATCGCCAGTAGAAGATACCAGCGAGCTGCTTGTTTTACATAAGACGTGAAATTGGGCCGAGTTTCCGGAAAGTCAGAGAGGTAGAGCTTTCGTAGGACTGAAATCTCTCGTATACCGGAACGGGGCTAAGCGGCTCAAGGATTTAGCCTGTCTCTAATGCGGGGAAGCGCATGGAAAAACGAAATACCCAAGGAGACCATCATATTTCCAGCTAACGCACGTACAGAGTAGTTCCACGGGTAAAAGGATTCGGTCCAGGTGACTCTCTTGCGTTAAGAGTCACAGGAAAGTGGCCCTTCCAAAGGCTGCTTCACCCGCGTACGGACTATACCGGTGTATCGAAGCTCCATAAAAATTTCACAAACGGATTTCACGGAAATTCCATAACTGTACGTCATTTCCGGATAATACGAGCAAAGTGCAATCCCCTTCGATCAAAGCATCACTTTTCATGCGTATACGCAAGTGCGCGAGCATAATGGCCAAAAGTGGATCGAAACTGAAAAAGATAATTTTCATATTTCTTTGCTTAAAAAAAAAAGTACTGTTTAAGAAAATGAAAAAAAAAAAAAACGCTCTTATCATCATCCCTATTTATTTGACAGATTCCCATTGTCAATATACAATTAGCCATAGGTATTCTGTATACGCATCGAGCGCGTATACCTTGAATTTACCGTGGATAAAATTAAGCGTCCGTCCTCGCAGTCGCGGCAGGAACTTCAAGTAAATATTATTTGTGAGAAATCGGAAAAGGGGAGGAGGATGCTTCGGAGGGAGATGAGGAGGGGGGAGGGGGGGAATGCTGGTTTAAGGATGATTCGTGGGTGGCACGAAGGGATGGAATTGGCGTAGACGAGGAGGGGGGGGGGAGGTAGGGGGTAGTTAGCAGCCCTAAATCTACAGGGTGGTAGCTTCGCGAAAGATAACACCAATGAAACTCCATCCGAAGGTACTTAGCCGCCTCGAGGGATAGTATGGAACTAATTAAAACTTGATTATTGCCACTTAAGAAACGTTTCCAGCACCGAACTCGGATCTCTCGTAGGAAGAAACGAAGGGGGGATAGGGGTTGGTGTAAAGTATGAAAGAGTAGGGGCGAGTGAATGGGTTGACTTTCGCTTACCTTGACGTACCGATATCGCTGGGTTAACGTTTCCCTTGATACCGTAAAATAATCTCGCGCCGTCTGCCACTGGGATATAACTGCGAAAAATTGGCTCCGCCAATAAGTTAAAGGATGATCAGTCGATGCCTAGGGATTTTTATCGTCGCCCGGATACGCCGTCGCATAAAACTTTTATCACTGATAAATTCCCTAGACTCAATCCACAGAGACTTTTTCGTCTTTCCTAAATATCTCCCGGGTGTGAATCAATCCGATCTAGAACTGCACGTTATTGCCCCCACCGAGAAACAGCCGCGATACTCTTAATTGACCTGCGACCGATTAATTGTACATCGGGACAGAGAGTGCATTTGATTTCTGTCACGTGACTGTTTTATAAAGGCAGTGGTAAATCATAGCCGGAAATAACGTGCCAACCCTTGTAACAGGTAGGTAACCAGCAAATGTCTAACAACGTTTCCATGCAACGTGCAAATTCCCAGGAGTGTCTATTATATGTATGTATGTAGGGACTGGGTGCATCCCATTCGCAAAACTAGATCAGAGAGAGAGAGAGAGAGAGAGAGAAAGAGAGAAACAGAGATAGGTACAGAAGCATAGGCCAGGGGTCTGTACTGAGGTTTAGTAGTTGGTATAACTATGCTAAAGAGTGAAACGGCATCGGGGATAGAAATAGGGACCGAAATTCAGTGAGCGCCAGGAATTCAGGGATGCGAACAAGGAGGTGGTAGAGGGGAGACTGCGACGGGTGGAGGAGGAGGAGGGAGGAGGGGAGGGGAGGTTGGCGAAACACAGTGCCCGCGTAATTAGAGAATACACGTTGGTCGAGAGGATCCGCGTGCCGTTCCTATTGTTCGGTACAAGTGCACCGTCGGGATTTAATGCAGGTAACTGTTTGGGGGTGCACCTGTGTATATTACTGCTCTATGCCGGTGCATCCCACCCATTATGCACCGAGCTATAATAATGGGTCGGACTCGTGCAGCCAGAGATTTGAAATAGGTCGACTGCTTTTTCTTCGTTGATTGCATTGTGCTACCTTCGTTCTTTTTGACCTCTGACCTCCAGCCCACCGACCGCTATGCCGTGGAGCCAAACCTTTCATAGGGGGGGCAGGTATTTATGTACATCTGAATCCCAAGATCCGTTCGGTCACGTGGTCGAAAATTCTTTCAAGGACAATCAGAAAAATCAATTGGTTCAAATCGTTGCCAGATGCACCAGGTTGGAATTCTGTACTCGTGCAGCTACTTTGTTTCGTTTGCACATCTGGTGCGCAGTGACGTGGGAAGCGAGAGGAGAGAGACGAGAGATTTTGAAAAAAAATTTGCAGATAAAAGTGAATACAGATAAGAGGATCGATGCTTCCTGAAATCCATACGAATTATGAGATTAGATCAGAAGATGATAGCAATTTTTCCACGTAAATAGTTCGGCACCCTCCTGTCCTCTGTTAGATTGCCCTGGGAGGGTGCGCGGGGAAGGGGGTGAAAGGGGTGGAGGGGGATTGAATGGCTTTTTAGGGGTGGTTGGTTGTCCGATTGGTGGGTGGAAAATCGAAGACCGATAGATAGAAGCCGGTAGGAAACACGTCAATCTGAGGATAAAAAAGGAGTCTGAGGTAGAAATAAATAGTCGAGGGGGGGGGGGGGGGGCTAAAAAAAGAACGAAAGATAACAGAAGAAGATACATCGTCGAGCAGCGATACAATTTGTCGTGAATTTCGCGAATCAATACTCGGTAGATAATAAGATAAACTTTTGAAAATTATTATTCAATGCGTAAGAGCGTCAAGAACCCTTGTGTGTGTGTATATATATATATGTCTTTTTTTTTCAAAATGCACCCCCGTCTACGTGATCGACTGACCTCATAAGAGAGATAAACATTCCATTATAATCATTGGATCTCAACCCCCGTACCAATCCAACAACCCTTATCGGTGTGGCAATTTATACTCGCCATCCCACCGAGAGGATATCAGGGGTTCTTAGGGGTGGAATCATTTAGGGGTTGAAAAATTGTTCTCTATAGGAACACCGTCCCATGTCTCTCCTTTCCAACCTCATAATTCTCAATGTCTTCGCAATTTCAATTTAACATAACAAAAATTAACCAGTTCACTTCCGCGACAGTCGTGCCAATCGCAAAGCTTATAGCGCTGGGCTAATTGAATAAAAGTATTTTTTTTTTTCAACGACTCTCAGACAACTTCGACGACCTTTTCACATTCGGCGAAAACAGTCAGAAATATATACATATATATATATATATATATATACCCCTGTGTCATGGAAACCCCTGTACTCTATCACGAAACGGATGGTCGCTTGCTGCCCCGTACACACGGCATACGTATGGGACAGGCTTTAAGCGGAAACGGAAGCTGATACGCTTCGCCGATCAGACCGACACATGCTGCGCCATACGAGCCGGACACTTGTGAGGTGAATACTCGTTTTGAAATGCATTCCGGCATGCGCGTGCGCGCGCAGCTATGTCAACATGTGAAATTTAGTAAATTGAGTAAATAACAGGAAAATTTTGGCGGAGAGAGGGAGCAAGGAGAGGGGGAAGTACGGGGAGAGAAGAGGGGAAAAAATCGCAAATTTCTGTGCGTAATTCGCGAGTTATTAAAGTGTGTTGACGAAGAAAAAAAAAAAAAAGTTCGCTTATCCCCACCTCAATGAATTGAAGAAAAAATTGCAAACGGGTTCGTAGGACATACGGGCAAGCTAGGCGTACTCTGCGCGTCACGATGCCAATATCAATTTGCAACGTGTGCCAATACTAGCCGGGCATTGCTGCCAACCGGGTGCCGACATAGACTGCAATCTGCCTGGCTAAGGTTCTAAGGTTGCATAAAGTGTACCGGCTGTTGGAAGCGTCTGAGAATATTTTTTTTTTTTTATGTTGGTTCGACACTATGCAAGTCCCTGATTCAATTCCGCATTGCGCAACGGGTAACGAAAGATTTAAAGCGGGATACGCGACTGTGTTAACACACTGATAAGGACTAGTGGGAACTTTATTTAAAGGAGGGTTGTGTGAAAGGGGTTGAAATTGCAACGTGGAATGGGATAAGTAAGAAAAGGATTCTCGTTCTGCATGGATGAAATTCATTTTAGCTGCTCCCGTCTAAAAGGCATGCGAGTTGATAAAGAATCGTCGTTTTGTGAGAAATTCGACGAACTTTTGTACAGGACTTTATCGTTTTTTATTCTTTTTTTTTTGATATCAAAGTAATGCAATCATTTCACAAGTAAAGAAATTTTTGCAAAAAAACTTATCTCGCGAAAATCAAAAAACCCTTCGCGACCATTTGAATGATCCCAAAGAACATGGTTTATCGGATATCGAAATTATATTCTGTCCCGCGACAATTTTTGAAATTATCCAAATCCATAAAACCAGAAACGGTTTACGACGAGTACACGTTTCCGTCGCGAAACACGCGAGCCAAAAGACACGCGACTTCCCTTACGTACCTTATCGTTTCTCTTATTAGCCGGGAGTAACTAATAACAAATCAATAATTTAAATGAAAAAGAAATCAAGATCCAAGCGACATAAAACTTTTCGTCGGCAAGTCAAAGCGCTTCGATGATAACAAAGAAAAAAAAAAAAAAAAGAAAAATTACGAAAATATACAAAAGAAAAACTTTTCCACGAGCTTATACCATTTCCTATGCGAAAAGGGAATTCAGTAAATTCCCTAGCAATTTCCCTAGGTTAACCACAGTTCCCTTCTCTATAGTTAGCGGAAATCATTATATTAATATACACAGTGCCACACATAACCCGCATGTACCAGCATATTCACATATAGAGTACATTAGGTATAGCCTGCGTTCCCATATACTTACAACTTTCGTATAAATAATAAATAATCTACAATTATCAAATTTACTCCTCAGCCTGTACCTACCACCGTTACTCGTCTTCATTTTTCGATTTCTACTTCTCCCAACTTTCTTGAGCACAAAGTTCCGGTCGCGTGCCCAATAGTCTGCCTGACGTGTCTATAATTGTACGTAGAGTCCAGCGGAGCAGAGCCCAGCAAGCAAAGGCCGTCTCTAATGGGAGCTTACGCGAATACTTGATTAGGAACGAAATAAAGAAGGAAAGTCACTAGGAGGGTAGTCACGTGTGACGTACGTGGACACACATGTTCGCGAACGTCCATACACGCCCGTTAAAAGATAGCGTTGCTTGGAAAGGAAAAAGAAAAAAAAAGTCTACGAGACTGGAACGAGAAACCAGGTGGGTGAGCAGCCAAGGGTACTTCCGGCTTCCGGTTGCCATAATCGCACGTGCCATCGACGTGGCCCACCCCTGGCCTTCTTCCATTTAGACCACCTTGGTTTGGACGAGACTAAAAAAATAAAAGGACTCGATGGTCCCCCTTCTCGATATACTTTATTAAAGAGAAGGAAAGAGAGAAAGAGAAGAATAAAAGTCATCACTGTACAGCGACAGCTGACTCCAGTGGTCAACAGATGGCAGCCTAACATATTATCGGTCTCTTGGACACTCCGCTCATCTCCTTCCTCAACAACATTTTCTACTTTTATCAGATACGATCTTATCGACAAGCGGATTCAACGTGTTCAATGTATTTATAAACCTACATATTAAGAAAAAAAAAAAAAAATTCAACAGTCACCCTAAATATATTTTTTTTTTATTTTTAATACAAATTTCCCGCTCACGTCATCCCGCGGGGATGACGAATTACGAGCTCATAAAATAGCGCACGTAATTTGATACATTTGACTGCCGTGCCGTAATCTTGAACGCGTAAAACAAAATCTAATTTAATTTTTGAAAGTCTCCGCTGTCGCGAGGAATAACGTTTGGCTTTGGGAAAAAGTGATGAATGCCTTTAATCTGTAGTGTGAAAGTCAGAGAGTGGGGGGGGGGGGGGGTTAGGGAAAATTCGAATTTGCCAGATTATCTTATTGCGCGACGAGGGCTCCGGCTCGTCAGACATTTTTTTTTTTTTCTTTTAAGTTGGCACGAGTGCGTGACTGCGCACGTGTTCATTGATCCGACTGTGCCTGCGTATTCCTGGCTTTTAGCGTGCGATATCATGCGTAAGAATTGCAGAGGGGACTGTCGCACTGCTTTTGCAGATAATTCCTATTTCGTGACTGTATGTACAGTAGCATGCGCGGACGAGTCGTGCCCAAATAATTTGAATAAGGGAGGAAGAGAAAGAATAAACAAAAAAATGAAGTACCGAACAAATGTAACAGAATGTAGGGTCCATGGCGTTTTAGTACCTTACAGGCTATACTGCCTGCAACGTAATACTGAATAATCACATTGTATAGTCAAATTGACTTCCTTCCACTTCGATACAGTAAAGGGAAGAATAAACCGTGACAATGTTTTTTTTTTTCTTCAGCAACCCGTGTCTATCTAAGCTTGGATTTTAAGCGCAGCACTTTTCCCCGCAACTTTATTTATTCGCAGACCAACACTTTCATCGCTCGGAACAGAGAAAAACAGTCTGCAAGGGGGAAAAATTTCCGAATGTGCGTTAGCCTTCAGACTTGTTTTTTTATTTTCTTCAAATTGGCAGTTATTACATCGCCAAATAGAAATTGCATATTTTTACGTCTCCTTGGCTCCTTGCGTTCTCGGTTTTACTGGATCGAGTGATCCATAAGGATCCGTTTGGACTTGTCAGTGTCAGACAGCAAGACCACGTGAATTCCAGGACGTTTTTCGCCCGTCTCGAATTGCCTGATGCGTTCGCATAAAATTCGTGCAAAATTCCGGAAGCGAAGCACGCCTAACTAAGGTGACTCCTTATCAGTACGGGACTTAATTAGCATTTTTGATTTTACTCAAATCCAAAATCCCATATGTTTTTCGAAACGTCAGTATCTAACGGCTTCAGTCTTGTTGACACAGACGAGAAACGGGAGCGAGAAATAATATCGTATTACGATGTTGCCGGTTCTAAAATGTTTTGTTACAATTCGAAACCGTGAATTAATCCCACGTGAAACGTCAAACCTAGCCTAGCGTCTAATTTCAATGACGAAGTAAAATTTCGTAAAAACGGCAAAATACCCTCCGAAAAGCCTAACAGTATCAGCCAGTAACTTGTGCAAGCCTGACGTCAAATCACCTTCTGTCCAAATGTCCGTATGCCATATGTTAGGAAACAAGTAAAGTATATAAAGGAAAGTCGATCGCCATACGGTTAACAAGGTAGACAAAAGAAATCATGTGGATAGAAAAATGAAGCACCCTTAGGAATATCGAGAAATAAAGTAATCGAGGTAAAATAGCGAAAGCCGGTGAACGGTCGGACCCCTGGTCATATGGTCGGAAGTAACAGGGTGAGTAGTTATTCCCTAATGCATGAGTGGAGCCAATCGATGTTATTGGGTGGGGTGACTTCCGGTGTGACAAATCGATTTTCATTGGCGACACGATCCTTATGAATTATACGACGTATATCTGTTTAACTAATTTTTACGAAAGACAACGATTACGATGTAATGCAAGTAACGGTATATAATTTTTATTATTTCATATTTTTGTAATTCATCATTCTGTTTTTTTTTTCGTCCAAATTTCATATAAATCATATCCAACGCCACGCATAGATACTGTACCGTATCGAAAATGGTATTTGATAAAAAAAAAAAAAAAAAAAAATAGAAGGAAATCACATGATCGACTGAAAAAGACCTGTGTTGGCTAAACGTACGATTTTTGGCAGCTAGGGGAAATAACAAAATATCTAGCGAATCGTTCGCCATCCCCGTTTCAACGTCAATGCGTTCGACTTCCGGCCGGAAACTATGTTACGGACGTTGCTTCGCACAATGGTCAGCTAATTCATAGCCGGTTCGTTGCTGGTACTGAATGGAAAGGATGTAAAGCACCAAGCGTATAGACATATGTGTATGTATATATATATATATGTGCGTGTGTCAATCGACATACATAAAAGGAACATGGCGACAGAGGTAAAGGACAGTGAACATCTAAGATCTAAAATTTTCTAAAAAAAAAATTTCTGTAAAGATACGTTAAAAACAAAATTTGCATGAAAAAAATGGCGCTTCCAATTTCCGCAAAAAAAAATCAGGAAAGAATCTCTTCCCTGTTCCGTCAACCGATACGGAAACCCGACGGGACTCTCGGGTTACGCCGTTTATTAAAATCCTTCATTAGGGAGAGGGGAAACGAGGAAGGATGGTGCCGAATCTTAAGGTTAATAGGTATCAAGTACGATACGTGACCTCCTTTGAAAGGATTACAAGAACCTCTAAGATTTCCCTAGGGGTCTAAGATTACACGTAAGTTAATGGTATATTCACGCCAGCTGCAAGCGTTTCCATTTAGTGTATAGGGACACGAAAGGGTAACAGGGTTCCTCGATACGCTCCTGGAATAGATACCTCTGACTATGTGCGCCGTGGCAAACGTATATAAACGTCAAACAGCCGACTCTGTCGGACTAGTCCTGCAAACAGAGTATGATCAGGATAAATTGTCCCGGCTAAAAGGACCAAAGAGAATAGGACATTAGCGCCCATATAGACTTTAGGTAAACATTAAGTGTGGATTTTGGGGAAAAGGTACCATGTTTCGAGTACGCGCAGTGCCTAGTGAAAATTTTATTTTGAAAAATCAAAGTGTCATCCGGGTCCAAACCAGGTCCGGGCTGGACCTTTAAAGGACCATAGAGGACCTTGGACAGGCCCGTGACTTCTGGATGAAGATATCTAATACCGATAGGAATTTCATCGATTATTCCAAGACAGAATGAAAGTTTTATCGAACTTTTTGCCACAAAACAAGGTCGGCGTGAAGATGGAATTTCAAATGGGCCAATATATTCGATAGGATACGTTATGAGCCTGGAGATATTTGATTAATTATTCAAAAGAATCTAACCGGGATCTGGGGGATTCTAGAGAATTTTCTTCGTCCTACTCCAACGACCAGTCATTCGCCAGGGAATTTATTTTTCTTCGTTCTTCTTTCTTTCCTTACTTCTCGCAAGACTGAAACTTCCTCTCGTAGTTGCACAATCGTAGCTTCGCTAATTTCATTAGGCGCGCGATGGTCTTACGCGGATCATCGTAATCCGAAGTACCGCAAATGAATAATTGCTATTAAAAAAAAAAAAACAAAAAAAAAGAAGCATGATTTGAATGAACTCGTTCGCGATCTGAACCAATTTTTTTTCATCTTCCAGTTCAAAGAAGAGACTGGAACTAGAGGTATCAAAGGCAAAGTACAAATTCGAATGTCTGAAAATTTCTATAATAAAAAAAAAAAAACAATGAGCGAAGACGTACACAAAATTTCATCGATAAAGATCAATTAGATCGCTCGAAGATCACAGTGTGAAGTTCGACAATTTTTCTAAATCAATTACGCGTTTTACATGAAAGTCAATAGGCCTTTGAAGTAAAAAAAAAAAAAAAGGTATCACGGTCTTCGAACCTCAAGTGGAATCGTCTCTTCTGCAAATTAACTTCCCACAAACACAACCCCTAAAGATCGTATCAAATTGGGGTTGCACCAATCTACCGCCTAGTCCTGTCCGTTCCGAAGCATCGACAACCCCCCAACGCATAAGAGGGAATTTCTACGAAAGGGTGTCTATCCCCTTCCACACCAACAGAATTGCCAACCCCGTAGAAACATCAAGCGTAATCCACACCCTCCTCCTTACACATCCAAACAGCAGCCGTTCCCGTCAAGCGAACAATTATTGGCTATTCTGTCACTGCGATCAATGTCAAACTAGAGGATTCTACATAATGCTTGGGGTCGCTTAAGGCTTCAAGAAAGGGATACTTGACTAACCGTTACTATAGAAACCAGGATCAGTCAATCATCCGACAGTTTTAAGCATACGAAGGGATCAAAAGTTGAAAATCATCCAGCAAGGAAATTATCGAATAATCAAAGCTTTCACCGTACACCCCCAAAAATCTCATAACATACTTTCCACCGTCATACTTTGGAAATACCACACCGTTCGCCTAACGTCAATTCCGGCAACACGGCAAACAAGCAGCTCTAGATCGACAAATAAAAACGAAGAAAACATAGTCTAGGGAATTAATTGAAAGTCGACCAAGTGGCACTTTCCCTCAGACAGATTGCGTGATGCAAAATTCATTCTTACATTACGACCCCTTTGAAACCACATTACACCCAGTAGCAGACAATTTGTACAAAGTCGCAAAAGAGTTCGATATTTATAAGCCGTGATCACGCGATCGAAAAATTACGTATTATTTGGCAAAACGTTAAAAAAAGAAAAATACCTAGTAATTCTTTCATCCTAACCACACATTTCCAAATTTCCCATTTTATCCTTGGTTGCGCTTATTACGTGCGTCGAATTGCAATTCGTTGCCCTTTGTTTTTTTTTTCGTAAATCTCTACCCAAAATCAGCCGGCAACGCGTCACGTAATCACAAATTAAGAGCAACAGCCTCGCGCCAAAGGATTGCAGGTCTTGACTGCCGTCGGATAAAGGCACGGAAATGAGAGTGTACCTAATGCGTGGGCAAGGACCAAGTCCGTGGCTAAGCTGTGCGCCACGAGTGCATGCCGTCGGGTCCGACCATTAAACCCAATTACGGGTAATTGCGCCACTAAAGGGACCAACGTTTGTCCTACTCCATAAAAGTTAACCGTGTAACCATATGGGCGATCTTGTTCGCGCGATAACAATGCGCGAGGACAAACAGAAATTACTCGTAGACCGTCCCACGTGTATCTTTCCGTAATTTTTCATCAAATTACTACACCGCAAGCCATAAGTCACGAGGGAGACAAATTGATTGTTAACTATCAAATTTAAAGCGTATTAGTCATTACGAAAAAGATAAAGCACATTGCCTTGATAATATTATCAATAATATTTTCGAAAAAAAAAAAACTGTCCATGAATCGAGTTCGAGCCAGCCACGTGAAATACGATATGAATTTATCGAACGGGTTCAAAGGTCAGCCACCTTGCAGTATACGTTCTTGATTTTCGTCTTTATACCCGCGTTAGGCCTTTGCCGCTCTTACCGATCTCACGAGAAATACCGGAGTGCCGTTCATCCATTCTCGCCAGGAAACTTCTCGTAAATCAGTCAGGATCGATTCAGACGCGATAAAACGACTCGATTGATTCACGAGGGTCGAGCGTAGAATAAGGTCTGAGGTCGGCCACTTTTCGCGAATGTACGTACCTTTAAATAACGATCCTCTTAATGTACGAGGAAAAGATCAACCATACATAACATACCTGGTGAACCAACCTTAACCGGTCGACGCGACGAAGTGTAGGCAGGTAGACGAACTTTATGTCGTTACGGTTCGAACTTTGGTACCTACTTCGAAAAACGAGCTGGTAAAATTATTCGAACACAAAAAAAAATGTAATGCCAAAGTACGTGTCCACCCTTTAAAATCGAGAGTTTTTTTTTGTTTAGTTTACTCGATAATACAAAATTATATTTCCATATTCAGAGTACATGCAAATAAAGAATTACGTGTATATCGTTCGTTAAAAATGGAAAATATCGATCAGACCGACTCTGTAAGCAAAAACATCCATTTACTTTCCCTTACAAGGGACAATTAAAAATGAGGTGATTTACACAATATTTTCAATTTTATTTTTTTCTTTCACCATTTTTTTTTCTTTTTTTATACCAACGTGCGACACAATTTTTACACTCGCGTAATCAGGCCTGTCAATAATTTATATGGTCGATCATTCGTCCATCTAACGAGGTCGACTCCCTTTCGAGAACACTAACAATAAAACGTAACGTAATCTAGATCCGCAAGATGGCGGGGTATCGTGTTTACCATCATCTAATTCCCTAAGATTCCTTTGTCTAACGATAAGGAGCTCTGTAATGTCATCCTCAACGGGGACCCAGGGAATCGTAAGGGGTTCCGTGCTGCGCAATGCATTTCAAATGCAAAGATACAATTTCCAATGCAACGACAAATTACGTGCAGCGACAGATCATAATCGCAGCGACATGGCAATTACGATATCGTCAGACAACATAAAGCAAAGACAAAGAAATACATCGCGATCACTTTCGCCGATAGTGACGTCATACGTTACAGTACATCCCTGACAGTAGGGACAGCCAAATGGTGGTCAGACTGTCTTCACCCTTAATGCGAACGGGGATGCTGCGTCAGAAGACAAGGGAGAAGGTCGAGCCCGCAGAAATGTCTCGTCTGCTCGACAGGCGCCAGAGTAAGAAAAAGAATAACGAAAAAAAAAAAAAAAAAAACCTCCCCCTCCGTGATCGATCGCGTCCCTGAGACTTTTTGAATCCAACGAAGAAAAGGTATACATCATTCTTTTTTGAAGAGCTACGTCCCATCCCATAAGAGCGTTTTGAAAAAAAAAAAAATCCAAAGTCCCTGCTACGGTTGAGACATTCTAAGTGTAAAAAGTCACTATATATATACATACAGAGGATTTATTAACGGCAAACGGACCGGCTGAAATGGATGAGTTTCACGAATCAGAACAGGCTGGCATCATTAAAAAAATGAAATTTAACGTCGTAACACTGCCAAGATTGTGAATTTCACATTCTTTCGTTTCTTCGGCAAGCCTGCACTGCTACGACTGACAGAAGTGTTCAATTACGTCGAACTTCAGGCGATGCGTTTGCCGCGAGTGACTCTGTACATAGAGACGTCTATAATCTAAAATCTACATGCTATTTTCCAAACTACTGAAATCTTCGAAGAAAGCGCATACACATTGCACGCTACCAGAACGTTCTACGTGTATCGCGTAGAAATGCACTAGGGCTCGGTTTACGTGGAATCGATTACATTGCAAATGCATATACGGGAGTAGACAGCAGGTTACACTTTACGCTATGGCATCATTAGTATATTAAATATACACAGTTCCCGGTAACTGAACTGAACAAATACCATAAGTCCTACAGCGGACGGCTATAGAGTCACTTAAATACGGCTGAGCCCATACAAGAAAAAAAAAGTTCATCAAACAAGACAGTATTGTATTTCCAGCCTACGTATTCGACCACGAATATTACATTGTTAAAACAGAAAAACGTATCATAAATATAGCGCCAAGGTGACAATCTGTCAATTTAAAAAATTAAATTTTACCCCCGATACTAGTCGCGCCCGGTACAACAAATAGCATCGCGTCCGATTTGGGCGTCGCATAGCGACTGGAGTTGCAGGAGTTCCGATTGTTGTTTACAAAGTTAAATATTTTTGTCAGTGATAAGTAACAGCACACAGTCAGACTGGCCAAGTCACGGAGCACGTGTAAACACACGTAACCCTTTGAGCGAGAAACCAAGGACCTGCAAACAGGATTCGCTGACACGTACGGGCGCACTGGACCTTACGAAACGGCCCGCAAAGCTTACGTGTCCAAGTGTTTACTGTTAACGTAAGAGATATTAGCCAAACGAAGTAAAAGGATTTAAAAAATTTTTTTTAGAAGAACAAAAAGCAAACCGGGAGAAATTTATACGGGTATCGAAGCGGGAACAGGGAATAATCAAATGATATAGGGTGGAATTAATTAAATTAATTTATTGTGAGCCGTGTCGCGTACATCGAGTTCCCTCGGGCCTAGAACCCTCGACACGTCTTTCTTCTTCGTTCTTCAGCCAGAAACTAGCCTTACTCTCTACTCGTCAAGGTGGACCATACTTGTCCCTAAACATTAAACCAGGCACGAAGATTGTCTGGAGATTGGTCTCGCGTTGTTTAAGACTGTTCGGTGTAAGCTGACATTTTTATTCCTCTCAAAGCCCATTTTCAAACCAAGAAATACTTAATTAAGCAAAATATTCACAGTACGCTAAGTATAAAGTACTAACGTACTTTACGTCAAGACCCATTCTCTGATACTGCATTTATCTGTTTATATACTGCAAGTCTGAAAAATCACATAAAATATGTCCAACAGCGATTTAACCAATTTTTGAATTAATAATAATAATAATCGATGATAACAATAATCTCATAAAGACAATAACAATGTAAGTCGAGATATGGTTTAATTGTAACTTTAACTTTGAATGTTCCAAGGAAAATATTTGAGTGGCCTAGTTTCGAAAAAGGAGAGAGAGGTCTTCCCCCCCCCCCCCCACTCCCTTTCTCCCACCCTCATTCTCTCTTGAACTCACTTAAACAGATAATACGGTAATCAGTGTAAAAGTAAATGTAAAAACTGGCCAAAGGGTTAAGTAACCTAAAGATAGATATCCACTTTCCCGTCTAGCAATTCAATATAGGGGAGAGCAAGAAGAAAAATACAAAATGCACAGTAAGAAAGATCTGTAGGGTAAGGAAAAAAAAAAAGACGCGCTTATTGAACGTCTTGCCCGTATAAAAGCTTTTAAGCTTCGTATTGCGTGTCGCCCTGTGGAAACTACAATTTCCTGATGGCACATGGACACGTACAAATAACGGTAAAGGGACATAGACAATTCCGTATAACTATGTATATAGCGTTGCAAGCACCGATATAAGATATATAGACAGGATTGCTGCAAAGCTTTTCATTTTTCTTTCGACTTTTCCGTGAAGGCTTATATACCCTTGCCTTTGTTTTGCTTCCGTATAAAACCAGTGGAAAAGTTCCACGCGTGCAACTGCAGTTACCGGTCATGCGATTCCTTAGCGTTTTGACAGGGTCCAGAATAACGGAGGGGGGTGGGGGGCTCGAAGTACTTGCAAGCGTGACACAGAGGGACCTTAGTTCTTTTATTCCTTCGGTTTTTTTTCCCGTCGCTGATATAAAGGAAAATAGAAAAAAAAAAAGAACGCGAGGAAGGACGACGAAGACAAAGCGAGATATGCAAAAAGGCGGATTCAAAAGAAATCCACGCGACGCCGGTCTAAAGCTTCATGTGGCCATTTTATCATACATACACGATTCTGTGTACCAGTACGTGCCCATGTGACGTACGTATGGCTACACGGTATCTGCCTGACTATACACGGTAACTATCTACTGTAAGGACGGAAGTGTATTCGGGCTCTAGACGACCAGGTTAAAAATAGCTTGGCTATTGGCGCCATTGCTACAAGCCCATGCAAACTGATCCGGGACGGCTTTAGGGGTTTTGCACGTTGCTTGCACCGAGAGACGCCTTCTTATTTTCAATATTTAATTTTTAAACCTACATTTTGTCAACCGCGCGCATATTGCTCGGTGGCAATTCTTATTTGCACGAATCCCATTGTATACGAATTTGTTGTACGCGACCAGAATGAGAAATACGAGTTTGCGAAACGTTTGCACGAAATTCGATACGTTTGCTGCGTACGTTTCTACGTCATAAAATTAGCGTAGCTTCAAAATTAAAGAGACAAAAAAAAATACGAGAACAACTGCAGATAATGCATTTTTAGTATGCAGCATTCATATGTGGTGCTTTTACTTTTAAACTTTTTGATTTACTACTTTTTGCCAATGCTCTTTTTACAGTCCTTTTTTTATGAGGTATTTCTACCCAAAAATATTCGTTTTCACGCCCGGATTCCCGATATCGTTTACATCGCGAAACGTATGCTGGAGCACGGCCACGGAACGTGTCCGTGCGATATCCGAACGGTGGGATTTTCCAATTTGAAAAATGTTCCATTGGGAGTCCATACATATTATATGCATTCGAGTGTACATGTATTTATGTAAATATGTCTATATATGATATGCGTATTATATACTCGAATAGCATTGTAAGGTCGTTCACGGATATCGAAGGTAAGGTTCTAAGAAACTGTAGTCCCCCCCCCGCTCCTGCGAGGATATTTCGTCCATTTACGTCATAAGAGATTGTTCCGAGCGATTGTCGGGATTAAGCGTACCGAGAAACAAAAACCGATCAGGATAATCGAAGCACATGTTGGGGGAATTTGTTAGGGAGAGAATTTACGTTTGAAAAGCCTGGGGTAGCTACCTTAAAACGAAAACGTCATATACACGTAACTCTACTGAGCGTAAATATGACATGGACACGCGTCATGGTTATCAAATAACAGGATTATTTGGTATTGAAATCGTCCTGTGCATTTTACAACGTAAATTATACGTGAATTTACAATGAAAATAATCCCGTTTATACTGCGAGGGATTATGACAAGATGAATACTCGGTTTAATTCAAAATATTGAGATAAGAAACAAAAGGAAACGTAGATTAACATGTAAAATTAAATTCAACTAACCTTGAACGTAACATGTCAGCATAAGGCAGCACAGAAGTAGCCATGTTGACGTAGCCATTTCCATCGAACAGTAAGATTTTTTATTTTCGTCTTACGAAATCCGAAATTATTTTATATAATTTCTAGAATCTCACGCAGAGTCCTCACTAACCCGCACAATTTTTCATCACCAACATTAAATTCCTATGGTAAACACAGATATCTTCTTCTTCGTTTCTCCTTAGTCGGAGCACTGTTTCTCTTACTTCGTCGTAGGTGCACTGTAGAAATTTTAACAAAAAAAAAAGCGTCCGCACCGAACTTGCCTTATTACGTGACGACACTATGTTAAATACAGAACATATCCAAGCACGCGGCGCGAAGTACCGACACGAACTGAGGACAGTTCGCCGTTCGAAGTCCAACCGTCGTACTCTATCCCCTCCACTGAGACTTACTGTGAACCGGAAAACCCCCACCAGTGTCACTGCACCCTATAGTCCCGTGACATCCCGTTTGGATTTTCTGGCTTACGACGATGACCCCAACGACGACTGGCGCCTATCTTTAACCCCGTGGAACTCTTTAGACTTGGTCTATAGTCTCGTAGCCTTGCCTGCACCTGGTACTGGACCTACCGTAACGAGCTTTTCTACCGAGTAACGGTAAGCTGTTGCATTTTTTATCCCGCTTCTTTAACTGCACATAGATTGATTTAATTTACCTACTATTTCGTATTACGCAATTATCAATATTCATAATAAGCCTGTAGAGCAGAGTTGCGCTTTGAAGTTGGAACTGTGACGATATTTTGTATAGGGATTTTTTTTTTTTTATATTTTTCTGACATCAAAAAATTGCAACTCATGGCTTAATAAATATTGTGCGTAAATAAGAAAAAATTGTTTAAGCCGCTGGCGCTAACGTGCAGCCGATAAAAGCTCGTTTGTGCATTTTGCTGAGAAATTTTTGTCCTTTGAATGCTTTGCGGGAGAAGGATGCACTCGTGTGAGAGTGCAAAATCTCGTGTTATTGCTCTTAATTACGAATCCCTTTGAAGGTTGCTGCGTCTGGTAACGCCAGTTGGTGAGCGACGACGAGTGAGGGCGCAAGAAAAAAGGAACGCGTGTAAAGAAGTGGTAGGGAAAAAAAAAAGAAAGTGGAAAAGGTCGTACTGAAAAATAAAAGAAAAAAAATATATATATATATAAAGAAGGATAAAACGGTAAGGGGGGGAGAGAAAAATACGGTTAAGAGTTCCGTGAGCAGCAATGGACAAAGCGTGAGACGAAAGGGACTAACGGAGTAAAAAAATGGTGCAATGAAAAACTAAGGAGAGAAAGGAGAAAGCAAAGGAAACAGGTTAAATTTGCAACACCGAAAGCCTGTATCACTGTAGGAAAGTACAAGAAAATCTCGTCCAAGCTACAACCCTATACTATTATTCCACGTGTAAAAGACATTCTTGTCAGGGGACTCATATAGTTAAAAAGTCATAGAGAGATGGCCCCTCCAATAGCTGAACGTACCTTGGAACATAATTTCTCTTTTCTTTTTAACGATAATCGAAATATACGTGACACAGGGTATATAAGCATAGACTCTGCTATACCTTTGTGTAATTTCACCTTTTCTATTTAATAACAAGCATCAATTCCAAAGGTCGTACCTAGACGCGCAACTGCGTGTGCATTAAGTGCGTCACTCTTTAATTTCCTTGTAAATTCCAGAGTAACGTAAGTATATTCACCTGAAAAACCTTTGACCGTTTTTACGGAACGGCGAAAAATGAGCTGTTTGTGATGTCAGGTTGGGGTTGAAAATAGGGGTTGAGTGGATAGATGATGTTGGTTCCGCGGTACCTCTTTGACTTTAACATGCAATTAAAAGTGCACTGAGGAAAAAGGGAGGTAAAATTTGAGAATCAGTGTCGCAAAGTATCGTGGCACATTATTATAATCGACTATTAAAAAATACAAAAATTCATATAGACCAACATACTTCACCTACAAAACAAAGTAAATTATCACATAACACTATTCATTGCACCTTTTTTTTTCGTCCAGTAACAATTTCCCTGTTCAACGTGAATAAGAAAATTTTTATTACATTGAACTGTGCCGTTTTACATATTTGACTGAACTGTACCATACAGTAATTATTAGTTGACAATAATCGTTACTTTGTACTGTCCTGCGAATAGTGCTATAACAGAGGATTCAACAAAAAATATTAATTTTTATCACCTTTACTCCTGATCTGTTTACGTTTCGTCAATAGACATTATTATCAGGCTGAACTATATTTGTCCAATGGTCTTAATCATTGCGTTATTAATTACCACTTTAATAATTTAAGCCACGTCATACCCAGGTTAACCTCGAATAAAATTGATTAACTAAATTTATTTAACGGGTGCTAAAAGTTTTAATTGAGCTGATTGGTTAATGTATTTCCACAAGGGACGTTATGATACAATTTTTACTCAACACCCTATACGAAATACAGTAGAAATGTGTAATCATTAGTACAATGTTATACAGACGTTAGAATTTCTTATAGACATTTTCCATAGAGACAGGATGATTTACGAAACGTTAAGGATTCGGGTGTTGCTTATCTTGAGCGCTGATCGTGATTGGTCAGTGATTAAGACCAAGTCGAATTAAAATGAAGATTTTAATAAATCTACACCGCGCCATAAACAGACAGGAAATTCGAATGAACTGAATTTTTAAATTGAAGAAGAAACCAGCGAAAGGCTTAGTATTTAGGTTCAACGGACAACCGTCTGCTATTAGTTCGTATAAAAATCTTAAGGCGCACTGTGCTGCTTCGTACTGCTTCAGTATAGTAATTTCTATTGTATTGAATAATTGTTAGCGTTGTCGGATTGGCTAGTTCTTTTAAATATAGAAAAAGATTTATATAGCTTCTTATATTCTATAGTAAACCTATGGGAGAAATCACACAAAATAGAAATTGGAACTGTTTCAGATGCACAATTTACTGGATAATGATATCTCGTACATCTATGTACACGTTGCTATGTAGATTAAAAATTCTACGATATGACAGGAATTATTATCAAACGGGCTTTCCTCCTTTTTTTCTCGTTGTGCATTTTTCGCACTGTAGACATTTCGCAGATTCAGTGCACGACGGCTTAGCTTGACGTTTACGTTTTCTGTCCAGATACGTCACAGGAGCCTACATATACATATATATATATATATATATATATATATGTATATATATGTTGACATAACATATTCATACGTCATATGCAGGGTGAGGGCTTTATAGTGACCAGGTTGATTTTTTGGGAAACGAAGCTAGATCTAAAAAAAATTTTCAGAAGGAAGCTGTAGGAATAGACGCATTAAAAAGGACTAATGCAGTTTTTTTTATTCTCGATGACCTTTTTTTTTCGTCAATTTAAGACCGTTTCGTTCCTTATCTATAAATAAATTTGACCCTCGAGAAACGCCAGCTTGACAACCCTTTCAATATTTACGTGAAACAATAGCTACGCTGAAGTGTCACTCAAATTTCGATATCGCGATCTCGCAGATCGCAAAGTCATTAGAAAAGCGTCCACCCCCCATCCCTGAATTCGTTGCTCCTGGATCTCGACGAAGAGCACGTAAAAATTCAATGCGCATGAAACATAGTATAAATCCCCAAAAATATTCGTATCGATATCACTAACTTCCCATATCGTTCTATTTTTTTTTTTTTTTCTTTCACATCCCTAGTTCTTCATTCTTCCCCATTCAATATAGAACTTCATTATGACCGGTTTTCCGCCATATGAGAAAATTCCCCGAGCAACTTCTCAGCGAATGGACTCCGACGTGTCTTTCACTTTCGAAGGCTCATATCAATGCCGCGTGTGATATTGATTCTTTGGGTGCGTCAATATGTTACCAAAAAAACGAAGAGGGCACGACAAGAAAAGAAAGACCGAAGAACCAGAGAGAAAAAATTCTCTAGAAAACCTAATAACATCGGGTGATACGTGCTGACCCTTCTGAGACTTCGATTCCGTTCGCTGATTCTAAATATTATTTTTAGTCTGACATAAATACGCAATTTTCATCTTTACAGCATAGAGTCACCCAGTTTCGGAAAATCTTGGTGCAGTACCGATACGATTTAAGTCAAGACTGTCGATCAGCACGCGGTTCAGGTCCAGGTGAACGCGAAGGGGTACAATGAGCCCCCGTGCAAGATCAGCATATACCAGGCAGAGAGAAGCGTGAGGATCAAAGGAGAAGCGAACTTGATGATGGACCTGTCGTTAGAGAGACAGAGACGATTCGGACCGGTAATCCTGACAGCAAGCCTCTCCGACCCCTTTGAGCATCCGAAGATGAAGTCATCAGGACGAGTACTTGTTGAGTACTATAGAAATGCACAGCGGGGTCCTGGGTCCTTAGTCTCCAGGATGAAGCGTGGTGAAGAGGTTAGCTCACTATGGACGCGAGGTCCAGGTCGTTCGGTACCTTCAGAGATGGGGGGATCTGTAGGGTCTGATTCATTTGTTGAGGCGCTGGGATGATGAACTCTGCAAGTTGGGTTAGTACGATTGCACCGCCACAATAGTCAAGGGTACCAAGATGGACCTCACGGACAGGGAACTGTCTAGGCATGAGACCTTTGGAGTTGGGTCTTCAGGAACGTGACTCCTGGGTCTGGTACCTCTATATTTCCTAGGTAATCCTGTTCACGACTTGGTTCTCAGGTTGCCAGGTTACTTCCAGGATTTAGACCTGGCGTAGATCATATATGTATCTTTATCCGCGAAGCTACGTATGATTTGCTTAAATCTTTTCTTATCTTTGATCTATCAGAAAAAGATTTAACTTGCGGACTGACTATACGCACTTATAATACGTACGTATTAACTTTTCGAATCCTTCGACAATAATTCTCCTGCGCGATCCAATTCCTTCCAGCGGTGAAACAGAAAAGACGTCCGAGGCGGCCAGTAACGGGAATTCAAAGGGGTAACAGACAGAAGGAAGGCAAAAAATGCAATGGAAAATGGTAGAGATAAAGAAAAGAGCAAGAATATAGCACGCAAGTGGAAGAGGCGAAACGTGTTCAAAACACTCGCAACTCTCGTGCCTCTCGCGTCGCTCTTGCAACATTGTTCTTCTGCTTTGTACTACAAAAATCATGCATGGCAAACCAAGGGGAAAGAGATTTCTCTCTACGTTGCGAAAGCGAACACGCGCCTTAGCACGGTAACGCGTGCACTGTATATATTAATAGTATAACACATATACACAGCCAGCGAGATCGATTTTTATTATATTTCTTTCTTTCCTTTTTTTAATTCATTTCGCTATTCCAATACTTTTTTTCTTTGTTTTTCCTTCGCGTTGTATTTTACGCTTCAAAGAATCTGCTATCATAGTTGTCATTTCTCTTTATTTCTTTTACGCTGTTTTCGTTCATCGAATTTTTCTGACACTACGAACTTCACATTTTCAAAACTGAAATCACAATGTATATGCAAAACTCTCTGTCTTATCTTGACTTGCTATTTGAGATATTGAAAAATTGCGATCTTTCTGGTGAGACGTTCAAAATTTTTTAAATATGCAAATATATTGCGTACAAAACTATATGCAGTGGAATGGATGGAGAAATTTCTTCGCCAGATCGGAATGCAGAGGGCGAGGGGGGGGGGGGGGAGGGGGTAGGGGTGGACATCGAGAAATAATACGAAAGCGAAAATTAATTAGCTACCGGAATAATTTAGCAAGTAAGTCAAGCGTGGAAAAATCTTATTGAGAAAAGAGGGGAAAAAAGCGATAGAACGAAATAAAAAGCGATTTAAAGGGTAAGAAATTAATTGGATGCACGTTGGGGCGGTAGAACAGTCGAATCGCGAAATGAAAACCAATCGAAACGAAGTTTGGTCGTTCGAGAAATTGCGTAACTCGTTTGCTCGTGATATTATTAACTTTTAAAATTTCTTTCTCATTATTACGACAACCTGTTATTCTTCAAAGTTTTCTTAATTATTGCCAATCGTTTGAGAATCAGTCTTTCTATCCATTTTCTGAACACGATGCAAGCTCAAGGACGATTCTGTTTGCCGTAAATAGAAAGCTAGTAATTCTAGGGATATTTATGACTTGTAGCCACTAGGGATTTTTAGACTAGCGTGGGTGGGACGTGAAATTACATGGCAGTATAACTTTATTTTCTCCTTCTCTCCTTTCGCGGGGAGACAATTCTTTCTTTTCGTCCTTCGACGATTCTAACCGCGAATAAGAAGAACTTTTTATTTTTTCACCGTGAGAACCCTTGAAATTCTCATTCGATTTTAATAATCTAACATTGGGTTTCGTCGGGCCTCTTTTTACTTCATTGTCAAAGTCAGACCTTTGTTCCTGAACCTTTCCCCATCTTCTTCATTAATCTTTACAGTCGCACTTAGGCCTCGATATCACACTTTTCAGTCGTCAGTCACGAGCAACCTTAGCACACAATCCTAAAGCCAAAACTGGGGGGGAAGTATAAGGAACAAAAAAAAACGTGCGTTTTAGCGATTTAATCAGTCAGTACTTTCACTTGTATTGTCTTGCCTTTGTATCCAGTGATATTCGTTACGCCGATGGGACACCCCGTAGAAAAATTTTCTACTACGTTGTCACTAGACTCAAATATAATTTGACCATAAAAAATGATTCTCGCAGTCTAGTAATATTAGCAAGTAATATATATTCTTTAATATTTTCATCTCTTGATATTTTTTTTTTTTGATTTACAGTTTTTTCTACTATTGTCATATCTTTGTATAGCAGTAATTGTACATTCGTTCTACCGTAAACCGATTACAATTGTGACAATGTTTATCGTGTCAATTTTCAACAGCCTCGAGTGACGTCACATTCTTCAATTCATTTTGGAAACAAGGCCGGATTATTATTATGCTGCAAAAATAGTTTCGCGCTCCCGTGAAATACCGGGAAAGTGCCGTCACATCTATATCGGGAGCCCCGGCCTAACGACTACTCCGGATCTCGTCCCTGGTCTTACGTAGTCAGTGTATTTTCGTTTAGAATTTAGATTTCGCGCAATCCTTGAGATCATCTACCTAGTGATATTTCGCACCTACGCACATTTCATCTTTGCTACCGGGTTTCTGGTTCTGATCTAACGGAACGACCTATAAAAGCAAAGAAGAAACAAAATAACAAGGTGGACTGATTCTCAGTCTCGACTATCATGATTTACTAACTGAAGAATGACGTATGCTGACGTATACGGGCAGTGAGAGTGCGCATGCGCGCGCGTGCTAAAGAAGGCAGGAAATAATTGCGCAATCTACTAGAAAACGCAGGATCTTAAAATTAGTATTTTTTTAAAAAGGCACGTGAACGCACTAGACAGCCGACTAAAAATATATATATATAGCCCACTCGTAATATATTATCACGTATTTTTGGATAAGTCAACAAAATAAATCATCCTATTCGCGATACAATCGAAATTCTCACCTAAGCATATACGAACTAATTAAATGTTTGTTTTACCCATAAAAAAATGCTAATCAGGTTTACAAAAGTAGAAAATTAATAGCGCGTACCGATTCAATTTTTTTTTAAATAAATAAAAAATAATTTCCATACTTTCAAATCATATCTACAAAATCGCCCTATAACCCATTAGGACCCACGTGCAACTCTCAATACTAATTAGCCCTACTTTGTCACCACCTACAGTATCTGCACAAAACAAATCGCTATCTTTTTATTCTGACGTTATATTTCTTTGTCTCGATTACCCTTATCATTATAACGAAAATATTTATTATTCCTTGACTTTCAATTATTTACCACTAAAATTCCTGCAACGATTAATATTATTGACTACTTGCACGACCAACGTCAATCTCGGACCAGCAACAGTAAAACTACAAAGACTGCCAATGGCGCTTGTTTTTCCCTGAAACAAGTAAAGGCCATATAAATTCAAACTGACGTGTTATCATCGATCTTAACAGACCGCAGTAACTGGCACAACATTTTTTTTTTTTTGGGATTCCGTCAGTTCCTTTTAGAAAATCGACAAATCGATTCGTCTTGAATATCGTGCCCCCCCCCTCCCCCGCCTCCCCTCGCAATACCCCTCTCACCGCCATGCGAAACGTCCACGTGTCAATTCAAGTGCACAACATATTGCCTGTCAAATAACCTTTATTCGCGTTTCTATCGTCGTGGCAATCGAGTCATTTCCCACCCATTTTTCAATTGTGATTCGTGACTATATTTATACGTTACTACAAGCGCGCACGCGCACGCGCGCGAAATACGTGATTTATCCAGAATAAAAATGACGATTTATTGCGTTTATGAAATCTTTTTTTTTTTTCTTCTACTTATCTCTCTACCAACCCTCGCGCACCAACCCTCTTCCCACAGCCCGTTTTTAGCGCTATTTATTAGCCCAATATTTTTTGACTGCCCGCTTCTACCTTTTTTCTCTTTACTGATAACCGCCAGAAATCGAAGCCATCCCCACCCATTAATCTCGGCTTCCTATACACTGTGGCCAGATAGTTTTTGACGTGTGGCCAACATCTGGAAGAGGGACTGGCTATTTTTTTTTTTAAATTTTATATACATATATGTCGTTTAAAAGAACAGTGACTGATCAGTGGCGTATTATTATAACTATGCTTTATTTTTGTTTATACTTCACGAATATTGGATATTTTGCTAGAGGTGAAAATTTATGTATAAAAGTTTGATATTATATATTTAAATCAAAGTTATTATTTATATTTCATATTTCTTTATATTTGCAAGGCATTTCCGTAATATATTTTCTTGTTTCTAGTCGCTCCTTTTACTTCATTGTTCCACGTGGCATTGCAGTATTTAACAGTCTCACGTTTCCTCTGGCCCGTTAATAATTCCTGGCGAACTGTCTGACGAGTTTCGAAAAGTTTTCACCGATTCCACTAGAGTTTTCATTCCTTCACGGCTCCTTCGCCTCCCCTCCCCCTCCCCCCCCCCCCTCTGTACAGCTGAGCGTTTTACAGCTTTTTCGCAAAGTTTCACGTTTCTTCTTTTGTTACGATTTGTCCAGCGCACACCTGCCGATTTCGAACTGCCTGGTCCCTTAAGAATTCCAATCGTTACGATTTAATCAGACGAAATGAAAATAAAAATAAAAGAAAACTTGCCACTCGTAAATCGGCAAGTTCGAATAAGAGAAAATAAAAAGAAAATTTACTAGCAAAGTACCTTGAACGTAGATTGACGAGGTTTCACATTTTTTATCGGTTAATTCATTTGCCGTGGGTCTTCGTATTGTTTGTCGATTTCTCTTATTTTTTTTTTTTTTTTAAAAGACTTATTTATCATGTTAATTCATTTACATTAATCATAGTGAATGATGTTCACCATCTGCCGTCGTGTCTTGCGTAATGCTTTTTCAAGGTTGAAAATCGATTGTTCTGTTTTACCGACGTTTTTGTGGAACTGCCGTCAGTCGGTATGGTATCCAACTGTAGCAGTGTTGCAGCACCACCTGCTCTATGGTTACCAAACCATGAAGGCTATTACGTTACTATGGTAAAGTGTATAGTAAACCATATTTGGGTATGTTGCTGTATGGTGTCGCTGTTTATACTGTTCCTGATCTCTGTTATTCACAGTTAGTGGTTGAATCTCAAGAGCGGACATCCTGGCACATCTCATTGGTGGAGGCTGCCATAAGAAAAAGAAGGGGGGACATTCGCATAGACGGCCAAAAAAATTGATGAATTTTGGTAATTTTTATTTCGATAAATAACATATTCATTTAATTTGAATGGATTTTTAAAATTCATCTATACACGTAGTAAGGAACAGTCAAAAATATTTTTGCAATCATTTGTCCATTATTACCATTGTTATGATTGTTGACACTAGCCACGGTTTTCGACGAGAAACTATGCAGAGGACACGATTCGCAATAGCCGGTTGATTTGAAAAAGTCCATTGGATTTTTGAAATATACTATATTCAGCTGTTGCTGAATCTTTGAATTTTTTAAATTCTTCATATTTTTTAAATCGAACTTGAATTAAATTTTTGGCATTTTCTTTTAAAAAAAAAATGTAACATCAAACGTTCACCACAAAAAAAATCTGGATTCGTCAATAAAACCTAAATATCAAAAGACCCGGTTCAGTCTCGCGACAAGTACAGGCGACCGTCTGTACAGGATACGAACCACCGAGACTCCACCCGTATAACTCATGTTTATAAGGCGATATTTTAAGAACTGCTATGTATAAGAAAAAGTTATTGATAAGTTCACTATAGAAATTAAAGGTTCTCAATCGATTGGTACCAAGATCAATACGATTAGCGTACCAGATCGGAGCGTATCGAGATGTCTAACCAGATAATTTTATTTCACTTCCGTCGTCGTCTTCTTCGCACGTCCGTTTACTTGTCTACGCAACAGATGGCGCTGGTTAAGAGACGCGGTTGAGTATTGCGCCTAGTACAGGCAACACCAAGGCGACGAAGCAAGTAATGTAACTAAGCGTCACTAATGGCGTCCTGCTTGAGGACGTCGTGCGTTGAAGTAAGGCAGGAGAGTAAACGCCGGCTGTTTACGCACCTCTGCCCGTGCGTGCAATAGAGACAGCACTAAGGTGCGAGTGAGACGTCAAATCTTACCAGAGTCACACTAACGTCATATTGCCGACCTGTGTGCGAAAAGGACGCAACGAGCGACGTGCTGGCCTTTAGCTCACCCTGTAGTACCGTCTTTGTTGCGCGCACGGCCTGAGGTGTGTAAATGATTCTGACCACTCTTGACTTTTTACCGCACGACGTCTACAAGTTGAACACCATTAGTGACGCTCAGTGTATTTGTGTTTCGAATCAAGGAATAGAAAATATGTCTTTGGGGAGGTGTCACGAATCGGCCTCGCGCTCCCGTGCTATCTGTTGATAGTTTTTATAGCCGCGTTTCGATACGGCATAGACAGTTCTCGTTTGTATAGTTCTCGTGTAGTTCTCGCGTTGTTCTCGCGATATCCAGGAATTCCTATGGATTTCCTGTGAGTGTTCCGGAGGTGTAGTGCTGTGTCCTAGTGCAGTGCCCACCTGAGGGTCCCTTGGCTACGGTTCTCGACGTTCACGGATCAGCTGCACCAGCTCCGGTGAGTACTTCCGATTTATTAATTGGTGAAGGGATTTCGATCTGTTACGTTCTCGATCAGCTGTTCTCTGTATCGCGCACTATTTGCCTGACGCTTACCCCGACCCTCTCTATCGTAAACTAGCAGCCTACAGCCTACCAGCCTGGACATATTAGATGTATCAATTTGTTATCAGTCCCAAAGTTTATTAAATGACAACACATATTCAATTTCAAATTTTTTCCCCCCATAGAGTAACTTTAAAGCTCCATCCTTGAGCTTCCTAATGAGGTATACCATATCCATATACCAACACAGTTGACTGTGTTCCTGATATAACATAAAAAAAACAGTAGTGAAAGTGATGCCATTCAAAAAACTAACATTTTGAGCACAGCCTACTTTTCGTATTACGACTGAAGAAAAATGCTGCAGGGGCTAAGGAACTGATTTGTTTGATCTTAGGTCAAGATCCTGTGTCTTAGAGTAAACGTAAAAAATGATTTCAAAGGTTCAAGAATGGAAATTTCAATCTTCAGGAAAAACCACCATTTTTCCGAAATGCGATTCGACAGTTGCTTGAGATATGGCGAAAATATGTAAAAAGTTATGGGGATTGTTTTGAAGGTTAGGTAATTGTCCTTTTTTTTGTTCGTATACAAACAGGAAAATTATGCAAAAAAAAGTGTAGATTTAATTTATACACCTAATAAATCTACTATCTTGTTACGTATCGCTAGATTTACTTATACCGGTTCTTATTCGACATCGAATCTCGTATCCGGTCACAAAATTTATTCCGAATAAATACATTGGAAATGGCTGACAATAAAAAAAAAAAAAAGAACACGAATAATTTGATAAAGCATCAATTGTCATTGTTTGACAATATTGATGAATCAAAAATAAATAAAAAAAAAAATTATTTCGCAATCGCGCTTCCATATTACCTTGCGAATTAATTGGATACCGTAAGAACTGATTGAATTGGAATTCGTTCGTTAATTCAAGTATCGCGTAGAACGGCATCATTGAAAATTCCCATGGACCATTTGCAAATTACACATTGAGGCCATTAAAATGGATTAATTGGTAAAATTAGGGAAATTGCAATAATTCGCAAATATGCCGATGGCAGTTCTATCAAATAATATCCCATTGACAGGTATACGGTATATATCAATTTTATCTGCTGATAATGACATACGCGTTACGTCACGTTATTATGCGTGCAGGACGTCCTGACGTCACAGCGTCTCGACGCTATGCAAACGTTCGGTTTGTCAGTAACTCAAAACTAGTTAGTATTATTTGCAGGAAGTACGGCGTAGGTTATTGGATGGCAGACAGTCTGGCTCCTATTGTTGTGCGAAGCTAACCAGATATGAAACTGCTGGCAAAGTTTCGGACGAGTTCGAATTTAGAATGGTTTCCGTACTGTGTTGTCAGGGCAGTAAGAAATTTACGTCATTGCGGATATATGTACTTACGTATAGTGACGTACGAGCTGTGTCAATTAGTAGATAGCGGACGTGATAAATACATTATTAATAAAATATTAATAAGGAATCATCGCTTCTTTGATTAAATTGTTGACCTATTAAAATGAAAACTGACAAATGTAAGATTTAAAAAATAGTATATATATATAACCTGTCCAAAGAATAATGCACTTTTTTTTAAATTAAAATATTCATGCAACATGCATTTCATATACCTGTAGTCAAAATAGCCTAGGCTTCGGTACTCTTATATTCATATTGAAACTTTAATTTTAAACTTTATTATTGTTCTATGTCTGATTTCGCTGTGAGCAAAAATTTCATTTTTCAATTCATATTAAGTTGGAAATTGACAAATTTAGGGTTGTACAAAATAGTATATATATATAACCTGCCCAAAGAATAATGATTAATGCACTTTTTTTTTAATTAAAATATTCATGCAACATGCATTTCATATATGTATAGTCAAAATAGCCTAGGCTACGGTACTCTTATATTCCTATTGAAACTTTAATTTTGAACTTTATTATTGTTCTGCGCCTGATTTTGCTATGAGCAGAAATTTGATTTTTTAAAACGTAAAAAATGATTCGTCATCGAAAAGCTGACGCGAATATGGGGATGATGAACAGTGGTGCTGGGGAGTGTATCGAATTGAATATGGCTGTCGTATAATTGTCAAAACCAGTAGCAACGACAGTTGCCTCCGAAGCGCCAGCTGGGACTGACGGATTTCTGACCAATTAGTAATATCAATTATTTTTCGTGCGACAACATACGTTTATTAATAATTCCCTTGAACGAAATATTAACCAAAACTATATGATCGTTATAGTATCTAAGCCTTGTTTGATTAAACTTAAAATACAATAGTTACCAGTTTTGGGCTTATATATCAGCTGGATGTATTTTCCCGTTAAACAACATGTGGGAGCATTTATAGACGTCGACTACGTGGTTCGTTCGAAATCGCTGCCGGCTGGTACATTTTTTTCCACTTTTCGAGTAAGTTTTTTATTTATTTGATTTTCGTATCGTGGCTCGTTTATTTCTACTCTTTATTTTTTTTATTTTTTTTTTATTTTCCACCCGTTAGACTGCCCGTTGACGGATAGCGCGGGGACGATAATAATGCCGAAATTTATCATTCCGCGGAAAAAGCTGAAAGAGAGGGGTTGGGAAGGAGAGAGAAAAAAAGGGGTTGGAAAGAGGGAGGAGGCGGGGGGTGGCACAGTGCAAAAATTGTTTAAAAAAGCCTGGGCGATGGGAGGAGCAAGAATAAAAAGAAATTGTAACCGTAAAAAAAGAATCCTGTGACAAATACGTGAGATTTGCGTCGTCACCAAATTTCAGTTATATCTTCTTTTTCCTTCTTGCTCTGATAAAGCGATTCTCGCGTGAAACTTTTCCTTGCCGATTTTTAGGTTGAAAATATAATTTTCTTCGCGGGCACGAAACAAGCCAGTCGTGACTTAACGATTACGTAATTTAACATTTTCGACATATTTATTGCTATTAGTGTCGTTCAATTCGTTAACTTTTTTTTAATGACTTCAGGAACATCAGAAATAATTAATTTAACTAGTGTCTTAAAGGGTCATATGGAAATATTTTGAAATTGCATTGGATCGCCGGTACCTAATTTATTTCATGAAATTGAATTTTGGTTAAATTAAGTTTAGACAGTTCACATACATATGTAAGTTTATTGTACAAATGGCTAAATTTATTTAGTCAGTTTATACGTAAAACTGAGTACTTGACATTTTTTTTATAAGCCAAAAAAAATTGGATGCATTAAAGTATATTTTTTTTTGTACAAAGGTACCAGTCGGGAAAATAATATTAATAATTTTTTGACGTTCAGATCAATAGCGCATGGTGGATGAACATTTATTTTTTTTCGGGGCACGTTTCTTATAAAAAAAAAAGAAACAATTTTTTTCGAGTCTTTCAATTTGAGCGAGATACGAGAACGATGAGACCATCGTGGCACGAAGTAAATTCGATTACTCGCCATGAATATATTTGTTCGCGAAATTACTTTGACGTGTAAAAATAATTAAATCCCGACGCTCTGGACTTGGCGAAAGGGTTGCAGAATATATATAGGAGAAGACAAGGGGGTGGGTGCGGACGGTTGAAATGCTCACCGGAGACTGGGGTTGAGGACGGTCTAGTAAGGGGTTGTTAGGGATTGTAAGCTACGTCGAGGGATGAAGTTCGTAGCGTCGGAAGATTAAATTAGAATTTTTGCCAGTCCTTTTGAATACGAATTTGCATCAACCCCGTAAACGTCCTTTTTCCCATTTTTATCCTTGCCTTACGTCAGTCCTCCCATTGTCACGTGAAAACGTTAAAAATCTTAAATTTATAAATTAATCCAATATCCTGCAACGGGATTGCCAGGCTTAAAATAAAAGTTTTGAGAACTTTGAAAATTCATCCCTGAGTAACTTCCGTTCTCCTCTATTCAAAGTGAATGTACGTATATCATATGTATATATATGTATATCCTTAAGCTCTGTTACTTGTAGGCAAACGGTGCATAGTGCATTCCTTGCATAGGGAGGGCCCTGTGCATACAGAGTATTAAGCTGCAGCCACACGGTTATATACATAAAAGAGATGCATACTCGAGCAAAGACCACCCTTATCAGAAGTAAAGCTTTACACTATAAGAGAGTATTTTGCCGATTTAATTTTAGATTAGTAGTTACGTCAGAGCCGATACCGCCTTAAGGAATTACGACGTACCTTGGTCGACGTGCATACGTCCTGCCCATCGAGAAGCTTGGAGGAGAAGCATTGTAAATCTTTCGACCGATGCAAATTGCAAGCTGCATTTAAATACGCCCGCGATTTACGGCCCTGGCGTGGACCGCCTTAGTTATGCATTTAGCGCGATATTCGCATCGCCACGTTCGGTTGGGATGCGGGGTGATTGCGAATTGACGTAACCCTCAAACCCTTGTTCCAGTTTTCATGTAGACGACAAATTACTTGTTTGGTCGTTGTGACGTAAAATTGAAAATTGAGTGGTCCATTTGAAATTTAAATTTTTATTCACATTTTCATGATACGTCCGCTTGCGGTTAGCTTACAATATTTTGCTATATCAAATTTGAAATTAGACAAGGTTCTCGATGCTGTTGCGTTTCTGTATTTTTTATGCCAGTATAATTTTAATTCAGCTCCAATTACGTTGCAATCACTTGCACCGCAATCTCCCTCGGGTAAGTTTTAATCATTACCGATTTCCACGCCATCTATTCCTCCATGCTATTCTCCTGCCTCGATATAGGATCGGCATAAAAGGGATGCGCGAAAAGGGGATAAAGCCTCGGGAATTTCGTTTAGGAAAACTGCCGATGCACTCGGCGAGGGGGATGGGATTTCGATGGGGCTTTCAATCCGCGCTGCAGAGCTGGAATCAAACATAAATAAAGGTAAAGTACGTCTAGCAAACCTCCCATCTACTGTGAAACCCCTTTTCATTCCCGTTTCAACCCCTTCAGCAATCTCAGCCTATTTCGCATCTTGGCAAGAGTCACCGAGACTCCACCCTCCGATCTCGGATAAGCAAAACTGCATTGAAATCAAGTAGAATGACATTTGAGAAAATTTTTATAGGGGAGTCAAGTAGATTCGTGGAGAACGTCAAATTTTGAATATATTGAAAATTTCAAAACCCTTGTCAAACGAGAAGTCGAATATTTATATGAGGTCTGGGACTCATTCCTTGAACATTAGTTACCCTGTTATTCTTTCGAGTGTCTCCTAGTGTCAAATTATTTGTATCTCTGTTGCCACTGCTTGAACCTACCTCATAGGGGATGTTTTCTCAAAAATATCATACGTATATGTATAATACCTTGATATGCAATGGAGCAAACTCACTAAGGGTTGCTCGTGGCTAAAGGGGGTCGCTACAAACTGTTTTGCGGCTTGGCAAGCTGACATCGTTGCACTTTGCATAAGGACGTGATAAGTTGGCCGAACGTGGGGATGCTTTGTCTTCCCAGCACATATTTCACCCCTAGGATTTACGTGGTACTGCGCGGAACGACTTTTATTTTTATGCGGTTCTCCTTCGTTTTCCGGTACAAGTGGGTGGTGGATTTGAAAAAAATGTCAGAGCGTACGACACTCGTGCATTCTGTAGTAAAATGTGATCTTTGTTTCTTTTTTTTTTTTTTCCGGAAAAAATAACCGAAGTTTAATATTTTACCAAAAATTATTATACTCGTTAATTAATTAAATCGTCGGATTAGATTAGAGGTGATTTCTTTGTGCTTCTTCTCCCAACCCTACCAACGGGGTTGTAATAAGTATTTCTTATCTAACTGCTCCTTAATGGAATACTAAACCGAGACCGTAGTCCACCCCCCCAAGTTAAATTCCACCGAATTGCACAATAAAAGATACAGCCTGTATTATCGGTTGTATCTCACGTAACAAATGTCACCCTTCGATTTACAGCGACGGACGCCATTAGGCGGCGACTGTTGAAGTTTTTACTGTAGCGCTGTTAGTATTTGGGATCTATAATTTATTTTTATCTAACAGTGACGAGGGTGAATATAAATATGACGAAAGTACGGCTGTCTCGTGATAATTAGTGCGAGTTGAAAATTCAAAATAGTAATATTAATATGGAGATCACTAATTAGATTAATACTTTGAGTATTATCAAATTGGCAATTACGTGATAATGTGCGAAAATATTTTCTAACGCTAGTATCAAAGGCTGAAAATGTTGTAACTCGTGTTTCGTCAGTTTCAAAGCAACGACAGGCCACCGTGCAGTATCTTATTCTGAATGTAAAAGAGAAAAGGGAATTCCAGGACTTGCCTCTGATTCTTTTGTCTGTCCTAAAACCACCCCTGCCCCATTAGAATACCTTTCAGCCTTTTTCAAGCATCCAGTCGGCCAGTTTTATCTCTAAGGGCAGTTCCGTGCAAAGGAGGGTGCTTTCACTTGCGTGCCGAAAAGGCGTGGGCAATCATCAGCCTATCCCGATGCCGCGAAGAAAGGAGGACCATGACCCTGGGGAATTTTCGGATGGGCTGGCAAGTACGCGGCACTGTTTCCGGACCCAGTGAGCTTCCTAGGGAATTTATCGTGCGCGAGGTATTCCGCAGTAGCGAATAGCAGCATAGGGTAGATTTGCATTTCAAATGTATGAACTCTTTAGTAGCGTCTTTGTCTGGCATATGAAGGAATAGTTGCTGGTTGATCCATTCGTCTTCAACCCGTATTTACGACCAGCCAGACGAATGGAAATATCCGATGTTTTTCGTCTCATTCAGAAAATAGAACCGGCACAGCCAGGCTGACGGGGTGAATTGAGGGGAAGTCGAAGGGGGGTTACGGAGTAGTAATAGGAACAAAGAGAAAAAATATATAACGAATTCCAGAGGCAATCGTTGATAACGTTTTACCTCGATTGATCTCGAGGGGGGGTGGGGGGGGGGGTTAAGATATGAAAGGGATGGCAGTTTTCCTTGTCTGCCACTTTCTTAGCAGCGGGTGGGAAGCCGCTTTCTAGGACTGTAGCCGGGCACGGAAGTCCTGAGGGCTGTGTCCTGTACCGGGGAGCATATTGTCGCCATCCTGAAGGAATCTTATGAATAAAAGATGTCGCCACTCTATATCCAACCTTCGGAGCCGTAAGGGTATTCTTCCTAAAAGTGGTCAGACAGCTCTGTACTATACTTTTGATCTCTATACACGCGCGCCCTAGGATGACTTGACGTGTCTATACGTGCAAGGGATGAACCCGGTTTGAAAATGAGCTCTTATACTGTTTTGGTTAAGGGTCTCTTTCTGATCTCTTTGGTGACTCCGAAATGCACCCCCTGTGAAAAGAGGACAACGTCCAGTGTATTTTCCCTTAACGCGTTACCTCCGCCGTTCGTGTCACTCTACATTAACCTCGTCCCCTCTCTCAGAGTATCCCTGATAATGTTACATTCTACATTCCTACGAAAGTTAGGGGTGGATTCCGTCCCTGGATCTGACCTAGTTCAGCTCGAGTGGGACGTTAAACACTCGAAATTACACGGTAAAGTAGCAGACTCGTCTTCTCTTGGTCCTTGCCAACCCTCCGACATACTCATCCCCTAGGTGAATACTCGCGCTCGCCCTTGTTAATTGAACCATTTCCGTTTGCCGTCGGCAGAGGGAACCACCTTCCGAGAATCTCTAACCTACGACCGGATAACGCGTTGTTAAACGTCCCGTTACCGGATCTAGCATTTCCCTCTTGTTACTTATTTCACGAATTCTCTATGCACGCCCTAGAATTTTCGTAACGCCCGGACTGAAGGCAGTGCGGTATCGAAATTCGTGATATATCAGTTTATTCGAAATACAATATTTTTTGTTTCTCGTTATTGTCAGCACTGATTTTTTTTTTCTTACTCATTCTTTCAACCCCTGCCGTTGGTACTGCAATTTGCCATACCCAAGTGTATCGTGTAATTTTCTCTTTTTACGTTTGATCGAAGCTGTCTTGTATGTATTGGACGCGAAAGGGTTCCTTTCACACTCTGGGGGAGGGGGGGGGGGGGAGGGTGAGTTCCGAGCAGGAGAGGGTGAGACACTTCATTAGGAAAGTTGCATCCTACCTTTAGAAAACAACCCCCATGCTCGCAGGAAGCATATTCACTCACCCCATAATCCAAACTCAACCCCTATAGCTTGTCTTCTCTCAACTTTCCTTGTAACAGTTGCCGTCTAACAACCCTCTTCTACTCACAACTACCCTTAAATCAAGGCGCTTGTAACGGATCCTGTGGCGAATTGGTAACTGGTAGCGACGGTCGTTACGGTCTGGAGATAAATAATAAAAAATTATTTAACGAGCTACAACAAAATTGACACCATTTTCCTCTATATGGGGATGAACATATATATATATACATATATTCTTAATTAACGCTTCCTCTTTTATTCCCATATAAAAATCTTGCAGCTATCATATACCCGGCTGACCTTACGTGATCTTGCCTCCTGTGGTTCGACGTCGAAATTGAAATTTGATTCAGCGACCTAGTAAGTTTTCTCGTTCCTTTTGTGCTCTTGAGAATAGGAATCTCCAAAAATGATATAATAAAAAATACTAAAGATGGAAATAGGTGCATACATACGTGTTCCTTCGATCTGACCCTTACCGTTTTCATCCCCCTCCCTGACAAGATATTACGGTAGGAAATCAGGGATAGAGCCATGAATATTGCCAATGCTTGGCACTGGGATATCTTGCACCATGGAAATTCCCTATACGTATACACTAATACCTAGGGGGAGAATAAGGGACAGGAGATCTGGACCAATCGGATATTCGGCTCACGTGCGAGAAAACTTTATTGCCGGGATGGGGGTTGTTCCCGGATCATCCCCTGGTATGGGGGTAGTGTATAAGACTTGGAAAATACTGAAAGCATTGTTGGCGAAGATGGTGAAGTTGGGGGGACGGAATGTATAAAGAGAGTGGAGTTTATATGCTACATTGAAAAGTCTTTATAACCAGGGTTATGGAATGTATGTAAGTTCGATAAGACTATTATTTCCTAGGGAGTTTTAAAGTCTGTGACAACGTTTCAGTGTGGTTCGACTGGACATGGAATTATATTTCATCAGTGATTTTCAGCAATCCCTAAAAGCTGCGCTATCGAAGTTACGGCTCCACGAGGATGAACTTGGCAAGTGGTTGATGCTCCTGATGGATTTGATGCTGATGAAATGGGATTCGAGTGCGGGAGGGGCTGTAATTAGGGCTAATTACGCATCGGCATAGTTCGGCTAATGGGCTAGTTCCGCAAACCATGAAAATATCTCTTTTCGCATTATTTATACGCACAATGGATGCGTATGGAATTCAATAGACGTGGCTCCAGCGAACCACTAATTTCCATCTCATTGCCGCATCAATTTATTAGAACCCGGATGTGGCGAGGTTTAACGGGAATTAAATTTCGACTTTGGGAATGATCAAGAAGTGCGAAAAAAAAATCATCTTTAGTCCAGTATATCTGATAGATAACCCACTGCAGAACAGTTCGGTTGGTAAGGGTGGTTTACAATCGGTGGATAAGACCAGGAGTATGCAAATTAAGGGCGAGTTTGAATCGGGACGCTAATGTGGATATTAATCGCGTTTTTAGTGGCCGTTCAAGAGGCAACCGCCGCTTGAGAGTGAAGTGGGCAGAAGGCTGCGAGCGGCTTGAAGGTTTCTCGAGGTCGAAAGGGGTTGAAAATGCTAGATAGGAGCGAGAGTGAGAGCAGTGCCAGTGGGAGCCGGATAAGGGTGGTGGTAGTAAGTAAAACTCCGCCGAGTGCAGACTCGAGATAAAACGACGGAGGCGGACCTTAATGAAACAGTTCAGACACTTTTTATCGTTTAATTACAACAGCCGTAGCGTTCATTTCCCCTTTACTGTACCAACCCCAATCTCTTTTACCTATTTTCCTTTTGCCCCTATTTTACCACCTCTGCACCCCATCGCCAACTCGGTCCTAGGGATATATCCTTAGGAATTTTTTTTTCTTACTGCACGCTAGTTACTTCTATAGATTATCACCATACATGCACAACGGTAGACGCACGTAAAAGCCACGATTACCAACCTTCGCCGTTCGATTGGTGTGGTCCGTGAAAATTGTATCACAAAAAAAAAATGGGATTCATCTATTGAACTGTTCATATTTTTATGACACTTAGATATTTGACATCTACCCTTGTCAAACGTTGTCGACGCGCATGACGTAGATAATATAATAGGAAGCGAGATAAGACGACGTCCCCTTTGACCCTTAGTCTGACCTGATGCGTTCACTCCGGGAGATCGTATTATCTCTACTGGACTTTATCACTAGTTACCTCTATGGAGACATTTTGGAAAATGTTTCTCGATCGACCGTAGCTCAGGAAAAATCACTAGGCGTCTCTAGCGGAGGGAAAAAAAATCACCACTAATAGAGGTAACCTCAATATGGTTTAAACCCTTGGGTATCCATTATTACCAACCCTTGACGCGGAGTTGTTAAGGGTTAAGTAATAAGGTCTAAGTGGTAAGGTTTACCGCACTTTGTTCGTTACTCAAAATTAAAAATAATTACCCTAGGTTCGTCACGAACAATCCCTTAGCAATAGCAACCCTTAGTAAAAGTCCCTAGACTTCCTCTTCACCCGCCACTTCGGTACCCTTTTACATGGGTTAAGTTTCCACAACCCTCTTCATCCCCTAAACCTCCCTCAACCGTCAAGTTATCCCTAAGCTTTCATTGTTTTTCTGCTGAAAAAAAAAAGAAAATTCTTTTCGAACCCGTTACCAGCCCCTTGGAAACCCTGTTTTGGTTCTGCTTCTCTTTCTACCACCCTCTCCTCACCGATTCTTCCACTAACCTCATAAAAACACCTTAGCACGTAAAAAAGCTTTAGGTTTTATTCATGAACGAAGGGAGTAAAAAGTCGCGTTTCTCGTTGAATTGTCGTTAAAAGCGCGTAAAAATGTCACCAAATCATAGGTACTTTTATTCCGGTCCATACATTGTTACTGATGATTATTCGAGCTCTGGGACCATTTCGAGCAGTCAATATATGTCACCATAATGATTCTTCGGTTAGCTGTAATTTACGACCGTAGGCTGTACAGGGGTTCTGCAGATTTTGATGCGTGTAATTACGTGTTAATACCAATGAGGGTTCAGTACTGCATTCTAGGGGTGATGCAATGCCTTGTAGTGCACAAAATTGCATGCAAACAATGCGGTAGGTACAGTCACTGCATGTTTCGAACGATCCATAATGAAACAGTTCAATTAAAATTTTTCTCTACGGTAGGCAACGCATCAAGGGCTGTGTTTTTCCTCGGTGTGTATCTTTTTAGTAATTTTTTTTTATATTCGTAGATTTTTTTAATTACAAAATTATATGCAATATCAACTGGGTCGTGATAAATAGATAATAAATTTTGCTATATACATTTACATATTTTTGCTATTAATTTCGTTTGATTTTTAGGATACTCACGTGTTGGGACAGAACTTAGGGTTTTTTTTATCACACGTCTAGTTGCTTAGATATTTCTAAGGATATCCTACCTAACCCTTCTAATACAGTCTCTTATGCTTTTATGTAATATCTTTTTGCATGTTACGTTTTACCAATCCACCTATGTAGCTACCTTACAGCTAAAAGGAGCCAGCCAGATAATATGGCGAGCATTAATAGAGTTTCCTCATTATTCAGGTAGGAGACATCTTGAAAATCACATTATTACGTTAACCTTCCTGTCTGCCTGGTTGACTGAGAGTGTGACGTGTCCCTTCTGTGCGAAGAAGAGACGCCATTTTCTAGTGTGCCGTGTCGCGATATACCTTTAACGTTATTATTACTGCGGGAACGTAATTTCACCTGATTATGAAGCACAGGGTGAAGTTGAAATTAAAAGAAATTAAATAGAAGTCATAGTCAATAGGGTGAGAAAATATTAAAAGATTTTTATCTATTCAATGAAAATACAATGAATATGCTTTAAAAATATTTATAAAGATTATTTACACTTTTTTTTAACATTACATGAAAAAAGTATGATTACAACATATATCGATGGCTCCACGGGATATTTCAAGCACGATGATATAAAATTGACTGGTTATTGGAATTTTTGTGAAATTGCATTTACTGACGGAGAGATTCAAAGAGAGATAAATTTTCGGCGGAGCCACGTCAATGAGAAGGAAAAGAAAAAAAAAGAAGATTTTACACCCTGAATAAAAAATTGAAATATCTGTATACACATGGGGTATATTGTTAACGAAAAAGTAAAAAAAAAACTTTGAAAAGGAAGACAATAAGCAAATGTAATAATTCCCTATATTCGACGGTGACGGAAGTGAATGCATTTTGCATCCATCAGTTCTGTCCTATCGCGATTCGTGAACTCATCCAAAACTGCGTAACTATCGAACCATATCCTGGAATACCGTATATCCGGTTGAGTCGATCCTCCGTGAATAGGGTGGTATGACTGAAAAACAACGAAAAATAAAATACCTAGCATACCAATTCGATCGGGTTATTCGATTGACTCATTACAATCACTGCCAGGCAAGTTGAATTATTATCCAATGAAAACTCTATTCTGATACCCAACCCCTAATCTCGCTTAGGGGTTGCTCTTATGATAATCCTGGAAATGAGGTGAAATTCGAGGCATTACTTCGCTTACCTATTTTCATTTAATAATTATTTTTTTTTCCTTCGTTACAGTCCTGCAGTTACGCCTAAACGGGAACAATAAACCCGAGGGTGCGAGCGTTTCATTTAATTCGTTTCTCTTGTTATTTTCATAGGGTAGTTGAAACGATCATTACTTCACAAAATCCGTGGTTATAGAGCGCCCTCTGAATGAAGGGAGGATACAGAAAAAAAAATCTAGGCAATTGCGGGAGAAAAAAAAAGAAAAAGAAAAAAAAACGGACAGCACAGATAATAACTTCCGTCGTACATTCGAGTGAATAATTGTTTGCGGATCTTTTATGTCGATTCAACAGACCGGTACATTTTGTAAACTGCCTTGGATGAAAATTTAAATTTAAAACATTTCCTTTCCATCGTAATGACATAATCGCTTTATATTTTCCTATAGATGGCATGCATCTTTTTAAATATAAAACCGAGTAACGTGGAACTTCAGTTTGGTTTCTATACATTTAACGCGATTATTCTCTAATGTAGCTTCAGAAAAAATAAAATTGGGAACAGGTTGGTACACGGGTAACTGGGTGACCGGTCGCTTCATTAAAATAATGATAATGCTATGGGAAAATAATTAAGGGATGCAGTCATTAATCGTTTCTAACCGATCCAGAAATGACCCTGAGTTAGGGATATTCGAGTTAAGGGTGCAATGGTAGTGGCGCCTCGTGTTGATGGTCTCCCGGATGGGATGGGTCTAGGAACCCCGTTTAAGCCCTGGCTCAGGGATCCAGACGTGATAACAGTAACTTCCGCAATTAATGCCCTTACTAACGGCACCGGTACTGTTCAACCCCACGGAATTCCACCCCCTGTACTAGAACCGCTGGAATCAGACGGTCGAAACGTTAACGAATCTTCAGGGACTTTTTGGCGAAACATAGGATCGCTTTCGTCCCAAACAGGAATTACGTTTGTAGGTATTCGCCGAGAGCAAGGGTACTTATGATAAGTGACGTGAGAAGCTTCCATTTTCATCCCTTATGTTGAAAATGATCAAATAACACATCCAGGAACGAACCGGTCAGCTGGGCGTGATAGAATTGCTTTTATAGAGCCGAAGGGTTGTTTCGGTCTTATTCAGTCCCTGTCTACCATTCAGTTCTCGTAATTTTTGAAAGTCGCTTTTATATCTGGCGACGACGCTGGCTGCCGAGATCGATCGGAAATAAGAGAAACGTAGGTGAAAAACCAATATATCGGTCTTGGAGTATTTTTCAGGGTTGCCAATTCCCCTTTCACTCCAGAAATCACCTCCCGTAGCCCGAATCGCGGTTGAGCCCCTAAACCACCCTTGGACACTACAGCACTCTTATCCTCTTGGCTCCTTTCCTTCCGTACCTCCTCTACCCCTATCTTCCTCCACCTTCGGAGCCAGCCGAAAACCCACCCCTCCACGACGTAGCTGTTCAGCCACCCCCCACTTCGTGCATCCCCTTAGAGAATCCCTAGGAGGATACCGGCCTGCCGGAAACCTCCGAAGAGTAATGTATCGTATCCGATAAATAAATATATCACATACACGGAAGCGGACGATACAACCCCTAAATATCCGAGATTGGGAGACTCCGCGGGAATGCGAAAAATAAGCTGATACTTGCCAGCGTCGCTGGGCAGAGCTTAGCTTTTACCCCGAGGATGAAAATATAGCACCTTCGTCCCTTTAAGAAAAATTATTGCGCTATAGCGAAACAAGAGAAAAACGAAATCGAGGAGTCAGTGAAGACATTTTTTTTTCAAAAATTATCAGACACCTTTGTCAAGGTCATTTTGGTAATTTTTTTTTTTTTCTGAAACAGAGCACACAGCCTTATTTGCCGTGATAGTGGCAATAGCAGTTTGGAGTTTGAGCTGCGTGGAAGCTGACACGTGGCTCTTGCGAAACAACCCTCTCTCGCTCCCTCCCTCTAGATTCATCTCTCATGCTGGCACTGTACTATTCTCGATTTCTGTTTACCAGACCATTTGGGATTGCAATGCAGAGTACCGTGGGATACGATAGAGTTGAATTCGTAATGCCAGATCTCCTAATAGAAATTTCTCCAAAATTCCCTAGAAACCAAATGAACCCTTTGTCCATTAAGTGCTTCCACCTTTCCGTTCGTCGCTTCATCCATCCGAAATGAGAAGAGGACCAAGGGATGAATTTCGAGTAAGCTCTTACAATGCAGCATCTGAAGAATGGGTCTAGGACTAATTTTTGCGTTGGTACGACTGACGTGTAATCTGCGAAAATGAAGTCGTAACCTTTTTATCTGATGACCGGCAGTCTGCGTCTTCGGGATCGTAGCACTGACGGCTGTGCGGAGACAAGAAACGACATTGGCTATCTTGGGAGTTCGATTTTCGGAGGGTGGTACCAGTGCGAGAATATTGGACAATGAGAAGTGAATGCTGTCCTCCGATTACATACGTGTCCTACAAAATTGAACCTTTTGTCCCACTTGAATTAGTTCCCTAACAAGGCGCCCCTCTTTCACTGTTCAGCAACCCTCTTTCTGCACCACCACCACCCCTCTCCCCTTCGCCGTTTTACTAGACAAATCTAACCTTACTCCTCATTTCCCAAACCGAACACGCTGCCATCTAGCGTCATCAGTAACCCCCGCGTGATTTCGACGATTTCGCGAAAAAGACTTCACGTCAGCCCGAATACCGAACCCTCCGCGGTTTTTATGTCTGCCAACCATTGAGTTCTGTGGTGTGTATATATATATATATATATATAGTATATAAAAAAAAGTTCCTAGACGGAGGTTCGAGGTAATGCCCTTGATATATACCTATATATATATGTGTGTGTATAGAGTCCTGGGGTATATATATATATATAGGGCATTACTTCGAACCTCCGTCTAGGGACTTTTTTTTCATTTCAATTCCCGAATCCGAAAAATTGCCGGATACTCGATATAGTTACTGGAATCTTCGAGGTTTCTACTTATGCTGGATTAACGGGATTGATCGGGTACCTCGGTCTGACTTATGGCTAGGGAGAAAATATCTTCCAACAAGAAAGCTTATCTTGATGAAGCTCCTAAAGATAGGATTCTTTTTTAATATCTTGCACAGCTATTTAAGATACATAAATATGCAAAAAATCAGTGATCCTTATGAAAATTTGATGTGTCAAAATAGCTTTAAAATTTTTTTGAATTTTCAGTTGCTCCATGTATCTCGTGAACTATGCAAGATAGGAAATAACTTTAAGTAAACGATTATTTTCTTTTCGAATGGCCTATCAAAAGCTCTTATCAGTTTATCCTTATTAACAAAAATACACCACCGATCCTCTTGATCGTTGTATTTCAGAAACGATTTCTTTTTTCCTAACGTATTTTAATGTGGACAGTATTACTTATGCATTCTGAATTTATGGAAAATGCTGAATATTGTTTGGAATATTGTATGCATTAAATTACGCTTATGCTTATTTGCAATATCAATATTTTTATATGCGACGGTACCCAGTATCACACGTACAGATAAGTACGCACTTGTTGTTTAAAAAGCACATGAATTTTTTAATTGCATCAATATATGATATCAATTGCAGTTGCGTATTATTAATCATATCAGACAAACGTCGAAAAAAATTTTTTCACCTTTCACCGCAATTTCTTAAGCCGATGTGTAACGATGTTGATAGTGAAATTTCTTCTTTTTTTTTTCCCCCACTTCGCCAGAAACCTAATTCCTTTTATCGACAAGTTTCGATTTTCGAAAAACGATGAACTTCTTTGTCATTACACAAAATTTTGTCAATTTTGCTACTTAATTGTTTGTTTCAAGTTAAATGGCTTCTTTGACAGACTTTAATTTCTATTACGTACAACTGTCGTCTCCGAAAGACAGAGTTTACGATGTCAGCCTTATATAAACTCTCGAAAATTGTATTATTTTAATGATCAACCCCATTTCGAAATTTCGCCCTGATTTTTTATATTTTCAAAAATTTATAAACTCACGATATTTATATTATTTATTAATTAAAATATATTTCGACGATAACGCTTTTTGAATATCCCGCTACTGTGATAACCAGCGACTAGTATGACATCTATGATCAGCTTTGCAGGCCAGATTCCCAATTCCAATTCTCGTAGCACTTTCAAATAAAATTCACTTCAACGTTAACTGACTTTGATATGCTCATTGTAGCCAAATAAGCTAGCAGTATGTTTGAAACATTTATCGTATTGTTTATGCATACTGACGACACATCATCAATCAGCTTTGGAATATCGCTTGGAAGTTTAAAGGTTATTAATGCTTGTCGTTAAATATTTGCTGCTTACCATATACTCATTGGCGATTACCATTTACTTATCACTCTTTTTATACTGACTGGGTGAGTGCGGGTTATTTTTTTTTTTTTTTTTTAGATAACCCGTTCGGAGTTACTTAGATATAAGTTATAAAATTATGCATTGAAAAGCTAAATATATTCAGTATAACAAAAAGGAAAAAACGTTCGTTCAATTTAATTAAAAGTGTTCAAACGTTCCGTCGTAAAAAAGATATTCACTCGTTTATACAGGGTGTCTAATCTAACTTAACCACTTCAAATATCACGGTTGCTTTTGATGATAGGGGAAAATTTTTTAAGGAAAAGTTGTTCGGTACAAAGGGGGAAATATTCTGAAGGTATTTTTTTTTTTTTTTCTTAACGGGTCGACGTATTTTCATTACAACAGTTTTTATCAAAAAAAAAAAATCAAAGATGTACAATGTCTTAATCTTCGCGTGATCTTTAACGAAAAAAATCATTCTTGTACGAGCAGATAAAAATTTTTGACTTTTCTTTCAATGCGAGGCATTTGTTTCACGAGGTGTTAAAAATGAGCATCATTAACGTCCATAAATTTTTGAGGACGGCAATCATCGAGAAAAATTACGCGATACGTTATTCCAATCGAAATTGACATTTTTTCGTTTACCGTTCGCGAATAGGTATTGAAATTAATGGAGAACATTTCGCAATTTTTTTCGCTCAAGGTCACGCGCAGTTCAAGACATTGCAGATTGTCGAATTTCTTTTTATGTGCTATAAAACTGTTTTAATGAAAATATATCGACCCATTAAAGAAACATCGATGACCTTGAAATTAAAAAAAAAATTTATGCTAACCAAAGTATTTGCACCTTTGTACCGAACAACTTTTTTTTCTAAATATGTTTCCGGTATCATCAAAGGCATTCGTGAAATTTTAAGCGGTCAAGTTAGGAAAGACACCCTATATAATGTATTATTATATTTCCTACATTTCCTATATAATGTATTATAGGAAAATATTTAAGTAGGAATAATCTCCAAAAAAAAACACTTACGTGTTAAAAACTACGCCAAGTATAGGAATGCTGTAAATTCCTCTGATAAAATGTATTGATATCATATTATTCAGGCCAAGTACGTAAGTCACCACATATGTTTCTATTATATGATCTAGAATGATCCGTGCATTTCTTGATATAAATTTGCGTTCCTTATGCCAGTGACCAAACTCAAAACCAGTGTCAAATTTCTATATAGACCATATTAGTAATAACTCGTCAAAAATAATCACGATAAAAGCTTGATAACAAACATACAGTATTAGAATACTGTTAGTACGTGCAAAGTAAGTACTTTGGAATTTCTGACACGGCCAAGTAGTACTCGATAAGGAATCACCTAAAGTTTTATTAATTATTAAATCATAATTAAATACAGGAAGCAGCAGTAATGTAAAAGAGTAGGGAAAACGTTATAGGAAATTTTGAAAATATAATTAAAATGATGGGCCTGTCCTAGATCATATAATAGGCAAACGTGTAGTGACTTATATACTTGGCCCCAATAATATGATTTCCCTAGTTTTTGTTAGAGGAATTCACAGCACTTCTGTACATGGGGTAGCTTTTTTACACGTAAGTGTTTTTTGGGAGATATCACAAGTTTTTGTTGTCCAACGGGATCTAGAAGCTCTAAGTAGTGAAATCTATATTTTTACGGGTATAAAATGTAAATGCATTGTACTATGGCTGATCAGAGAAATATTCTGCGTACGTACAGCAGGTTGGCTGTACTTGGTGCAAGACTCGACCGAGTCTCTTGATCGTCAAAAGTCGAGGTGTGTAGTTTTTTAGAACTAACGAAATCTGCATCCCTAGACAAGTTTTATATAACAGGAGAAACATTGAGCCCAACTTCGATCGAATTGCGAGCAAAAAATCTGCTTTCAGAAAAAAGGATTTAATTTAATTACTTCGTAAAACAATCGATATGATATCTAGAATTTTTCGTGAATAAGTATAACTAACCATGTGGTAATAGGTTTGTTCTCGTTACCTGCACTTTCTGCACTTTTCAAAAAGACCAAATTCTTATTGGATATTTTTTGATCCATCGAACGTTCATATGGGTCGCTGATTTTTTGCGTATGTATGCGTCTTGAATAGCTGTACAGTATATTAAAAAAGTTCTGTGTTTCGGGGCGTCACCAATTGTGACCTTGTAAGAATTAATTCATGTTACGGGGTATTTTTAAAATTTATTTTTCTGTCTGTTTTCTTCTTTTTTTTTCATAATCCTTTTATCAAATTTTGTTACTTTAATGATGTTTTTTTTTATGTAGGCTGATACTATTTTCAAAGTGATTGTGTCAGTTATGTTTTTAGCCGTGATCGCTTCGTTGGTCTCGAAATACTTAATTTTAGACGGCATTGCTTACTTCTTGAATTAGGCAAGGTTACGTTTGACAAAGTTCCGGGAAATTTAGTAGGTGATTTCGTAATTTTTGATTTTGGATGCGAATATTTTAGTTTTTGACTTCGAGTCAGTCTCGTTATTAATATAGTAATTTGAAAAATTGTGTCGCATCTGTCTATTTCGTTGCAGCAATTCGAAAAACAGTATGCACTATTTTTAACTGGATGATCAGAAATTTTATATCGTATCCTAGTTTGGTCGATCTGTTTGGATCAAGCTTTGCAAATTTCTATTAAAACCGAAATAAAGCCAACGGCTATTTATCATGCCAGTCTTCTTTCGCTGATTGCGAAATAAATTACGTTTCCAATACACATAGTTTTGATTGAAAATATGAAAATTTTATTATTTGCTGGTACGAAAATTCTTTTCAAAAAAGTGTCAACAGTTTGAAATGCTTTTTTTTTTCCTGTCAACCAACAATAGTTTTGTATGCTCGTGTAGGAGTATGTCAAGTTTTTTATAAATCAAATCCCAAATATATTTGTAGGATTTTAATGCAGTTTGACCCGTCGGAACGAAAATTTGAAAACTGTATTTTGCAATTTTCTAATATTCCCTAGATTCATTCAGAAATTTTACTTAACCTCGAATCAACAAAAATTAGAACTAACCGACCCTTACACCTTTCTAAGACTTTCTTTTTCCTCAAGTCTTTCACTTTTTCAGTACCTCGTTTTTGCGGTGCAATACCTTTTTTTTTACGCGCATCCGATTTGCCATTCGAAAATAGTTTAATAAATTCGCGAACAAGCTCTAGGTTGTCCCATGACTTTATTTTCCATTTTCATGCGCATGCGCTTTCGCCCTTACCTACATGCATATCCATATATGCGCACATATGCATTTCTCCACGAACCATCTCGGATGCACTTCCACCTGCAACCCCGGCAGGTCTTCGGCACTCGGTGTGTCAGGTGCGCATGCGTGGCGACCGAGACAGGACAGGTGCGCGCTGCCAGCTTCGAACCGTTTCAGTTTCGGAAAGCAGCGGCCGGTTAGTCGCTCGCGGAACTTTGGCCGTATCGGAGGTGCACGACGGCATCATTGCGTAACCGCAAGGATCCACTGGGAATTTGGGGTGAAGCTTGTGGGTGGAGAAGGGGTTGTTTATGATAGTGAAAATAGAAATGCAAGATCCGCATACGGGAACGTGACGCGTGCCGCGGGAAATTTAAAGAAGGACACGGTGCAGCGTGACGGGTGCAGATGTGATTTTTTTTTTCAATTTTATAAAACCACCGTTATACACATTTTATATGTACGTGAGAGAACTCAAAATTTCTATGAAAAAACACTGCGAACACTTGTACCGTGGAAAAAGTGTCAGTCGTGACGGTTGAAACTGAGTAAAAATATTTTTGTCGTAAAAATTAAAAAAAAAAAAGATAAAAATATATCGTATAATACTATATACTTTAATATAATATATGGATATAGTTATAGTCGTCTGGATATAAATTTTGACGTAATGTTTGCCAGAATGAAGTCATCATCGTCCTCGTTCAGATAATAGTTTTTTTTCTGTCTAGTTTCAAGGTAAAATTCGGTTTGTTTTCCTAAACCGAAAAAGCACCCGGCGCAGTGTCAGATATTTCTAATGAAAAGACAATACTATCGTTATTAATAAAAGTGTTAATTGTTCTGTCGAAAATTGTTCGTTTGCTGAAACAATAATTTTTCTTCGTTAAGTACCAATACATATCGGGTTTACGAGAACTTCATGTTGCTCGCGAGTGCCGGAAGTTTCTTAATTAAAGCGGCAACTTCGAAAGTGTAGCAGGAGCCAGTGTGTTTGATCGTCGAAATAATTTTTACGCGAGAAAGAAAGAAAAAAAAAATCTTTTTCTCGTTTTCACGCATCACGTCATCCTTTTTGTTTTTTTTAATTTTGCGTCAACTCCGAGTCGACGAACATTTGAATTCGCGTTGACTTACGTTTCTCAGCTCCTCGGTTCCACGCAACCACGATTTGTTTACATATTATCGTTCGACGTAATTTTCAATTGTTTTCTTCTTTTTGGTGAAAAAAAAAAAATGAAAAAATTGATTCATCGGGCAATCTCGTAATAAATCGTGAAGAATTCGATAAAATCCCTAGAGAGGATTTGTGAAGGAGGCTGGGAAATAAGTGTAAAAAATATACCCTTTCCCCCACCTAAAAAAAAAAAAATTAAAAAATAAACAGGATGGATCCTATGGTGATTTTTCTTCTGGTATTAGCAGCCATTGTACGAGCACCTGAAGTTAATGGTAAGATATATTCTTTTAAGAAACTAGTAATTTCTTGACATTAAACTTTTTAACTATTTCTTTCGTTATCCCCAATTTCAACTCCAACGCGAAGATAAAATTCCCTAGCCCTCTCGAGTTCTCTAGTTTCAGTTTGTATATTTCAGAAAAGATGGTGAAACATAAATATAAAGTCAAACGATTCTTAATGACTCATCGGGGTTAATTGATGGGATCCAATCGAGGATTAATGAATCGAGCAAGTTTCGTTCTTTTGGATTTACGTGTACTCGTAAAAAAAAAAAGAAACTAAAACAAAACGTAAATTCTCACGCATCCCAAATCGTTTAATAAAACTGTTTTCTCTAGCGAGACTAAAAGTCCCTAGGGAACTTTAATGGTGAAGGTTTCCACACCCCCCCCCCCCCCCGATCCATCCTCTTGTCAGCCCTCTCCATGCTTAATTAACTTTACCTACCTCCTCGGAAACACCCGCACGGCCGACTCACGATTTCCGGTAACATTTCGAAGTCTCGTTACCTTTACGTAACTTGGCCAGTTAGTTTATATACGCCTCTAGCGATGTGTACTTTGCCAAGTCGTGAGCTACGTACAAAAGCACGAAAGTACCTATGCTTCACAATGTAGCACGATAGGAAGTCTCTTTCAGTGCTATACTGCATTTCCGGTTGGACCGTCTAGTGAAAATCCGTGCTGCTCACAGAATCACGAGAGCATTCCACTGTTGCTGCTCTGTTTTCATACAGTGCCTAGAAGAGCACGTGGAAGTATTCTCTAGGGAATTACACAAAATTACTCTAGATGCATTTCAGAGCCATTTTTTTTTATTACTTGACGAATATCTGTCTACTTTAATATCCAATTACATATTGAAGCACAAACCTGCAATTTCGCACGACTCTCTAGCGATTTACAAAATATTTCCTACACTGACTGCAGTTCGGATACTTGTGTCCTTCAAAATTGTGATCGCGAATTTTTCTCGTTTGAGGGTCCGCGAATTCATAATCAAATTATCTTCCAAATTATGTCTTATTACGAGACATTAATTACACGAGAATTTCAAAACTGACAATAAGAAACGTTCCAGACGTGCAAATAGGGACAGGAGTCCATTAGCTCGTCAGCTTGTACTTTAGACTTTCTTCTCTCGCATTGACTTAAAACCAAGTTTAATTTATAAAAAAACCACTAACCAAAATGAATTAGAAAAAATTTTTTGTTCATTAATTGACTCGAGGTGATTCGGCTAATTAAATTTGAACTTTGACAGACATAGGCGGACAGAGACCGACTTGCTTTTGTGCTTGTATAAAGAAACTCATTTTTATAATTCGTTCTACAGCACAGCAACCCTTCGTTTTAACCCTTAACATTTTATTGGTTTTGACGTTGATCTTCAAAACTGACATCGGATATTAAAAGATCAACCTCAAAAGTATTAAGATTTCATAAATAAAATTGAATTGCGTGTCAAAGAAAGTCAAAGAAAGTTAAAAGTATACGCTGACACATTAATAGACTTTGACCACCCTATATCTCTGGAACCTGTTCTATGTCCAACTTAAAATTTTGCTGTGATCAATACCTTATCGTGAAGTATCATTTGGCGTACGATTTGATTTCAAATTTGCATTCCGGCAAACAGGTGAAAAAAAAAAATAATTTTTTGGTTCACTCTATCTGTGAACCTTTGACATAATACATGTGGCAGTAACGATCCTGTGAATCTATTGGTTATTGCAACGAAAATTCATAACGATAACAATAAAAGGTTATCGAAAATTGAAAATCGAGATATTCTTACAAGTGGAATGGAGATTGATATTTCTGGTTTGCAAAAATTCAAAGAGCTCGTGAATCTCTTTGTACGTAGAAAACGTTTATAGAAATCTTCGTGAGGTCGTAGAAAAACCGCGTATATCATTGCTGAAACTTCTAGAACGTGTAACAGTCTGTAATTTTGCGAATTCAGCCCTAAGATACGGGCGGGGAAAGGGGGGAAGGGTGGCTCGAAAAATCCCAGTAGAAATGGTCGAACAAGGGACAAATGGGGGTTGGAAGGATGTGACGTTTGGAATTTGCTCAGACATACGCTCTTCCATATCCTATAAAAATAAAAGGGTCGACAAGACGTAAGTCATTTGTAAAATGCCGGGTAAATTATTATTACGATTTTTTATAGCCGTCAGGACCACGAGTTAAAAAAATATTTAGATTTCCACAAATTTGTATGTTCACTCGTAAAATGCAAATTGAAAATGTTTGATGAATAACAGAAAAGTCAAAAAAAATAAATGAGATAAGGACAAAAAAGTTTCATAGTCATACTTAATGAACTCCGTTCGAGGTATATACATATATATATGTGTGTGTATATATATATATTGGATATATAGAACGCTTAATCATTTTACTTCAGCGTGGCCAATCTCGAGCCATTAATAATCAACTCAGCAGCCGTTCATCAGTCAAGCCTAGGGAAAAACGAATGAACGGGATAAGAAGGTTGGTGAATTCTAGGGGAAAAATGAAAACTTAGAGCTCTGAAGAGATCTAACCCAAGAGAATGTGTATATAAAGAATTTGATATTAATGAAAATTTTTCAGTATCATTAACAAAGCCATGCTTATCCCAAAGGCCAGTATGCAATCAACCACGGATCTTACGATTAATCTACAGACAATTAAGAGTGATAAGAGCGCAATAGATTATAGAAAAATATAATCGAATTTATCTATTTCCATCGAAGACTATAAATAGTTGATTGTCGGGTGTTCAAGTTACAAGTTCAACGAGCCATTTAAAGTGTACGGTCCCTAGAGAAATTCTTAATTGATTTTATCTAGTGACTTTATAAATTCTCCTAGTGACAAATCAGTGACCCTGGAACGAGTTGATCAGGCGTCGTTTAGTGTCGTCACTATAGGAAAAACAGTGACGCCCGTCGGAATTTCACGCTTATCAATCTTACTTAAGGAACTTTAAATGAAATTAGTTTTTGGCTACCCGCTATGTGCCTTTCGCGTAACTTTCGCGGCTATTTATCCTCTCCCTCTCTCTCTTTCTCTCTCTGTCTCTGTCTCTGTCTTTCTCTCTCTCTCTCTCTCTCTCTCTCTCTCTCTATCTCTCTATCTGCATACGATACCACTTACGTATTACGTCGCTTGGTGTGCTACTGCGCGAACGCGCAAGTCTCCAGATACTTTTCCCTCTCCTCGAGGACGCGAGTTATACGTGGAAGCGCGTTTTGCGCCAGACGGAAATAATTACCGCGCAGGTTCGCACGGCAATAACAATTAAGCGCAGACCCACGCATTTGACGCCATCCACCCTGGGAACGTAAACCAAACGGGAGTCGACTGTCCTCACGTAGACGTACTTTTTTGTACGAAGATTTGATCAAATTATCACAGACTGGTCAGGCTTACAGATTTTTTTTTTTCTTTCTTTCTTTCTTTCTTCGATATCTCACACTATTCCTTTGCTTTTCATCAAATGCGAGATCTATTTTATACTAAAATGGAAACTTTGAAAGAAAATCAATTTCATAGGTACAGAATACTTTTTTTCAAGTCTTATCAGTGACCTCAGCGTATTAGGTTACTTGGCCTCTGACTTATGGCTCTTATAGCTCTAGCTGTGTGCTCTGGCTACGTACTTTGGCTACCTACTAGAAATGGTCCTAGGTAGCCGAGGTAAACTTAATCCCGCGCAGTTTGACTTTAACCCCTTTAGAGTTGAGGTTGCCGAGTAGATTCTACCCCCCTCTCTCTCTCTCTTTAACCCCCCCTGCGCCCTCCCAGTACTGAACTGTCATGGTAACATCCCCTCCGTAAGACTTACTCAATCGTAACTGATCTAACTTAATTTATCCTGACCTATATATATGTATATACACTGTATGAGTTTGCTGTTGAAACTTACCGGAAAATGATGCCAAAGTTTTCCTAATAAATAGTAGTCACATCGAATATTGAAAGGAAACTTTATCAATCGAAATCACCATTAGACAAATTCGAAAAACCCCATTTCGTTTCTTACCCAAAAGAGGAGCGTGGGCTAGGGCAGACGTTTAAGAAAACAGGAAGCCAGCTAATTACACGAAATTAAGCAGGAGGAGACACCTAAACGGATGTACGAGTGAGCGGGGTGAGAATTTGGAAGTACTGGCTCTGCTCGTATCATATATATATATATATATATATATATATATATATATGCACAGTATAAAAGTCCCTAATGTAATTCCCTAATGGAGATAAGGGTTCGATCGAAATACATTGAGAGGGTTGAATTTCAGCCTGAAAAAAGATTCAAAGAATTGCGCAGGGCGGAAGAATTTTTTTCTTTTTTTTTCGAAAATAACTAACCGGAAGGGGGGATGTAAAATAAAAAAAAGAGACAGGAAGTCGCCGGAAGAACGTTACCTTTCACCGACAAGTCCTTCCCCCTTTCCCCCCTCCCTCCCTCCTCCTCTTCATACTCTTTTTCTCTTTCACTCTCGCGTATCTCGACAAGACGCAAAGTTAAAGGAAATCCAAGAGACGTTTGCCTAGCCCAAGGGGGTGGATTCAACCCTCAGTTTGAGAAGCCAGGCACGAACTCAATTCCCAGAACACCCCCAGGCATGCGGCACCCTTCGTCCCATCTCCTCTACTCTAAGATCCTTATACCCTTCTACCTCTCTCCCTTCGCCCCTTTCCGCTACCAAGAATATCTACGGCCCTGGTCTCTCGCTTCCATCGGCTCAGCGTACCTTGAATTAAGCTCATGTAGACAACTCGTTATGTCGTTACGCTCTCAGCCCTGGACGATACTAAAACCCCCTATATACAGGTATACATACTTGAAAATGACTTTTACTGTTTAATCCGAAAGCAAGGAACCGTAAGGTCTTTCTTATCCTTTGATATGAGGTCCAAGAAGGTTGACCTAAATATTACACGGATACAACCCTTGGTACAAATATTAGATGAAATTGAATTTAGGTAGACGCTATATGCTTAATTAGCAAGAATTAATTCAATCCTCGTACTGATAATACTAATCTAATAGCATAGCAGCAGTAGTACGGGGGAAGATTATACCGGGTCTTACTTTGGACCTAATCGGATGCGACGTATCGGAGTTACGTTTTCAGCCACTTGGGGAGCCACCGTCGTATCGATAGTAAATGGCACGAATTCGAAATTCCCGCTTTTTTGCTGACACTCACGACTCTTCGATAACGTCAGATTCGCCACGGCTAACCCGAGGGTGCGACTACGTAACGAGAAAGTTCTGTGTTCTAGGGTCGGGATAACCGCGTGCTTTGCGCCCCAAAATTGCCTTTCATCCGATAAAAAGCACTTCGCACTTCCGCCCATGCGAACTCCTGGCACCGTAGTTTTCGCGACTGTTAACGTGGAATTTCGTACAGCGGTGCTTGCCGAATCCAATCAATGGCCTGGAGTCTTTTCGAATATGATGAAAGAAAATGTTAATCGTTCAAAAAACTTGTATTAGGCCAATCACAAAATATCATTATCATTGAAATTAATTTCTAAGTAATTGGTAACTTTTTCGAATATTTTTTATAGGTACACTTTCGGGTACGATGCGCTATCGGTACCAAAATTACAACCTGGAGCTTTTTCTTTGTGAAAGGAAACGCCCTTTTACGCTCCAAAAATCCTCGAGATTCGTTCACCTATTTGTATGTCTTAAGAAGGCTAGTTTTCAGGACTCTTTGTCTGTTGTATTGTACAATTACAGTTACGAGGACACTTGGCGTTCAACAGGACAGTCCTGATAAAATTTACATACTTAAGGTACACTGTCAGGACCGTAAAGCGGCACACACACCGAATTTTCGAAAAAAATTCTGATGCGTGACACACGAAATTGTGATGGGCTAAGAAATGGCCACGACAGGTTAGAGTAGGTTAGAATTAGAGCGCCACGTGTTCCAAGGTTTAGTTTTTTTTTTTTTTTTTTTAAACACATTCGCTTGCCATTGCGAATGCCGCACGTCCTCCTAACTACCCTTTGACAAGTTTATATACATATATATATATATGCCACTACTATTCAAAATCTTTCGATCTTACACTTTACAACGCTACAAGTATGCTATATATTTCTAAGCATGTACTTTTACCGTGAATGCATATACAAGTTCGTCAACTTGTTCATTACGCACGCTAATGAGGACGAAGCACTCCATTAAGTCAACTATAGGACAACCTAGGAAGTTACTGCTAGTAGCGACTATAACGCCATCTACTATCACTAGTGCTAGTATCAGTAGCGCCAGTATAGGGATACGAAGGAGAAATAGTACCAGGAAAATTGCGAGTGAGGTTTACAACCTGCAGTGTCGCATTCTATGCCTGCAATTTTTTTTTTCAAAATCTCCTAAGCACACTCGCTTACTAATGTTACGTTGCATGATGAAATTCTATGCGATTCGGTGGCGGCAAAATAATAATACGAATTTCAGAAAACGGTTACTCGGCAATTTGCGCGAAAAATTTGGCGCCTCGGCTGTAAATTTTCTCTTCGTTTAATTTTTGTATTTTATTGTCGGCAGTTGACAACCTTTTTTTTTGTTGTTGCAAATTTTTTGCAGCGTCTATGTCTCGTCGGATCGCTTTATGGATATTTTCGAGGATGTACTCCGCGAGAATGCCCATTCTGGAAATCGTACGAATGACGGGGAAAATTGTTTTGACGCGAATCTGCGCCTTGCAATTTCGCGTTTTTCATCACAACGAAATTGTCTCTTTTCGAGAGGATCGTCAAATAGAGAATTTTTTTTTTTCCGCACGTATCAAGAATATCCAGTTTTGACGCGAAGCGATATTTCCCTTTGGCACTTTAAAACGTATCTTTGTTCGTTTGCGCGTTTTGCTCTCCCATGAATTCCATTTTGTATTCGTTCTCCCTTTTACCACTTTTCCCTTCGCTCCCTCCAACACCAAATCTGCGTGGTATTTCGATTAATCTTAATTAGCGATATGGCACAAAGATGAATCCCACCCCTTTACTTTACGCAAAGAAAAATCAATACGGATTTTTTTTTTTTTTTTTTTTTTTCGTTACATCCATTTTCTTTCAGCACCCCTCCCCTACCCCCCCCTCTTTTTCGCTAAATGAAACTATCTCTAGGTCTTTCGCTATTCCCTCATTTATCAGACTCTACTATTAAATTCCTACTCGCTCCATTCGCACTGATGTTTTATACGTTAGGTAAAGTTTACGGGGTACGAAGGGGGGAGAAAAAACGATGGAAACAAAGAAGTAGCAGTTTGTTCCCACGACTACAGCTAATTTAACGGAACCAGCCGAACTTTATCCGTAATCGACCTTTTAACCTCTTTTGGCATTGAACTCAAGTACTTCCGGGCTTTGGTGAATAAGTTCTGCCGATTGAGTCATTTTCAACATCATTGTCACGTTACGATAACGCTGTCCTGCTCGCTCGCTGTGTCTTTTATTCCCAAATAAAATGGATGACTCAAAAATGTATTTTTTTATCTTTCAATTATTTTTTTTTTTTATTAATCGTCCCCTTCGACCATCATTATGTATCGATGCAAAAAAAAGTAATTATCGACAATTTACTTGTAGGACTGATACGTGAAAATAGTTGCTAGTTTATTAATAAAATACTTATTTCGGTAGATCATTCACGTTGATTTGTCACTGGGTGTATGGATTGATCTTTGCCACGAATTCTAATAGTCCTTAGGACACCCTGTATTATTCAAAGGACATATGCTCGTTTATCGTGCGTCGTTAAACGCTTAAGTGTATGTTGTGTATACTGCCCTTTTCCAGCACTTTTCCTTGTTTTACCCGTTGCCAGCCAATATTGATCTGTCTAGTTTATATTCGATATCCCTCGCGCAATAATTCCCTGGAGTTACGTTCTACAGAGAATCTCTGGAAAACTGAGGGAAAAATCTGTTGAAAGATGCAGGATCCTAGTTTGTGTCTATTTATAAGGTTCTTTTGAATCCTTCACGAATAAAACAAAATTCCAATACTGGACCACTACTTTGACATTAAAGTATAAAGGGAGTCTCAAAATTTGTTTCCAACATAAAAAAAAATGTATCCGATATCGATTATTATATGATGAAATTAATATTTGAAATTTTCAATATAAATCCGTAGAATTTACTTCCTTTGTATTTTCAATTCGCGCGTATGGACTTTTCGGAGAATTTAGGTTAGGTTCCGGGAAGCTCTCAATTAGACTTTACGTCGTAATTACTTTTCAATAGACACATATCATACAGTCAAGATGATCGATGACTCAGCTAGTTCGCTATGACGTATAAATACTGCAATTCAAGATTCAATTTGAATTTCGCGCTATTTCGCAGCTGCGTATAAAAGTAAAGATATGCTGAACGCATAATTCACACCTTTTTTGACTCCCACGGGAGTGCGCGGCGAATACGATTTTTCATCAATTCGTCTCGACGCCGGGGCAAGAACGTTCTCTAAAATGTGTAAAGGGAACGAAGAAGACTGAAAGTAAAATATAAAAATTCTCTTTGAAAGTTTTACCAATATACTCGATATCCCTCGTCGTGGATCATTCGTCAAGTCATTTGGATCTATCAGACGAAAGATTCATGTCGAGTACATTGATCAGTGTCAAGCACGTCGTCCCTGTGCAGGGGTGCGTGAACCCCAGTGCCACCTAGCGGGAGCTAGCGGAACTGCGTTAACATTGGCGAAATATCATAGCGTGGAAAAAGTTTCTTTCCTCGTTTCGTATCCCGTTAAAAATTGGCAAAGTTTTGGTCATAGCCATGGCTCCTTGACTTTGGCACGGACGAAGAAGTATGGCGACGGGCAACAGCGAACGGAACGTATTCGAACGGAATAAGAACGGAACTGTCTTTAATGGAAGTGAAGACCGGAATCCAGTATACAGGAAGAAAAGTGTGCTCGCGAAAAGTAATGGCGTCTAATAAACTGTAAAACAACTGAAATTCTATACGTAGAAACACGAGCGAATTTTCGGAGTGCAGTGCACATCCAAGACGCCTAAAATATAGTGCAGTCGCTGTATCCGGTTGGCGTGGCCATCTCTAGAGTTTATTTACAAAACTTTGAAGATGCTCGACGTTCCACGCAATAACACTCAGAGAAGATCAAGTATACGAGGGTTATGCACGGCAAGCGTTGCCACCTGAATATGGTGGTTCTATCGTAGAAATCAAATGGAGAAGCTAACTTCGGGTGAGTCACGTTTCTCGTGAATTATCATATATACAATATACATCTACTAAGAGTCGTGGAGCTTAGCATTAAATTATTATTATTATTATACCCACGAGAGAGAAATATGAAGATCGTGACGTAAAGTTTGTTCTAATTTTATATACAATAATACTATACGAATATATCGTACGGCGTAAATAGGTGTATAAAATGTAATGCAGCTAAGCAGACGCGTACCGGCACAGCATAATCCTGGGTACTGTATACACATAAAGGCGGATTTTTCACGAGCGACGAAACACCAGGAACGTTCCCACGTCCGGCCTGCAACTGCGTGCACCAACAGCAACGACAACGACAGTTTGTCCCACCTGATGGAATATCCTCTTGTTTCTGTTCAACTCACGGCTATATATGTATAGACACAGGCCCGTGGATATATGTGCGCATAAGTACATGCTCTCTGGAGCGTACTTCCTTCTTGTGGCTCCTTGGTTCTCAGCCGTACTGAAACCCAAGGAAAGTCATTACGATGGCAGGAAAGCAGGCGTGTCATGACCTTGCACCGTGAACAGAAAGACGGGCTAGACACATGGCGGCCATGAAGAAACGGGGGGAAGACGGAAATTAGGATTCTAATGGGGGTCCTTATGGCGGGTTGGTACACGTAAATCATGAGGGGCCTTATGGGTCAGGACGATACTCCGAGCTCGTCCGGTATATCATTGTCTATGGAGACGGAGTAATTTTGTAGGAGCCTGTAGCATGGCAGATGATCTTGGTGATCAGGTTCTTGAGACTTAAAATTTTTTCATTTTGTATCACTTGCCTTAATTTTATAAACATTTTTTTTGTGAGTCTTTACATTTTAGGTATTTGAAATTTTTGTGGGATTCTTGTTCAGGGAATTTTTGCTGATTCTTATCTCCTGTGGCTTATTGTTCTGGTTACGTTTGTAGTGACTGGGGTTTCACGAGGGATCAGTGCTCCATTTCAATAGTCTAATCTCTACTCCTATTGGGCTTGTGGGAATCCTTTATTATACGGAATACTATGATATGTATTATACATGTAGGTGTGTGTGTGTATAGACTTGAAGTAGGTATAATCTTGTTTTATTAATTTCTATCGCGAGCACAGTGATGTATGTTCGTGTAAAACGAGAAAGAGCCAAATATTGTAACTTTTGTCAAAGGTATGATAAGGAAGAAAACAGCCCTTATAATTTGACTGTCGGGATAATTTTTTTTTTTTGGGTTAAAATATAAAATCCTCGCTTTCTCTCGCTCTACCCACCCACTTCACTCTCATCTGTCTCTTTGTCCTTCTTCTCCTCTCCTCGTTCTTCGATCCATGAATTGAATAGGTGAAAATGAAGAAAGTTGATCCCTGTGCAGAAGCGAAGTCCCATTCATGAAAGAACGGAGGGATAGCTGACATTGTCTCTCAGCAGCGTAACGCGCAAAATCAGCGCCTCAGCACTTACCGCAGTGACTCGTACTAACCTAACTAGGTATCAAGGAGCCATCGTTTCCCGTTCCATTGGTGCCAAGCTAAAGCTGCCACCCTACCTCGTTTGGGGAAAACTCCCTAATACTCGACGTGAACTTCTGGTATCGCGAAACGCGAGCATTAATGATCCCCATTTAATTAATTCCTCGGTTGAGTACCATTCAGACGTCAAACAATACGTCGGGACGAGTCTGCAGGGATTGGTCCAGGGTTCGGTCAGATCTCTGAGGTTCGGTCGGAAGTGGGTTCTTGGGGTTTTTTTTTCTTTTTATTTTTCGGAAACGGTAAAATAAGAGAAAAATTGTGACGCCAACGGATTTGGCAACGAAGAAAAGGGATGAAGTTTTCACGTAGGAATTTTGATACTTTTTTTTTTTTTTGCAAAATTTCATAACAGCTGAGGTGGATAATATTTTTCGTAACAAAGGTCCATTGTGCGATGCTATTTTTTAAAGCAGCGGAAACGTCCCTGGGATTTTTATCGCGCAGAATACGGAATTGTTTTATTTCTGATACAATGGCATACCGCGGTCACCAAATGCAGCTGCGATATGACAATCAATATTTTACCAACTGCATCGCATGTGCCACCACATTAACTGCTGCACTCGAGCATGAAACCTTTTAAGAGCGTCTTGTGCATCGCGTGCACCAGCGCCACTGTATAGTCCACCGTTGGTCAGAGTTTTTATACTTTCTTTTTTTTTCCTCGGACCCCCTTTTCGCTTTCTTCAGGCTCGTCCAGTAAATTCGCTAAAATTCCAGGCTGATGTTAAGGAAATTAAATTTTCTTCTACAAGGAACAGCGATTAGTTTGTAATATTACGTAAATCATATAAAAATTAAGAAAAATGTTCCGAGTGATCCTTCGCTTTATTTTCGAGCTCAAAAGTCAAAAAATGTCCCTACGGCAAATCAATCTCTCATTTTTGAAGTTCTATATTTTTTTCAATATCCTTCTTCTTCCTTGTTCACAATTTTTCGGGCGAGGTCGACAAAAGAAGCAGATTTGAAAAGGAAGATAAAAGAAAAGTAAACTTAAAAAAAAAACGGAAAAATTATTTCTTTATGGTTCTTATCTTCGTGGCAGTTGAGTCTGCTAAATTATGATGGCGCGCCGAAATGTCGGAAAAAGTATTAAAAAAAAAAGAAAGAAAGAGCAAAAAAGACACAAATGGTTAATCCAAGATTCGCAAGGACGAGTCGTGCCTCGGGATTATAAAATTTTTTCTTTTCTTGTTTTCGAAACGTCAACCACCGTAACCGTTTCCCTGCTGATTTAAACTTCTTTTCAATATTTTTTTTCATTATTCCTTTCGACAAACCAAACCACACCCCTTCTACGATATCCCTCAGTCATTACCCGGAGTCTCGCTTCGACTCGTATCGATTCCTGCGTTTTTTCTTACTAGGCTTCGCTTCCTCCTTTCTTAGTCACTCGTTCTGCCTATTTTGTTTCACTTGGCCGCACACTTTACATGGCACTTTCTATCTACCGATAAAGTGTTCTAACTTTGCCATTCTCGTTTAAGCATTAATTGAATTTTTTTTTTTTTCATTTTCATCAAAACTATTTTCAACGAGACTGAGGTCAGCCTGTGCTGAACGCAAAAATATTTATTTAGTAACGGCTCGTTCGAACTTCTGTATTTTACTTACAGATAGCAGTACAAATAATAATAAGTATAAACTATATTGCTGCTACATCCGTCGTTTGATCATTCGATGAAATTGGAAGAGTTTTTATTGTATATCTGTTCTGGTGTGTATATATATATATATATATATTTTTTCTGTTTCTATATACGAATTTATTGGTAGATCTATATTGTACATTTACACTATTACACCCCTTTCTCCCATGCTTTCACCCTCTCGATTTATCAAGGCTCCACTTAATTTATCCTTTTACCGTCTGGGGTCCCTAGTCTCACCGGAGCAATCTAATTTTTACACTTCGTTCGACTTCACAGCCACGATCCATCTCGGGTCCTCGATGTCGACGTCTCTACTTCCTCTTTGGTACTTTCTTTCTTTCTTTCTTCCACCTTTTTTTACTTTTTAATCTCTTTCACCTCGTTTCACATTTTTCATCGTTCTCTCTTTTCTTTCCTTTAACCCCTCTTTGATACATTTCAGTGGCTCCTAAAGATTCACCTTGACTTAAAGAACAAACGATGGCTTTTGATTCTCATGAAAATTTAAATAATTTTACAACCACTTGGCGACGCACCGATCGCACTTTTCGTTAAGGGTCAAGGGTCAAACGAGATTATACATTCTGAACGTAGCGGTAGATCAGATTATGAATAATTAAAAGACCAACCGACAGATTCTTAGAAGCATGTTGTTTGCGTAGACGTTTTTTCAAATTGAATGAGTACGAAGAGAGACAAAATTATTGATCCACGAAGAAAGTGATGTACTTTCTATCTTCTCCTTGAGAATCCGTAAAAGGATGTCGTCTTCGTATCGAAGGGTGGATTCAGGTCCCTTAAAAATTAAATTCGCAATAGGTTATTGCGACGTGGATGACGGGGCGATGTGACACAGTATAAACTGTCATCAGGCGATCTGCTTGAGGGGGTGAAAGTAGGCCGGGAAAGAGAGTTAAATTCAGAAGTCTCGAGTACTCTATTAAATCAGGAAGTGTCAGCTAGCGAGCACAAGCGAACGTCATTTCCTCCCCGTTCAATTCTCGTACAAAGGATAAAGACACTTTCAGACACCCTTTGCCAAGACTTCGTCGACTTGGTCTCCGATATAACGAAAATTCGTCAGGATGGAAATGGGTTACCGACTGACTGTGAATTAGATTTCTCTTGAGTGAATTATAGTAATTTTTCTTCTTTTCACGTATCGGAGGTGTATCGTGAGGTGCGCCAAGGAGCCAGCAAATATCCTTGGCCGTCCCCTCGACCTTCTGAAATACCTTCAGATTGAACCTTCTTGGGCAACATATACGGGCTTCTACGTATAATGCCATTGGAATTCCTTTTCACGGACGATTTTCCGAGTCTTCCAACTGCTTCGTTTTAGCTGACTGATAAAGATAGAAGAAGGCAGGCGATGTGAGAGTGAAAGAGAGAGAGGGGCGGGGGGGAATAAATTTGATTCGATCAAGGAAATAAATTTCCGAAATACATCAGACCAAGAATACAAGAACGTTTGACGTAAGAATCTTGTACAGTGTCATCCGCAAAAAAGTGTAGCGGCTGAAGTTGGCTTGTTAATTTTATTTCTATGACGTTGCCACCTTCACGTTGTGCGTTTTGGAAAATCCTATTGCTACTTCGTACAAGCATTTCATTTGTAGTTTCTAAAGATCACAATGTAACTTTAGTGCCATTTCTATGTGGATTCTATGTAAATACAGTTACGTAACCTTAATGTGACGTTGATAATACTTAAGGTAATAAGTTAGAGTGGTCAGTTTATTTCATTGTATTCAGTTCAATTTTATTATATCATTATGATTGTAGAATTTGAGTAATTAGTTTTAAGGTATTTAGAAAGCCTAGTGTTTGCGGTGCGTTATCAAGACTGACAAAAGTATTGCTTTGATGTACAGGGTGGGGCGAAAATCAAGGCGGCGATTCCACGTGGAAAAGTAAATTGAAATTGCAGAATAAATTTTTTTTTTTCTCTACCGGGCTTCATTTTTAATAAAAACGACTTTAGAAATTCATTGGGTACGCCTGCACTTGACTAATACTCGACTTAAGGGATCTCGCTAGAGGCACTATTTTTTTTTCGTGTTTGTATACGATGTCGGGACTTAAAGTGTTTTAAAGCCACGTTGAAAACTGGTCACATATCTCTGATTCGACGAGAACAATTTTTTTATGCAAAAACGAGATCGGCGCTTTCAACAATACGTTAATAATAAAATACATTGTTTTCGAGATTGAAATATCGATTGAATTATTTTAAGCCACCTTAAATCGTAACACTGCATATAAATATGGACGAAAATAGTGTCCGTAGCGACATTCGTTGAATCGATTATCAGTCGAGTGCACGTATAGTCGATGTATTTTTAAAATCGATTTTTTTTTTCAAAAATTGTGACTCACAAACAATAGATTTATTCCGCAATTTCGATTTATTTTTCACGTGGAATCACCTCCTTCTCGGTTGTACCATAATTTTTGTCCTACCCGGTATATATTTCACTTAAAAAAAAATTCAAAAAACCATCAACGTCCCGAAACTGATATTCACGTTAGTATAGTGCGAACATGTGCTGATTACACATTCTACACGTTTCATTATCATTTATAGAATTTTTTTTTGTAATTTTGCAATGTGAAAAAGATATAAAAAATTTCACCGAAGTCCCAGAGCTACTATAAATTTATATGTCCAAGCAAAAGGTTTGTTCTAATCTCGTCTAATTTTTTGCTCTCTGTCATACATATATTGCAATATCGCAAAGTGCAGCTTTTCCCACCATCGCAGATATCTCAGCGAGGTTGCAGGTGGGTCGCGAAGGCTATAGTAAGTTTCAAAAGAAACATTATCTAAGTAAACATAACTAAAGATCACATAGTAAATACTATGCAGTAACCTGGAACCAGTCGTTTTCAAAAGTAGTATTGCGCAAAACGTGTAAAATCAAGCTGAACACGAAGGAACATTGTGACATGGGATAATAAGTATACAAAAATATTATCAAGGTGTTCAAGTCATCTAAAAATGTTATCACAATAAGACGCAACAAGTCCAAAACCAGTACCACCCGAAAGACTCAAAGCGATGCAGCGAAACAACACGATCGTCAGATGACCTGCGCATGGCGTAAAATCCGGTAAAGGACGTGAACAAGAGCCAGCAACTCTGGTCAGTCTAGGTTCTTAGGTATTTTGAAAATAGTTGTGTCTAAAAAACTTGGAGCCAGAAAGATATCTGAAGTCATCGAATAGGCTCTAGACATGATCACATAGTGACTGGTATCAGGTGGAAAGATAATAATCTGAAAAATTGTTTACCGAAGCTTTTTGTTATATTTTTAACCAGAGGGCAAATATAATTTTAATTAATATATAATTCATCATTAAAAATATTTCACTGGATGTGTCAGTATTTGTATCAGCCGCACTTCAAGAGCTTCTCTAAGGTTTGAGACCAATGTCGAAATACTGTCAGATTATTATGTCCCAGCCTGATAGTACCGTCTCTATACAGTACAGGACGGTAAACAAAGGATATAGGCATACAAATTTTAATACGTAAAGTACAATAGTCAATTTAGGTTCTCAGGTAGACAGACGCATGTATTATTTGTTACAATATTTAGATCGTACCAGCTCACGCGATGCTGCGAGGCTGCGTGTCGTTTACAAGTTCTCGTGCGATACGTACATTGGCAACGTATGACGATGGAATTAAAAATAGGATCAAATGCAAGAAATTTCAGTACACAGGATATTCACGTTTCATTGCGACACGAGTTCAATTTAAAGGAAGCGTGCAGCTGCATTTGTAAACGACATAGTGAGATCAAGATCGAACTCAAACACAAATTGCCTCAGAATTTGAATCGTGCGATGCTACGAAGAGTTTCGAAATTTTTTGAATTTTTTTTTTTTATCATAATCATGGCTGCCTATACTGGCTGTTCCATATTTTTGTAAAAACCGGCCGACTTTGAACGATTCTCTTATCGGTCAAAGAAAATCTTCACTCAACCAAGCAAATCCACACTCGTCTTTCTGCGTGCGACTCAATGATTCAATGTAGATACGCGGGTGGCACTCGAGACTTTCCTCTGCAGTTTTGCCAGAGTCTAATGAAATTCTCGCGGCCGATGCGATAATTAGAGTTACTCTCTCGTCACGTCCTAAAATCCTTGAATATTCATGGTTTGCGTCTTTCTGGTATCTACTGGTCTTTCCTTTTCTACGAACATTCCCGCTACCCGTTATCCATTTGGTCGTCTTATCTTTCTTCGTGCTCATTCCTAAAATCTAATCTTTGTAAAATTTACTTTTTTAATATTTTATCGTTCGTTGGATTCAGCTTATTAGGTCGAAGGAGAGGTTTAATTAGAAATGCTGTTTTTAGGTTGCTTTAGGCTTGGCTGGAATTACGATGACTATTTTTTTTTTTTTTAATAGAGAAAGATAAAGGGTGGCGAGAGGAAAAAGACTCAATAAACTTTGTACGTGCCCAAAGTATCAAGTCGAAATCTTATTCGACTTTCGTATACGAAACTAGGGTTCCGTTTCGCTAGAGTTTCTCTGATCTGGAAAGTGTATAGGTCGTGGAAAAAAAAAAAGTAAAGCTTTGAAAATGATATATAGCTACTGGTACCAGTCAGCCAGCAAGACTTGTACCTAAGAACGGTTATTCTTTACTTGCCAGCATGGGTATATATATATATATATGTATACTTGGAAGTGGTCTTTGCTCGGAAAACCCGTGTGTGCTCATTGCCGTGAGATTTAATAAAGGCGATAAAAATAATATCTTTTCGAAATCACTTCTTATCTATGATATTGCAATGACGATTGCGCCAAGGGTCGTGAGGCGAGTCTCTATGAATTGAAAAAAAAAAATTATACCTTCGTATATAAAAAAAATCGGCCATTCCCAAGTGGATGGTATATATATATATATATATATATATATTTTCAAAATTAAACATTTTTACGCCGCGCTCAAGAAATCGGAAATGATATTTTGAATTAGCGAAGAGCGCCAAAAGGTAATGAAAATGCGAAAAATCGTACAAAACGAAAATGAACGCGATGAAAAAAGAGCAGCAAACGAGCCTCACGATATTAACCCATTTGGAAGCGGCAATCGAGACAATTTATTGGCCACTCGCACTGTATCACTTTTATCGTGTGACGGCTCTGCCCGGCGCCATTAATTATTTATATACGCCGCCACCAACAGCGGCACCAGTAGGATCCACCAATAGGATTCGTAGCTCTGGTAACAGCATCACGGTTTCTACGAAGTCACCCAAGCACCCTTGGAACCCACCTTACGTACAGGCCTTCTTCATCTAACCTAACTTTTCCGTAAAGTCTTCTGGTACTTATATAGAATTACAGTAGAAAGGTCATTGTTACAGCGATTCTTATATCGTAAGGATTTTTTGATTTATTTTATTATTTTTCTACAAAGATTGGTTTTTCATCCTTGATAACTTTTCTTTCTTTTATTTGGTTATTTCGTATACGACTGTGTCAACTCGTCTTTGGAGTTTGTGCAGCCTGTTTTTTTTTTTAATACTAATTGGATGCTTTATCGATATAAATTTCGAAGTAAGTAGCATTTTAAAAGATAAATTTGACTGTTACTTTAAGGTAAATTATTCAAACCCACTTTTCGATGATTTATTTCGAAACTTGATGGCGTTTCAGGGTAAATACTATAGACACAAATCTTGAGCGAGTATAAGTTGTTCAATCAATAAATTGTTGAGTTAGGTTTCTCATGTTCAAAAATAGGCACAGACGTTGGTGTAAGTTTAATGGTTTTTTTTTTTTTTTTTTTTTTTTTTACTTGCGAATAGATTCACTGTCTGACGCTACACTCCGAAGTTGGGGTCTGTAAAGTTTTCGAAATGGACCTGTATCCGTTGGGAGGTGCCTCTTTAGAAAATTACACAGTCCAACTGAAAGTTATATATATATTATATATATGTAGATAGACTTTTCGAAAAGTTTCAGGATTGCAGTCAATTTCCATTTTACCGGAGAAACATAAATTTTAAGTTAAATGGAGTCTCCGTAAATTTTTCCTGTAAAGCTTCTCACAAAGGTCCGGCCTGTTTAATGGTTATTTTCAAGAAAGAAAACAAAAATTAAAAACAAATTCATATATATATATATATATATATATATATATTCAATAGGTTTCATTTTATACGTACAAACTTCGTCGTACATTCACCCAACGAGTTTCAAATAAAAGTTCAATTTTGAAAAAGTCGGTGACGTATGGTAGGGACACTTTGAAAGGGCTTGGCACACGTCCGACCTCATTTGTTTTTTTTTGCTTATGTTGCGAATCAATCTCGTTTTTTTCTTTCATGATTCGACCATCGTTTCAATGAACAAAAATAAGCTTTTATTGTTGTTCGTTGCTGCACGTTTCCGCAAACCAGGCAATTTTCAGCCGATCTTTTTGTTTTTTTTTTTCAGTACGAAATTCCCACTTAAAGCAGCATTGTTTGAAAATACGAGAAATGCTAAAAAGACAAATCGTTTATACCGTTAGCGGATTCCGTGCTTTTTTTCTTTTTTTTTTTTTCCTAATTCCACAAAGTTGAAAATCCTATAATTGTCACGTCACCCCGTACATTTTTCAAGAGTCCACCGTATACGTATTTCTCGAAAAGTCTCGCTGTATGTAATTTTAAATCATCTAATTTCAAAGGGCTTCTCACAACCCCGACCCTCTCTTCAGTAGCATTCACCTTTGACCTCGTTTCCCTGCATAAAAATGCATCTCCCTCTTTCAACCTCTGCGAGTATACCGAATACTCACTTTTACATCACGTCAGACTCGTAGCATTTTTTTATCCCTAGATTCTAGGCCGCGTATCGAACCAGCGATTTTTTTTTTTTTGAATCGTGCATATAATATCCCGTACTTTCATCAACATGTATTTCATACCAGAGAAATTGGATTTTATGTTTTTATTGTCAATGAAAAAAAGTAAATAGGAATCTGTACTATCCGTGGAAACGTTGAATACGTCCCAAGGTACCTTAAGCCGCTATTTTTGTAACGCGCTGGAATATTGGCTTGTCGCCATAATGCCGTAAATACGAAACTGTGCCTACCGGATGCACGCGTAATGCGCATGTGCGAAAGACGACTCTGATTCTATCGTCGCTCGACCAAGCCATGTGGCCAATTTTCGAAATTCTAAACTTCCGACAGCGAAGACCTGGACTCCTGAACTCTTAGGTTCAGAGTCTTCGAGTTTCCTAGATTCTACTAGAGGATTGCTCATGCGATTACCGATTTGGTATATATGTATGGTAGGATTACGTCATGGCTTATTTCCAAAAATTCTTAGACTTACTTGGCGACACGATTTTCCGACTGAAAACCGATATAAGAGTCGAAAAATATTCTACGAGCAATATGGGCTGGGTATCTTATATATGAACACAGTCAAAGAAAAATACTGGGTAGTTCACAGTTGATAAACACTCAACTATAATATTTCGTTGGTAGTAAATAAAAGAAACTTTACTTAAAGTTGCACTGAAACAAATCAGGTTTTAGTTTGTACGTCGTATTGCAGTCAATGGCTGATATTCGATTGAAATTTTTTCAGATGCAAGAAACAAATTTTTTCGTAGATCCCAATCGCTGCATTTACTACGTCATAAGGTAGAATTTTGAAAATACAAAATTTTCGAAAAATAATTATCTTTTTCAAAGTCCACTGCGTTTTTTGTTCGATACTGGTCTTATCGGTATTGCTAGCATAGTCCGTTATATGTATTTTTTACGAATTTAATGGTAGATCATTATGGCTGCCGGAACGAATGACGTCTTGTTTGGTCTGAGAGTAATAAGTCAATTCCAAGGTAAAGCACTGGTATCTTTAACACCGAGTAATTGTCTCTCGTAATGCATATCCGAGGCAGATGGTTCGAGTTTTCCGGCGCGATAACGTAACGGGTAATGAATATTGCATTTTGGCGGATTTCCAAAATTCTCGTGAAACTGGAATAATCGTATTTCCGGCGTGATTCTTCCAAGCAGAGGCGTCTGGTTCTTGTGAGAATTGGCTGTAATGGAAAAAAGGAAAAATGAAGAAATTGTTATAGATAATTAGAAAATTACGTCATAGCAAAAATGATTAAAAATCCATGGCGATTATACGTGGAGGAAAATTTAAAGTTGAATGTAAAATTCAAAAACAAAATTTTACCACTTATCGGTGACGGAGCGTATAGAGGGGTGGCATTGTAACTGCGCAGTATCGATATACTGGGTGATCGATATCAATTTAGTAAGTTGACGTTTTGCATTTTTTTTTTATATACGTTTAAAATTTTTGTTCTTATCCTTTCTTTCTTTTCCTTTCATTCACATTTTATTTGAAGTTCTTCTCTCACTATCCTCCCTCTCCCCTTCAACCCCGTTAACGCAACTGTATTTGCACATGCGTTTGGCAGAGATTGGCCATGCGCCAGGTATCACCCAGTGTCCATGAGTCTACGAGCTAATGGCGACTGGCGCATCTACATTTATTGCGAACGTGAAAATAGCGTTCTGCGAAATGTACTGGCGGATTGTAAAACGGCAAGAATCTACAGCAGATCGTCGTACGAATTTTTGGAATATTTCGTGATTTCGCACACGAACGATTTCGCTTTATTCGCAAAGCGGCACTGGCGATAATGGCTATTTTTGGCCTCGTACTACGCCCGTACGTAAAATTGTCTGACAAACAGTCAGCGAAGTTTACAATCTCACGGACGCATATTTATTTTTGAATTTGAATCAAGACGGATGTTTTTTTTTTTTTTTTAATTAAAAATCGAGAATCAAGGATTAACTATTTTTATAAATCTTTTCATTCATACGTGACAATTTATATATGCACATACAATATTCTGACCATGACAAGTTTCCATAATCGTAATATCATATTTTTGCAAATTTTTAAATATTTTTTTTCAAAAGGACCTTGTTTTTTTTTACAAATTTATCTAGTCACATAAATTAATTAGCGCACGAGTACTCGACGTTACAGCGTGCCCACGTACCGACCGGTGGAAAGATTCTTTGTCCTTCTGTCCTCAGCTTGATTTATTCCGCAATTTTCTTCGTCTTCCCTTTTTTAAAATCTTACACGCGTTTCCGGTTCCCACGGTCGATCGCCTTCGAACAAGGTGTTCCGTACGGTTTCCCTTTGCAGTCTGGGACCAGTTCGCGGTGAGGCTGTAACACATCCTATATACAAGGGAGAGTATCGTGCGGAAGAAATATGATATATCGGCAGAAGCACACAAGCTTAAAACATATACGTTCCAGGGAGTTTTCCCATATTTCTGGTAACGCCATTTTTGCTTGCGAATCCCGTAGCCGATGTAGCAACCAGCTCAATTACGTCACATCCGCAAACGAAGCAGGATGTCCCGTTGAAGGGACATGAAGAAAGAAAAACTTACGTAACAAAAATTACATTCAAAATTCGCGACATCATTTTTCTCCTTGCTCCTACGACTCGAATAAACTTTATTGCAAAAATATTTCTCGCAATAAGTTTCGCGAAATAGTCTTTTCATAATTTTAACCGTAGCTTTCTCAGCCATCGCTTTCGTCTTTACGGCAAAAGACAAAGGAATGTCACAATAAGCCAATCCATTGATCCCTTAGGTATCCAATCAACGAATTCCTACGTAGATGCATTCTCTGCAGCGGGATCCCTTTCAGTTTATATTTCACAAACTTTTTGCAGTATCAAATGATTTTCTCTCGTAGTCTCAAATGTCCTTGTAAAGTTATACATTGAGGAGAAATAGAAACCTCGTGGAAGAATTGTGCAACGTGGACAATATTTATGTACGTGGATATGGTGGACTCGAATTTTCTCTACGCTTTTTTCATCTCTTTGCACGCAACCTCCTTTTTATACAGGTTGTAATATAATTTGAGAACTTGGCAATATTCCTTTGTCCACTCAAGATTTTTTTTTTAGCTTCGTTTCAATATTTTCATTACGTAGTTTACGAAAAAAATTCTTCACTTTCATTCTAGTTCGACTTTGCACGCGCTTAGCTGCCGTTCGCATAGAGCACTTGAAAGTGCATCGTGCTTAGGTGGTGGAATTGAAATTATCTATTAACTCGCATGCACTCGAAACAATTGTAATTCACGATTGAACGAAATTGATAGAACGGTATTGTGCAGATAAGTACGAGATCTCGAAATTAATTGCATCGCTATGCTTCCAATGTGCAACTCTATGCGTTTACTGCGATCTATTTGCTGAACGTAACTGCTTTGACAGGAGACAGGAATTATTGAAATAAGGACACTTCGGTAATGACTGGTGTGATTTAATTAAGGATATTTGATACGTTTTCAATTACACTAATAGGTGTCACGAGGTAATCGTGATTGCTTGAAAGTTCTTTATTTATTTTATTAAAGCACGTGCTAAATGTTTTGACATTTTTTGACTCTACACGATCCAGATACATATACGTGTATCATCTAAAGATTGTTCAATGTTAATTTTGTTTGCTTGCCAAAAGAACGTTGACCTCGGTTTGCTTGAAAAATTGCATGGGTCGAAACAATAAAAAAGAAAAAATTATATAATCGGAAATAATTTATTTGAGAGACAGGAAGAATATTATTTTCGAAAATTCGCGCGTTTGCGTATAATGTAATTTTGGAAATTTCACCACGAGAGTCTCTGCTCAAAATACAACTTTAGACTCATGTGAAGTGTTATTGAGGCCGTCGTGAAATTCTGCGCGCTTTCTCGAACGCGATGGGTGCACATGGAATTCTAAAAGTGAAGAGATACGGTAGAATTCTAAGAGTGCATCCGAAATACCTGCCAGTCGGCCAATGAATAGTCCAAGGGTGAATTTGTTTATTTGCCAGAGGTGCAACGACACGAGATTCTCGCCGGAGGAAATAACCTAACCCAATCTCACCTAACCCGACCTAACCCTAAAATAAGACACGCGGCACGCGTCTGACGCTCCCTCTATTATTAGCAGACACGAATTGGCCGGTTTCTATGTGCTTGTTATTATTATAATTCCTCGCGGTTTTAAAGCGTGCCGTATGTCTCTGGTTAGGAGCGTATACGCGAAACGAGATCGTGCGAAAAATTTCCTGGACACTCGTCGCAAAAAGTAACAAGCTAAAAAGTACGGTAAACAAGAGAAAAAAAAAGTTCTCACGCTTCGCACCGGCAAAATTCTTCTCGTGCCACGTACAGTGAGAACAGTGCCGGAGACACTGTTTCCTTGCTAGTGACTAAATTTAAAATTACCTAGGCGACTTACCTTCTAGTAACTTTTTTTCCTGTGGGCTTAGAAACGAAGAAAAGTAAATACCCTAGCGGCTATTATGGTTGGGGTCTTTTTTTTTCATTTTTGACCATTGTTCCGAAAGCTTGTATATTCAGAAGTTGGTACGCCTGCTCTCGAACCAATAACGTCCATTTTACCAAGCTGATATAATTGCCGTTGAAATGGAGCGAACGGCCAATGCGCAGAAATGACAATTCCTTGAAATGGCCATTTCCGCCTTGTTTTGATTTCCGATTCTAATTGAACGCCCAACCTATTTTCCCCGACATTCTCCCACCGGGAAGCAACCCCCCTCCCCCCCCCAACGTATCTACGACCTGCTATATGACCCTACAATGTAGGAACAGGAGCGCAATTAGTCGAGCATTGTCCAGGTTACGTTAGTTATTAGCCGTTAACGGGATGAAGCTTTCGAAAATAGTGGTCCATTCGAGGAAATCACGATATTATAACTAACTAGGTCGTGAAATTCCCTAGGGAATTCGCATACAGATAAGGTAACTAGGGTCCATCCAAATAGGCAGCACTGGCGAATATTCTGTCTTGTAGTATACAATTTCACGGGGTTATATTTAGAGGTACTCAAAATAGCTCGTACTGAATTTTCATATTTCATTTTTCTCTTATCAATAATATCATAATTTACAATTCAACGGAATTAAAGGGGGGGGGGGAAGGGGGGTATAATCACTCATTCTGATTCCCATTCGTGCGAGTTCGTTGGTTCGAAAGATAATTTTTGAAGCTTTGACCTACTCTTAGTTCTGAACACGTCTGATATTTTTTTAGACCACATGAATTCGAGGATATCCGGTTTCTGCTCGCGTCCTTCTCTGATGTCCTTCATGTCCTTTTCAGATTTTCCGTCATCCTGTATCCAACACATGTTTACGTCCTTTTACTACTCTACCCTACATTCTCATCCGGGAGCTCATCTTGCTCTCTAACTAATTCTAGAATCCGCTTCTGCTGTGGATTTTCGAGCTCGTCGGATAATCCTCACGGGCACCGGTTGACGAAGGACCTTCCTTCCCATTAACGCTCACGTTACGTTACTGCTCTTGCGCTAAAGGGATTCGATTAACGATTTCATCCTGGGGTATAACGTCAGGCAGTTTCTAGACCTCCTGCTGTTTTTACTCACGTTCTAGCGACATCCAGCGTCTGCTTTTTCGTTCTAGACTTTAATTTCGTTCTAGAACATTGGGACACGAAGAATATTCGGAACTAGTAGATGTTTGCTAACTCCTTTTTTTTTCTTCTGGATAAATGTTGTCACGCGTGAAAATTATTCGCTCGAACTTTCAAGACTTGTATTTATTTTTGAAAATCGACTATAATTTATCACTGCTGTATATATATTTTTTCTTCTCTGACTTCGTGTAATTGAAACTCACCTTTTGGTATTTTATCTGGTCATCTGCGCCAGCGTGAAAAACTCACGGCGCTATGAACAATTAAATAGGGTTGTGCTATACCTATATATATCTTTCGTTACATTGGTACCACACACATCAGGTACCTCGTGTTGCTGTATATAGACAAAAAGGGTTCATAAAGAGTTTGTATAGTGAGGAAGGTTGCTGCGACGTTCACACTGAAAAGTCTCCGACTAGATAATTTACACGAAGCAAAGCTGAAGTGAAGATTTCTTTTTTCTATGGGAAATGTGAATCTTTAAGGTAAAGTTCACAACAGGTTCGACGAACCCTAGGGATAATTCTAAAGGGCGAGGTTTTTCTTCGTTAATTTAACCCTTTCGTTACGAGCCCCGATTACAATCGGCACCCACGCGACGTCATACGGATGACTCTTTTTGCATGAAAAGTGCCGGCGGTCGATTTTCTATAGTGACCTAAGATTGTTTTTTTTGTAATTTAATACCTTTTTCCCCCTTATAATTCTATTCCTTCCGTTAAGAATTTCTTCAATTCTTATAATTATTGGAGCTCGATGCTCGCTCCGTTGATACTCATTATTGATTTTAATTTTTAAGGAATTTTCTACCTTTTTTCTCCCCCATTCGATTAGTACTTGTACGCGATATAAGACAGGTCCGAAATCCTTATTCAAGGGAGATATCCTTCGAATTTCTCGTTATCCTTTCTCAGGACGATTTATCCCACCAGATTGATTCACGCTCGCACAAGGATTCTCATCAATACGCCAAGGACTCCCTGGTGGCTGTCTGGCAATTGAAAAGTGTCCGCTTTCTTTTCTTCGTCCCCTTCTTTCCATCTAAATAGACAAAGCAATCGAAAATAATTTAAGGAAAAAAGAAGAAGAAGAAGAAGAAGAAGAGGTCCTTGCCCAACACACCTGTGCCTCTTGGGAAGTTTATTGACAAAGGACTCAAAGATCATCTTATTTTCGTAACACCTGCTTTTTAGCCCTTGTCTTTTTTTTTTTAATGCCTTCACTCTATATAAAGTTTACGTACCAACCAATCTAGCCAAATGTACTCGCTTTTACGGATCTGCCACATTTGCAGGCTATTTCCACCCCCCTGTATAAACAACCTTGATTAACCAGGGTATCGGATGCTGGGAAAGGGCTGTAAAGGTGACGTGCGTGAATACACGTGTCATGGAGATTAGATAGCATTTTTTTTGTAATCCCCGTTTAGCTGGAATCTGGAGTTGCGGTTTGTGGCATAGAATGTAGCTCGAAGCCCTCGAAGTAGAAATATCCCGCATCAAGTCAGAAGGTGCAACCGTGTCAGACATACTGCCAAGAAATGAAGAGTCTCGCGCACGTATAGGTATACTATGTGTATATTATCCTACAAAATGTCTATCTATATTAACAGCATGCACGTGTAGCAGGGAGCATCCCGATTCTGCGGAATGGAAAATAATGGAATGGAGATCCGAGGAATAGCAAAGGAGTTTTGTAAAGCGTCCTACGACAATGGCTTCGAGCCAGACCGAGTCTCTTCTTAGTTCGGTATTTTCTCCATGCTCGAGAGTAGGAAGAAGACGTTTTGCCGTTACTTTGCTTCACAGAAGGTTGTATGACGGAGGTTGGAAAAAAGGTTGAGAAAACGAAAGCGATGTAGAGAGAGAGAGAGAGAGAAATACGTTTTTTTTTGCGAGAGAGAGAGAAAAAGAGTGAATGAGTGGAAGGATGAGGACGGAAATAAATAAAAATAAAAAAAAAAGAGAGAGAAAAAGTCTAATCCTTAGAAAATTCCGTGGAGATAAGAGAAGCGGATTTTCTTTTTCCAATCCTATACCAACCCCAAATAGTATTGTCGCACTCATGACCTTTGCCCTCTATTCTTAAGAGTGACAGTCTTTCGGATTTACCCTCCCATATAACCAACTATGTTACTAACCTATAGTGCGTGACGTGACGTTTTGATGCACGTCACAAAGTAGGCGAACTCGGCTACGTCGTGGGTCCTGATGGGTTGCAGAGCGTTTCTCGTGGCGTTGGACTGAATTTATTTTAAGAATTAGTATTTATTTCCCCGTGGAGAATTTTTCTTTGTTTTTGAGTTCATTGAAAGGATCCGAGAGGATTGAAAAAAATTTTTATTGCAACGGGGCCCGAGAGTGCTAACTACGGGCCTGGCGGAGCGATGTCGAGGAGGTCAAGACCAGAGCACACAACTTGGCGACTCGACTAGGCGAATCAAATAGCCGTACGTCTTCACGATCAAAGGGGTGGCAGAAGCCGTGCGGAGCCGAATATCGAGGAAGTAGAGGTCGATGTGATTCTCGGCTCCCGGAAACAGCACTGCAGCCACCCTAGCGCAACAAAATGCCAGGATCGTCAAAACGATTTAATCGGGATCGTCAAAAGGATTCAAGATCGCGAGCTCGCGGAGCCGATGTTACAGTGAACATGATTGGACCAGGAGGTTGGTATTACGACCCGCTATCAGGAAGGTTCCCGATTTTGAAAATTTGTAGCGTCACTCACAGCGTGGCCTAGCTCAGGGATTAGATACCGATTTTTGGTTTATTTCATCGTATCGTGATCCGTTTGAGGGAAATATGATCCAGGACAGGTTCCTCTGGATATTAGGAGGTACTCGACAATGCTGAGCGACGTACAAGGGTATTCTGGCTATCTTTCAATTCACGAGATCGGCCGATTTTTTCTGCTCGACGTACTCTTACGCGTCATCCTATGATTTGCTGATCACTCCGAGGATGGCTAATCTGGTGACAGACAGAGGATCGGTTTCTCACTTTCTTCTTTCTTTTCTTTCGGTTTTGCCTCCAATCGCTAGGTTCACGTCCCGCGAAATCGTATCCCTGGAATACATGTGCGTGAGTCATTATCGTATCGTATCGTTAGTTGCTCTGTTTCCGCGCGATAATTATTCTGTAGTATCGAAGGGGTATTATCAAATTGCGTTCTGTAGCATCCCGATCTGCTTATCATGCCCATCATTTGTACTCGTCATTATTGTTATCATTTTTCTATTTAAAATAAATTCGATCCGTGTCTGGATTTTGGTTCCGATAGTTCGGTGTTGGCTCAAATAATTTCAATAGGTTTTTGTGAATCTCTCCAGTTAATTATATCAGTTTTTGCTATTCGTATCCCAAAGCCAGGACACCAAGGCATATGAGCTGCCTATGGTAAAATTTGGCGTCATTTAAGCGGTACAGCTTTCTCTGTACCTGACGTCCAAAAATTTATTAGAATTATCTCATTCTTTTTCCTTTCTTGTCCACTGGGTTTTCATTTATTTGGAAAGGCGATTAATCTGGGACTATTGGCGTTACAATTGATCCTCATATTCGACTTTACAATTTTGAAAATTTTTTCGGTGTAACTGAGTTTCTTTGCTTGCCTCGGATTAACCTCTTACTGATTATTCTTGATACAGTGCTTGGGACTATTTATTTTTGCATTTTGTAAGATTTCTATTTCTCATTGGACGACAGTTCTTTTGAAAGCAAGGTCTAATTTTCTTTCGAGTTAAAATAAAATTTTTTAGTCCTTCAAAAAAAAAAAGCCTGAACTCAAATTCCCTGAAAAGAGCTTTCGCCCCTTTGTTCAAAAACGCAGCGGGTCTTAAAGATTCCGCCTAACCCAAACTACCCTTATAGAGTATCATCCTCAGACCAGCAGACCATTTTCTCTCCAGCCTTCTACCTTCCGATTCTCTTGCGAGACCCATTCACACCTATGTCCCATATCTTTCGACGTCCCAACCTAACCTTTCCGAAGTCTTCAATTTCACAGAGAACCTAACCCTACCTTACCGTGACCCAACTCACTCTGTACTACCTTCAGGAAAGTGCAGCGTACACAATAGAGGGTGCCTAAAATGCTGGTGCCTACAGGTAATGCAGAACTTCGAGTCTCGAGTTCACGACTGATCTCTTCCCTGGTCGTAACAAGCGACCCGCAAATTGTACACACAAAAAAAATGGCGGCCCATTGGCTCCTAGCATTGTGGTAATTTTGTGCGGCCTACTTTACTTTAACAAAGCTTTCAAACAATCGGGAATTTCACGAGCTTTTAATTTTTTTTTTCTTCCTATTTTTACAGTTTTCTACAAAAACTATCCTTTTACTCGGGTTGGACTGGGATTTAGGTTGGGTTACCTTGTCCCACTGCCGTAGGACGAAAAACTTGTAATATGCGCGAATGAACCTTGGATGCATTTAACAACTCCTGGTAGATACATTCAGGGTATTCCAAAACATATATATATATATACATATATAATGAAGCATACATACAGGTCCATTCACAATTGGTATGCTTGGAGTGTGCTTTCGAACTGCAGAAATTTACAGAGCTTCACGCAACATTTAATGCCGAAATTTGATATTATGTTTCGCTGTGGAATTCTGGGAGAATCGATATTACCTGTTTGTATCGGTGCGATTGTAAATGTCAGTTACTGCAATATTGGCGTTAATTACATTAGGTTAGTTTTGATTGGAATTTTATTAAAAATCGCTCGCTCGATTTCGTTTGCCTAATATTTTGAAAATGGTAATCACATAATTTGGAATGGCAACCGTACAACGGTTTATCATCTAAAATCATATCGAGTGCTTGAAATTTTGAAAATTGCAATTACGTAATAGGATATCGCGACTACCCTGTAGCTCCCATTGGAAGTAGAACGAAGATCCTCGAATTAAATTCAGCCAATCCTATTTCGTTTATCTGCCTATCCAACCGGAAGTGAATCCCACGGATAAAGATGTCTCTGCCATCGAGTTCCGTGAAGGTTAGGTTGTGCCACAGCCCGAGATATAGTTATGAGATTAAATTTCACACGGGTATAGTAATGGGATTTCTCCAATGACATTCCTTATAAGACGAAACTTGAAAATCTTTATTGGATCTTATGTGATAATTGCTCGAATAATTAACCTGCACAATTTATAACTTTATTTTAACTATACGCGCAATCTCGAATTAAAGCTTTGAGCTTTCTAAGAAAAAAATTCATTTCTTTCGTATCCGTACGTATTTTTGAAAAAAAAAAAAAAGAAGCTCTAAGGTCTCTTCGAATATGGAAAATCTTGATTTTCGTTTAAGAAATACCTACAGGGTTTTCCTTCCCTCGTTTCTGTTTGGAAATTGTTTCTAGATGGGTCATGGCCCACCCAAAGCTTTTACGCAACTTTAAAGCACGGAGCTTTTAGCTGTCGCGGACCGCACCCACGCTCCAGGGAACACTTTTTGGCAACGTGCCAGAAGACGAATTTATTTACACAGGTCCACGTACGCGGAGGTCCGCCCAGTTACGCGATCCGCTTTTGTCCCTGTCATCGGTGAAAAAGCTCGCAAGCTCCGGGCGCATAATCCGATACTAAAATATTCGTGTCTGATTGCGCAAGCAAACGGAAAAATCTCAATGTGCTCGCTTGGTTCAATTTGTCAAACGGCGTTGAGAAATTTTCCTATGGTCAAATAATATTTTGCGTCATTTTTTAACAGCAAAGGGCGAAGATCGGGATAGCACGAGGACAGTTAGATGAAACGAATGAAGAAAGCTTGTAAAATAACAAATTAAATCGCGGAAAAGCTCATTTGTCACTGCGTTCTAAATGCGACTTCGATCCTAATGAAAAGCTAACCGTTCGAATGAAGTGGAGCTTTTAAAAATTTCATCATCAAACAGGTTTTGGATTTGATAATTTTTTTTTTTTTAATATTCGGAAAATATGAAACACAAGCGTACGGTTGATTTTCCATTTCTTCGATTGTTATTATAAAAAGTTTTAAATATGAAACTTTGCAGCGGATTGAATTGGCACGTGAGGCTTCGACTCCACCAGCCAATTTTGCTTTTGAAAATCTGTTGCGCTAATTTGAAATTCAAATTTTTACCGCGCCCCCTCAAGTCGCGATTTGCATTGTAAATGCTGACTGCAACCGTAAGTGCACGAACCCGGCCAACTTTCTTCGAGTCTTGAGTTTTATGGAATCGACGGGCACGCGTTGCACTTTCTTCAGGTTTTCATTCAATAAATCGTGCGTTACGCGAGTGAGTGAATGCACTTTAATCTGCGCCTTGGAGATTGCGAATGTCCAATAAGACCCAACAAAATAAAAAGATAAAGAAAAGTGACTCAGTGATAATACAACAGTTTCTCTACCACCTCCTATACCTACCGGCTGTAGCTAACGTCTGTGCAAGATCTTACTTAAGAATACTGAATATTCCGATTGTATTATCAGGGTAACTTGCAGGCCAGAGTAGCGCAGCACTCAGCGTAGTAGGTCTCTAAAGATTCGGCAAATGGTTGCCGAAGGTCCTCGATGACCCGAGAAGATTCCCAGAGGGTTCTGAAAGCTGAAAAAAAAAGCTCAAAAAGTTCAGCCAGAGGACATTGACGTTATTGCTATCAAGGAAACGAGAAGGAAAGATCATTCCAGGACGAGAACCATCATTCTTGATTTACAGAATCCAACTACATCCTGTGGAACCCATCACTGAAAGCGAATTCTTGGTTAGCCTTGTTTTCTTTTTCCTTCAATCTTTTTTCCCTCTGTTTCCTCAGCCGTGTCCTTTTTTCATTCTGTGCCCCTTTCTCTGCCACGAAGGTAGCTCACAGTGGTGGTATTGAGCTTATACGACGCAGGACACGCCTAACCATCCCGAAGGGAATTAAGTTAGCGCATCCTTGCTTATTTATCCTCGAATTCCGTAGGACTTGGAGAGAAATAGTCCTGGGACTCGTGTGGTCTCCTGAGAATAAGGATTCGCTCTTGTATCACTTCTGTTCTGAACGTTTGATGAGCTTTGTGACAGTTTTCCTTTATTTATACAATTTTTCAGATACTCGACGGACCAGTGCGTGTGTTTATTTACATTTCTTCCTTTCTTTTTTTCTCCCTACCCAAAGGTGGATGGAAGCAAAAAAAAAAAAGAAATTTTTGAAAACCATATGGCAGCATACACATACGTGTATGAATTTCGAAATATTACACAAGAAAAAATATTTTTTTAACAGCGTGCACAGTCTTTTAAAATTAATATACAGCTTCTTCTTTCTTATACGTTTATTTCCATATCACTTGCCCTATTGCTTTTGCGTTTTTTATTTTCTTAAAATTTCCAACTGAGAAGTGAATCACTCTCTCCTCATCCCACTCGGTGTTACCACCAATGGACCTGTGGTGCCATCAATCTTCTATACCGGCCCTGGGATCATTATCGATCTTGACAGCTTGAGCCACCGGCAAAAATAGATCAACTTCTCTTTCTCATTCTCTCTCTTTCCCTCTCTCTCTATCTCTCTGTCCATCTGATATAGATACACTCGTACAGATTCCCACAAATTTACCCAGGTCCCTGCTCCTCGGTGTCTCCGGATTTCGTTTTTCTCATATTGACCTTTATGAATATATCAACGTTTTTCAGTATTAGATAATATATATATATATATATATATATATATATATATATATACGCCCCACCACTGTCAGTTGGAGATCGAAACTTTTTGACGATAAAAAAAAGAAATAAAAAATTGATAGACTCGGCATTCGTGCTGTCACATTTCGACGTGTGTTCAAGAGAATTTGGCGCTCATTTCACGTGCCGAAGATGACAGAACGTTGTACGACAATCTATTTACCACGTTGGATGCGTCTACCTGTCCGTTTCTGAAATGCGAATACGCGTAAGAAGGGCGAAGTACGTGTTTGTCGAGTCGCCCGAGAGAAAGATGGAATGAGAATATTGCTAGGGAAACTTTTTTTTTTTACCACCCCTAAGCAGTAGGTGTACACTTATACTCTAGCATTGATCATTGGGGATTTTAGGAATTCTTTTTTTTTTTTACGTTCTCACCGTATTTTGAATGAGTCTGGATTTTCATTTCGAATGGTCCAATATCTAGCTTTGCTCCCACAAATCCAGAGGTGAACGATAAACAAAATTCTCTAGTGATTTGAGGACGAAATGGAGGCTGGCTTGTTTTTACCTATAGCTACCAGCCGGCAGTGGTGATCGAAAAACTACCCTTATTGACCTGTCTGTGTTTAATGGCGATAAAAAAAAAGGGTTACCAGTTACACATTGCTAACTACGCGGACAAAAATGTGTAATCGCGGCTAATAAAAGCCACGATTAGTATTTGGAGAACGAAAAATTTTTAGTGACGATTATAAAAAGATTTGCGTAATAAATTAGTCAGACTTACAATATCAGTGGTGAATTTTTTTGGCATAATTCATGTTTGATACGTAATAAAATAATACTCGTGTCGAGCAGTGTGCCAAACTTTATTTACCTCGTGTGTAACTGGGTTATGGTTGCTCGAGCGGGTTTACCACAGTTCAAAAATGATATTATGGTCGTACTAATCTCTTTGAGAACTCGAAGCCGCTTTGAAAATACCGAAACTTATCGTGTAATTTAGCGCAACGCCTGTATTCTGTTGGAAAGCGATACAACTAATAGTCCAATCCGTTTTGTTGTAGTAGGATGCAGTCCATTTGAGGGTTGCAGTTTAGGGGTTGGTGGACAATGGACAGGGCACACCCTGTCATCGGCGGGTATATGGGCCGGGTTTGTATAAGCGTCGCTAGGGTGTTTGTAGGTTGGTAGGTTGGTAGAGGCCCTTCACTGACACTAGAAAACCGGAAATAAAGGCGTTCATTAGTGAGCGTTGACCTCCGTTTGACGTACGAGAATTCTGCACGCGAGACAATTTCATTTACCACGTTTAATTATGCGACTCGTGAATGCCTCTTTGTTACTGGAAAGTCCAACTTTTTCTGCCTCATTTTACGTTCCTTGTGGATATGTTTGATTTGCCTTTTTTCATAATCTGCGTGAATTTTTCGGAGGAGTCTGCATAACGGCTCTAGGAAGTCTGCCTGATAGTCCATGTAAAGTCTGGGTTAAGTCTAGGTCAAGTCTGACAGTAGTGGTTCCACTGGGACTGCCCATACTTGTCCGAGGCCTATTTGTTACTGGAACGTCCAATTTTTTCTGCCTCATTTTATGTTCCTTGTGGATATATTTGATTTGCCTTTTTTCATAATCTGAGTGAGTTTTTCGGAGGAGTCTGCATAACGGCTCTAGGAAGTCTGCCTGATAGTCCATGTAAAGTCTGGGTTAAGTCTAGTTCAAGTCTGGTAGGAGTGGTTCCACTGGGACTGCCCATACGTGTCCAAGGCCTCTTTTATACTTACAATCGTTATACGAAGTTTGGCTCAAGTGTCGCGTAAGTATGGGACAAGTCTAGTTTAAGGGAGTATTTCACTTTGAAATAAAAAAAAAATGGTTTTTTGCTCTTTGATAGATTCAGAGAAAGTAAACTTCGAAAAGGAGTTTTATATGTACCCGGCATTGCCGATTAAATATAAGTGCAATTTGAAATAATAAATTTCTTCTCAAACTTTAAACACGTTTTTTTCTAATTAACTTTTTTTCACGTAGCCGAGGTAAGAGAAAAAAAGACTGTCCATCCGATCAAGCTGAAATTTGTACACGGTACTCCAGTTCACTGGTTCTATCCCGTAGCAGAATTAAAATATTATCTTAATAAATTCCTTTTTAAAATTGAAAATTGATTATAAAAAAGGGTAAATTTTGATATTTTCTCCTCGCTAGTCGTCAGTCTGTTAGTTTTCGATTTAAATTGCTAATTCTCCTAGGGGTGAGAATTACACTCGTACTAATTAAAAATTTTCCACCACTTTGCGTGTCAGATGATTTTAAGAGGTTGACTCACCTGCGCCGGCAAGGGTCATTTTTAATACTGCGCAACTTTAACTCCTGATGAAATGCACTAAAAAAAAATTTAACAAAACCTGTTTCTGTAATCTAAGTTAATATATTTCTTAGTCAGAAAATGTTTTTAATAATATTCTTATCCGTTAACATTGAAAAAGAAACGTGAACATTAGTTAACATCTCTACCATCAAATCAAATATTTTCCCAAGTATAGAAAAAAACTGCATAAAGTATAGGATGGTAACTTCAGATTTCTAAAACTTAGCTTGGCCGACCTTGTTCCATACTAGGGGAGTAGATTGGTAAATGTACAGATCAGCGGAAAACCGGTGATCTTTTTTGAAAACGGATAATGAATCGTTGCGTAATAGATTTATGATTTATTTCATGGGCGGAACTTGTATTTTTTATTTCGTGTGTAAAGATTAGTTAATTTTCAGTCTTTTTTTTTTATTTTTGCATTTCATTACCTTTACTTTAGCAGCACACACTAAACAGCTGGGCTCGTCGTAAAGGGTCGCGTTTATCTCACGCAATATCGGCCACCCTGTGAAATTGTCTTGCTGCTAATAAAACTAAAAGTAACGAAGAAAAATGTGCTTACCTTGTAAATGACAATTTCAAAGAAGATACTTAAAAAAAAGTTATATCGTGAAAGCGTGTCAATGAATTTTTTTTTCTAATCTCTTAAATATCCCTTTTTCAGTATTCAAAGTTTTTTTGGAGCTCTTTCTCTTCTTCGTAAACTCAAAAAATATCTGTTTTGTAGATTAGCGAATATGGTTACTACTAATTTGTTTCTGGGTAATGTTTCCCTTGGAAATTAGAATCCTATTCTTTTTGCTCATAGTTTCTCTGGTATTCACCAGGGCAACGGACTATCTCGGTATACTTTGTACAGGGAAAAGAATTAGAAACGAAAGAATTGGTACCCTTCTTAGTCCCTGCTAATTAATGAATCTAGTGTGTTCTTAATGGGGTACGTACGAAATGAAAAGAAAATAAAATGCGACTCCAGTGTAGTAACAGAGGTGACTAATTAGCCCGAGTCGCAGGGGGTTATTATTTAAAACGTACTTTAGTCCTTGGTTGGCTTACCAGCGTTCTTTTAAACTCCCATCAACCCCCTGAAAAAAAAAAGAGGTGAGACAAAGGTGAAAAAGCCTAAGAGGTTGAAATGAGTTAATTGTCGTATAATGTTGGTAAGCTCGTGCCACAAGAAATGTCGTTAATTGTCCCCCTTCCGAAAAAAAAACGGAAGGTCTGCCACCCTTACAATTTTAGAGTAAGTTCACCCCTGGAGATTGCAAAAGAAAAATGTCCCACGTTCGAAGACAGCGCCAAATTATCGCAATGGAGCCGTAGAACAAAAAGGTATAGCAATAAATTTTTGCAAAAAGAGAATTAGAACAAAAAAAAGAACAAAGTTAGTATAGGGTATGCGAATCAAACAAGTATCTGTAAATATTTTGAAAATAAAAATTTTGTAACCCTAACAAAAAAACATTTTAAATAATTATTTTTTTTTCGGAATCATATTTTGGATTAGCCTGAAAGGTCGGACTTTGTTTCCCCGAAAATTCCTATCGTTTGAGCAGACTTGAAAAATTACTGTACAATAAATACCTAAAATAGAAGAGCTCAGTGTGACTGTGCGATTTGAGCAAAGCTTGCCAACTGCTAGGTGCTACTGCGAAAAAAATATTAAAATCTTATCAGGCGTAATCTGTTTCTGTTAAATTAACAGGGTTACTCTATAGCAGGCAAAATTTTCATCAATTGCTTATCACATAGAATATGAGCGCAGTCGAACTGCAGAACCTGAAACTGTGCAGTAAGAAACTGCAAAGTTATCAACTGGACCAAAATAATGGAGAATCATCAATTGAGCCGAACATTGAAATGCAAGCTGATGATGCACCAAGTCAAGTCCCTAGCGCTATCTGAATATTGATCTCTTCGAAAGAAGGTTACGTTTGAGTAATAAAAGCTGCATTATTTTTCATGATTCTTTAAAACATTTGAAAACTCAAAAGTCATCGCATAACGAACCTAAATATCTGCTCGATATGCGCCGCTGCTATTATTCAAAGTGAAAGATGGGTACCCTGGGGTGAGTTTAGGTTCATAGGTCGCAGGGTTTATACTAGGATGGGGATTGGTTTTAACAAAGGTGCAAAAGCTCGGCATGCTTTACTCTCACTAGCTACGGATCTCTTTCTGAGCCATTTACCCCCCCGAGGTACTCAGCAGGTCGAGCTTTTGAGCCCTCGTCTCTTGAGCGTAAAGGAAAACTACGGGAATGGGATGGGCTACTGAGGGGTTGCTGCTAGAAACTAGCAGGGAGTTGCTCTTTCAATTTCTTTCTTGAAACCACCGTACTTGTCCTCGCGTCCTATTTCATTCTTTCATATTCATATGCGGATGTGTGTTTACATTTTTTTTTGCTGGCACCCTCATGGAGCTCTTTCGAGAGTTGCCGGTCCAGTCATCTTGGGACTGGAGGATGCTGTGGCCATTGAAAATTTTGGAAAATCTTCATGGACTTAATATTGGGCAAATGAAGTTGTCACTCTTTATGTATATATCGATAAACTGTTAAATATTAACAAGACTGGACTGCCTGGACCATATTTCGAATATTATAGGGGTTGATATATTTTTATGGAGATAAGCAAAAAATGGGTGGGGCATTTAAGAGCCTCCTTGATAAAGTCAAGATCCGTCGAAGATGTGGGCTGAAAAAAACGGACAGGGGTTGATTCCAGGGCTCGACCTTAAGGGATTATGAGATTAGGACGAAGGGTATTTATGAGACCGCGAATGAAACTACCCTCGGAGTCGACTATGCGTAAAACGTGACGGAAACAGTAACCTCCGGGGGTCGGTAATGTGTGTTCAGTTTCATCCCCTATTTCTTGACGGTGGTCTGAGGGCAGTGGAGAGAGGGAGGATGTATGAGGGTGTAAATGGCATAAGACTGAGGTTAAATATTACAGAACGAGACACGGGGTTAAAGATAATGAGTAAAAAGGCCGACCTTTCACCCCCCCCCCCCGACTCTCAGGAAACCATGGAATAGGACGAAAAGGGTGTATCTCCATATCTTCTTGGGCACCTTCTTGCAACCCTTAGTCATTCAAACAATTTTCCCATATCTAATAGTTATAACGTATTCATTTATCATAATATAATATACATATAATATAACTGCCGAGTTCGTCGAAGGCATTCACCCCTAACATCCCTCGAATATTGAGACCAATAAATAGAACAAAAATACGGAAGCCCCCTTTGACTCCAGACTCCACCCCTCGAAATTTAGGGGTTGTAATTGAAAAAGCAGAAGAAGTGAATTGGCAAAATGCTTAGGGGTTGTTTCTGACCTATAATGCCAGTCAACCGGCCAGAGCTTAAACACTCTCGTAAACAAACCCTATTCGTAGCTACGAGCGCGTATTTATCTCGATTAACCCCCGTGTACTCCCTGTGATTCGTCGAGTCTTCCAACAGACTCCGTAGGGGTGGTTCGGTTTAGCTCGGGGACAGTAGATGGGGTTGACAAGAAGGCACCTCTCCACTCGCCCCCTTGTCTGCCTGAGCACATTCATGAAAATGTGTGCCCAGCACGGTACCTCCGCGGAAGGGGTGGATTTTTAAGGGTGTTACGTGTGCATATACATATACGCCTATGCCCCTGAAGGGTAGCACCAGCCATTCAGGAATCGAAGTAACCCCTGTACGTAGAGAAGAGCCAGCTGGAATCTCGCCGACCATGTGCTCGTTTCCACACGACTTAACCCCCAAGCCGTCGCAGCGAGACTCTCGCGGCTTTCGGAATTCCATCACCCCGCGTTACAATGGATAGTAAACCACCCTTATTTTTAAAACCCACCCCAAACGCCCAACCGTATAAAGACGCGCGTCTCACGACTCGCGTGCATTTAGACGGCATATGGAACTGTCCGTATTTCCCTTAAAGAAATTTCTAGTTATTTTCGTTGCATGTAAAATTCTTTTCATATTATTATTTTCATCCCTTAAACTTCCCGACGTTAAAATCCATAAGAGGAAAAGTCACAGAATCGTCTGTATCTTTCTGACTCTAACTCTTTTTCCATTCTCCGTGTCTACCCGTAAAGTCACCAACGCGGTTTTTTGATTCTCACATATCTTTTTCTTTACGTGCCTCTTTGCTCTTCTCTCGGCCCCATAAATAAGTCAGAAGATTTTCTTCTTCCGACCGTTTTTTCCGCACCCTGATGCTTCGCCAACCCTTAACGTATGGTACCGATTATGTGGTGCGCGTGGCACACTGCACGCACTGGAAATTATACAAACACGTAAAATATTACGGTTATCACGTGACCGTAGTCCACCCTCGGAACGTACTTGCCCTTTTTCAACCCCTACGACCATCAGCAGTACCTTCAAGGATTCGTTGCGATTCATGAGGGGTTTAACCGGAACAGAGTAACAGCACTTTGGCTTTGGAGCAGTTATCGTGATTTCACGTTAGGCTTGAACCAAATTGGGGACACGGACGTGATTATAGCCTAGACATTCATTAATTATGTGTCACGTTAATTTTGTGGATCGTAATTATCTAGCATTCGATGGGATATTAACCCTTTGTGGTCACATCCGGGTAAAATTTGAAGGTGGTCACCCTGGGTCAAATTGAGCCAGACTTATATTTAAATGTTTGCTATCCACCGGAAAAAAATTTTGAAATACGTGCAAATTTTTCTAATAAGGAAACATCGCGCCGAAGGAAGAAATTTATTATAAATTGTCTAAAAATTTATAATGGTCGCTTTGCTTACAAAATAGCGTCTTTTTGAAGATTGTAAGTTTTTTGAAAACTCTATAGGCCTTATTTACGAAATATTGCATTTTCTCAGAAAATACTCTCAAGTAAAAATCGGAAAATCGCATTTCTGAGCTTCAAAGTCGACGCACGGATCATTTTAAACAGCGCTACCACGAAAGGTTAACCGCTATACTAACTGCCACCCTGTGACCTCTCTGATTACGAATGGACTCCTGTCCCAGGAAACACGGACTCCTGGACGAGGCTCGAACAACGTAGAGCCAAGACTGACCAATGCTGGCCCAGAGCTAGCTGAACATCAGCCCGCAGTAGCGTGTTTCCTGGGTTGTTAGATTACTGCCTGGTACAGGCTTTTGCCTCTAATGCTACAAGTGAATTTAATTTCGTTATTTAAAACTCATTTAATTCCAATGCATCCCGTAAGTTGGTTATTAATATTCTGATAATTCTAATTACGTAAAAAATGAAGAAAGATTTTCGCAATGGTAATCGCGTAATAAAAATAATTAATTTCGTGAAAAAAATTGATAATACATTTCTACTGGATCAATGTGTTTTTTGGATTTGGTTCTCTTGTGGACAAAAGTTAATGCTTGTTGTGATATTCGAATAAAAATGTACATTTTTTATTCGAAAAATATCATCGCAAAAGTAAGTTTTGACAAAGTTAATGTACTTTTTTAAAGTCATTACTATTTTATATTATACGAAACCAGTCGATACCTCACCTTTCTAATGTTATTGAGTTATATTGAAAATACCGATAAAACTGTGAAAAAATTCATAAAGCTTACCAGTGAGAGGACATCATGTTTTCCCAGTGTTACGTTACAACAATACTCTTCAGCAGCGACAGATGCAATGAAGAATATTTTATTTACAAGGGTGGAAAACTCGCGGAGATACATTAAACGTAGTAAATTCCTGAAGTGTCACGCGTGAAAACAACCGCTAAAGTAATACATGGGCCATAAAGCGTTTTCATCCTCCGTTCGAGTTGCAGATGAGTTTGAGAAGTTGAGTCAGTGCTAGCACGATACAGCCGTGTACGTAGGTAATGGTGTCTAAGAATGCCAAGGAAAACAGGGGGTTGAGTTTCGAAGAGGATTCTCATAGGGATCACGTGTTATTTAAGCATCCAGTTCAGAAACTCACTCCCCGAGTTGCCGCGGCGTTCGCAAAGATCCAAGACTCTTCTACAAAGTAGAGCTCTGCAACCCCCCCACAGATGGCACTACTACTGCAGCAAGGTCTGCTTGAGAGGCAACTTGCCTTACTTTCCTTATTTATCGTCAGCCACTTTCATGAGGGTGGCACCACGTGTGTAGCCAGCCACCCCTATAATCCTTGGACATACGAGGAGGTTGAAAGGTGTCGTGTCACCCATACGGCGTAGGAGGGGTGGGAATTCGTCGGTGCTGTTGATCCTGGTGTGTGTGTGTGTGTGTGTGTGTGCTCGGAAGAGAGAGAGAGAGAGGGAGAGAGAGAGTGTTAAATCGAGTTTACGAGTGCGGGGGCTGCTTATTATGAGCAGCGCCGCGTGTTGACTAGAAATCAACCCTTTTCCGAAAAGCTGAACTCTCTTGAAAAAAACCACCCTTAAATTTATTAGAGACGATTTCTCGCTGTCACTAACCTGCCTAACCGACCAATCCCTTTACATGCGAATGAATTTACCTCGAATCACGTCAAAGAGGGGTTGTCCTCTCGCTCTATCCTTCTCTCTCTCTCTCTCTCTCTCTCTCTTTCTCCCCCTGTTAGGGGATGAAGACAGTTCGTAAAACGAAAACAACCCTTGCTACAAGCAAACGATGATTTTTACGAGTGTTATCGGCCCAAGCCTAAGCGAGTCACTGACCCGTAACACGGTCTTGGCTCGTCCACCAATCATTATCCCTTAGAAAACTACCCCTTCGTACCACTTCCCGGACTATTTCCCACCCAAGATCCTTTACCACCCTCTACATCCTAAACCAGCCCCTGAGAATTTCCACGCTCAATTAGAACGAGCTGCGGCCAGAGAGAGCTACGTTACGAGAATTACTTAATTCACCCTTGGGGGGTTGAACATACCCAGGAATTCTAGTGCTCTCTACCATTCCGTAAACAATATCCAGGAAGCACCCTGGGGAAACAATATACCTGATACGAGTAGACGATCCTCCTGGAGCGGTGTGTTCCATTATCTTAATTATGAAAAACTAATCCATCGTCCTCTCTCTCTCGTACTTATTAAAGGGACCACCCTCTATATGTGAGAAATGACTAAACGTACCTTTAGGCGCTTATGTATCGTGTTCATGCATAAAATTGATTTTTATCATAAATTTTCCACCAGGTCACTCAGACGCTAGGGTGGTTATTCATCCCCACCCTCTACCCCCGCAGAATGACGTCGTTAACCGTTAACACCCTCGTCCGCTCACCCAACTCTGAAACCCTCTTCCATTATGACAGGAAGTGACTGTTACTTCCTGTTTACGTGTTTTCTTCTTTGTTCTCTTAAACAAGCATTCGTGTCCGGTACTTAAGAACCAAACCAGTCGCCCGTAATATTTCCATGTTGACGAGAACAAGCATCTCTAATACTAACAAGTCCTTGAAGCTTCAACTCTCAGCCCTTTCAACATCGTGTCAAAGTAAGTCTTCCATCCTTTTGCACTTCGTAAACTCTCTAGGAAATTTTACAAGTAAAAGGCATCCAGACGTCCAACTCGCATCTTCCTTACAGGTAAAGCCTTTATGAGTCTTAAGTAAAATTGTATGACTTTCTTCCCGGACATAAAATTCGGGATCAAGATCATCGTTAACGTTGGGTTCAGCTCTTAATGGGACGGTCCTATTTGAACAAGGCTTTACATTTTCCAGACACTTTTAAGCCACATTTAAGCTTTTTTAACTACGAAGTCACTTATCTTGTTACCATCGCCAATGGATCCATATACGTAGTCTCCCTTAAACTCAGTTAATATCTTTATCCGAATCAGTGCCAACCCTCGCCTCCGTAAAATGTTATATTCCCGATGATCCTTTTCCCTCTTCAACCACCAAAGTCCCTAGAAGAGACGGGACCGAAAAATGCGCTACCGTGACACCTCACGAAGGACCAATCAGAGCGTGTGCGCGCGCGTCCTTACCTTGTCGAATGGTTGGCCGGGAGCCTCCTGGCAAAAAAAGGACAGAGGCGGGGGCGTGTATTCCAGGACACGTCCGACATAGACAGCAATTTCCCAGGCGTTGTGTCCTGTGAAAACACGTTACGGGTAAAGGGATCTACTCCTAAAAGGGATTCCTGTGGGAAGGATAAGTTGCTGGAGTGGGATGAGACAGGGGTTGGTGTGACAGTTTGAGGCCAGGCTTGGGCTTCGGAAGAATAAGAGAATAAAATGAATGTGAATTTTTCAGAATTTTTTCTACGGTCTAGTTAATTTTTTTTTTGTTTTTATCCTTTTATTCCGCTATCCATATACGTTATATACAAGGCTGGGGTCAGTACAAACGCAACACCTGCATTTATTTCTTCCATTCACGTGAAGTGAAGGGGATAACTTCAGTTGATGCACTTGAATTGCACTATATATAGGGTGATTCAGAGGAATCTCATGGATTTTTATATAGCTCGGATCGAGCAATGGAGATATTCTGATTGGTCAGTCAGTAAGGTCATGGATCAATGATTACAGAATTGCAGTTCGATAAAGTCAAAACTGTTAGAAATCTTACTCCCATTTGGTCAAACCATTTTAATCATTGATTGAGTTGAGCTGTACCCAAATTTATAGCTCGTTAATCACCTTGTATATTATTTATAAACCAACGTTAAATCCATCAATAGCTGTTGAATTTTTATAGAAATTCCCGCCTATGGGTTTAAACTTAGTTCGGAATAAATACTCAACTGCATTATTTACGATATAGTATTATGGGTAATATACAAGGTGGTTCGTGTAAAGCGGACAAGTCGATATTCCTTTACCTGCATGAAATGGCAATGCCCTGCCTGGCTATCGCAATGCCGTCCTGTCGGGCAATAAATTTCCGGAGTTTCCAATTTTAACGGGCCCGCTTTACCATTCATCTCGATGCCGCTTCTCCATGGGTTTTCCCAAACCTTTGCACCCCCATCTCTAACCAGTCCTGAGCCTTGAATCCACCCCAATACTCTCACCAGCTACCCCTAAATTCGCCCATCTACGATTTTGATACTAATCTGCTGGCAATTTGTATAATTTTGTAATTTCTCCATAGATTTCAGTTTATCTGAAATTTTGAAAATTTTTTGAAATTTTGAATCCAGTTATGTTATGATATTTCAAATCGTGGAGTTTGCAGTTTGATTAATTATTCCTCGATGGTCATATATGTATTATTTATTGTAACGTGGTAGAGTGGGATTTTTTTGAACATTTTTCTTAGGACTTCAATGATCTTTTTTGGTATTTTATTTTGCATCTTTTTTGTATTTCATGCTCGTCTTGGATATACATTTACTTGATCAGTTGGGTATCTGAGAGAGATCAGGCCAGCCAGGTGAGTTTAATCTTACAAAGTTCTGAATTATCGAATTCGGGACCCACTAATTGCCCAAATTCTAATCAGGTGCCCAGAGGCTTCTCGGATACTTACGTTACTATTTCGCCATCTTCCTGGGGAAGAGACACATTTGCTAGTGGCGAAGTTTCACCCGATATGGAAACTTGCCCTAATTTAATTGAGTGCGACATAACGAACTGAATAAGTCATACGACTTGCAGACTTTAATAGTCGTAATGAACTAACTTTTTGAACGAATCTATATAGGGTGTTTTATGTTTACGGTAATGGTCCATACTAAAAAGCTAAACACGTAAATATGTATATCCCTTGGTATGCGAAGATCCGAAAAAAATGTTGATTTTCAAAAAAGGAAATCTTATAATGGAAATATATTGAAAACCAAAAGTTGAAAAAAAAAACGACGGAGAAAAAAGTTGTATGACTTTTATCAAGAAATGTAGGTTTTGAAATTTGCTTTTTTGATCTTGTAACTTTTATCAGATGTCAAAGAAACGTTTATATTTGCAAATGAAACATACTATTTCTTTATTTTTTAAATTTTTTATGACGAATTAACTTCTTTCGGGTTATATTTATCTCTACTAATTAAGAACCTGTACACGTGGATGTAATTACATTGCAATTAATGCAGCCGCTCATTTTCAACGGTCAGCCGTCCCGACGTTAAACACAGCCCAGCAAAAAAAATCGCAATTGGAAGTATTATTGAAAAATTTCCTAGCGACACGAAATAAAAAAAAATTGCAATTGCTAAAAATTTAATCTACTATTTTCACGAGCCAACCATTATCCATTCGCCGAAAAATTTCTTCAACCGCAAGACAGTTTTCATGTAAATCCAAAAATTCCGTTCGCGAGCAAAGATCTAAAGTAAAATCCTGCACTCTAAAATTTTCCAGAAGAACACATCTCACGAAATAAATATTCAAAATTGAAGTGCCCCAGAGTTCTCTCTCCTATAAGATTATATGTATATTCCCATCAATGCAAATATCCCCCATATATTTCTCTAGTAACTTTCCTATCCGTTTATAAGGGTACGTACAGTATTGACAGATATGAAAAAGAAATAACCAGCGAGCATGTCAAAGGGTGGATTGGGATGAAAAAACTTTGTCAAAGTATATCGTAAAATAATACCGTTTGGTAAACTCCATTATTCGACCACTTAAAAGTGATATCTACTTTACACTCAGTGAATAAAAGGGGCAGATATTCAATCCGGATATGCGTTACGTGACACTTCCTTTTTTTTGAAACTGTCTATAGCAAGGGTCGCGAGATCCTTTTACCCTTATTTTTTTATTCTCAAAGTCCCGTCCACTATCTCGTGCCTTTCTTATTTTCCAACCCCCCCCCCCCCTCCCCATTTTCTCCCGAGGACGTCAAACGTTCCCTGCTTCGCGTTTCAAGTCTCCGAATCAATAAGCACAGTGACTTGCTTCTTATTTATCCTTATTCTCAAACCCACGTCAACCTCCGCATCTCCATCTAGAATAATGGCACCATTGGGAATACTCGTAATGGTGGGGTAGTATCCTTTTTTTTTCTCCCCCAGCTGTCCTACGCTCCTGCGAAAGCGGTGACATCTCTTTCAATTTTGTCTAGGGAAATTTTTTACGTGTCCCGGGAAATTTATAAGTGTTTCGCGAAAAGTGCTTGTACGATTGCTCGTTTAATATTTTTATAAGTAAAAGAGACCTAGAAAAAAAAGAAAACGCTTTTATTTTTCTCGTTAGAATTCCCAATCGTTTTCTTCTGTTACCATAATAACTGCCGTATCAGCGTACGTTTACTTAGTTAAATATTTAAACGTGTCCCGTAATCGTTTCGCCAGCAGGCATTATTACGTATGGTCGCTGTATATAACCGTTATATCATGAAACACGTGCATAAAATTGCGTTCGATATCACGTCCCAATAACCAGCAATTTACTTATGCCGTTTGCTGTGCTAGATACCATTTTAACCTGTAATAACTTCATTCGAGTGGTTCTGCCATCAGAATTGTGCTTACCGTACAGGCACACGTCAAATAAAACGAGGTTGGTCGATGACTGTTAAGGGAGAAAGATATAAAAAAAAAAAAATACTAAACCCCGAGTCAAACCAATTGCTCCAGTCATAAACACAAAATAGATTGGATATGAGAATAAAAAAAAAAGTACAGGAAAAAAACTCAATAGAGCATTATTTAACCATTTTCTAGAACGCTTGTAACGCTGTTCACGTTCATCCCCGTCGGTCTTTTTGCGTTGCTTTCATTTTTTTTTGACTGCAATAGGGTGAAGGATAACATCTCTCGATCACGTTACCACATAAATTTTTCCTTGTCGGTAAACTACCCTCCCCTTTATATATATATGTGTCTCGTGACACCTTGCCACCCTTAACCCCTATTCTGAGACATGTTTTCCTATCCAGTCTTCGTAGAAACTCACCCCTTTGCTGTACGTGACTACAATGGTCATTCGAGTTTGGTCACGCTCCGCGAAAGGGGTTGGTGGGTTGAGATAAGGGTGAGCGGATGGATAGACGAGAGAACGAGGGGGATGAAAATTATCGATCTAAGGGTGTAGAATTTAGGAAAAATTTTGAACAATATAAACTTTTTCTCATGCTCAGCCATGAATTTTATCGGATAGTTAGGAAGATCCGATTCTGCAACAAAATCCAATACTCGTTAGCCACCTCGTAGCGGTGAAACTCGTAAAGCTTCAAGGCGAGTCTCAAATGCGACTCTATTATCAGTTTTCAAGAGAGCAAGTTCCTAATCCGCAAGAGATTACAAAGCTTGCGGTTGTCTTGCGTTACGGACGACTCGGACGGGTGAATAGAGAATTCGGAAGTAGGTGCCGAGCGAACCGGAAGTCTGTAGAAAGTGCGAATACAGAGTGAACGATGTTCCATAGAATGTAGTACAGGTCAGTATACATATATATAGTACAGGTGCTGTGAGACGTAACGTGAGATAAGGATTGTTTTGTATACGTTTTTGGAAATTGTCACGATCATTGAGATTTTCTTGACGTACCTACCCAGCTTGTTTCAAGCTAGGAAAATTAAATAAAAAATTTATCTCTTATTTTTTTTACAATACTTGGAAATTGGTGTTAGGAAAAAAAAATGTGTTTTGGGGTAAAATGATTATTTTCTGTCTCGCTGATGAAATGATTGTCGTTACTGCCTGAAAGGAAGGTTACCCAATTTTCTAGGGTAGTGGGAAATGTTTATTGAAAAACAGTACTCGGGGTAACGGAATTTGCTACGATTCTCTAGGGATGATCCAACCCCTTTGTAAAGGGTTAGATATACAGCTGGAAATGTATGGTCCATCCCCTATCTTCAAACCATCTTACCATTTACTCCTTATCCCATTGGCCTTGTCCCTTTTTATTCTTCAGCAATATCGGGTGGATAAGGTGGGAATGGGGTAAGGGTGGATATAGGTGTTTCCTCCCCTCCCCTCCCCCCCCCCCCCCCATTATGCTTGGGTTCTCGAATGAACTTTTGCCAATACGAGAAGCTGTAAAACGTGACCGAACTGTAGAGAAACTCCATTGAAATCGGCACCCGCAAAAACTTGGCAATTCTTTTTGTATTGCCCGCTTCGTTTTTTCTGTCGTTTTCGACGTCAACTGCTTTTTTTTTTAGCACCCCGTAGGCCCTTTAACGAAAAAGGGTGGTACGGGTCACTGGGATGATTGGGATATCAGTTCTGATATCACGCTCTATACCAAAATTGTTTCGATTCGTGACCACTCTGTATAAGGTGAAAAAAAAAATTTCCCTTTTATCCCCTAGGGAATTTAGTCTTACCTTATTTTTGATACCAGAGACTCGAAAACGACAAAACTACCCAGATCGAAAATGACCTACATTTGTAAGCTCAAGAAAAAAATCAGCTCCAACCATTTTTTTCATGCTATTTACTTTTCTCTTGTAAAATATTTAACCCTGCCATTTTTCACAAAGTAAATTTTGCATTAATTTTCATCTCTTCCCACATTAAATCTTTTCTCCTCGTTAATTATTAACGAACAATTTCCCTTTTAGCTCTTCTCTTTTAAATCGATCGAACTCTGTGCCATTTCTTTTTTTATTCCTCGTTTACCAACCTTTTCCTTAAATTTTAATCGGAATTAAATTTCAAGATAATACTATAAACTAATTTCATAACAGATGAATAATCCCTAGGCTCTTGGAGGTTGTCATACCTGTGAGAAATAATACCATGGATTCCCTAGAGCATGTTTCGAACGTACAATACATCATCTGGCAATGTATTATGGACATTTTAGAAATACCATAGGGACACTCATCTGATATTAAATTCGACAGTCGTTTGTTTTTCTCCAAGAATTATATATTTACCATAAATAATTATTCATTCACGAAATTCATGTAATTCCAAGAAAATACAAAACCATCTACTTTCAACAAATACAAAAAAAAAAAAATAAAGTAAAATAAAAAAATTTCATCCCAATAAAATAATCACCATTTATCTTCTTGACTCGAACAATGATTTTCTCGCGTTCCAATAAATAGTCAATTTCGTCCTACCCCACCGATCCTCTTCTGCAGGACACCTTAAGAAGGTCTTACGGGACAGAGGACACGAAGGTATCCCCCAAGGAATTTCTATATAGTGTTGTACGTTCTGTATAGAGGTTGAATAGATAAATCCTGAGCACTTATCTACCCCCTTTCTCTTCCTATCTCCACCCCCCCCCCCCGCCCTTGTAGTAACATAAAATGGTGAATTCCACTGGGATTTGAAGTCAGTACTTGTGCACCTATGGTACACCCTCAAACCACTGTCCCGGTATAAAAGTACTCGAGTTCACCCCCGTACCGGACTTAGATGAAGAAAAAAAAAAAAAAGAAAAAGAAGAAGGGTGGGAATAAAATAGAATCGTCCTGGCGATGCCGGCCGTCCCCTTCGGGCCATCAAGGATTCAAAGGACACGATAAATCTAACAGACGCACACTCGCGTAGATACATTGGCTGAGCTCGACGCTTAGGTACTACTTTTTTTTTTTCAGCCCCCTTTTATGGCTAAAAGTGACGTTTTTACATCGACGGGGATCATTGCCACCTTTCGCTCTGATTGAATCCGACCAATCACATTCGCTCGCGGATTAATGTTCTCGATTCGTCACTCCTTTATACGAGGGGGAGAAAAAAGGGGAGAAAGGAAAAACGGATTTTATCTAATAATTTGTGACTATCTCTGAAAGGGTGTGATCTTCTCTTTTTTTTTTTTCCCCCTCTTAATCTGATAATTTTTTATTTTCAAATCCTTCCATTACGGAAAAATTTAATTATGTAAAATTTAGTATATTTATACGTTATATTTATCTATCTATGGCTTTGATAGTCTCACGCATGTGCACAGGGTTGTTTACCTGTTTCGTCCCCTATATATGTATGTATAGGGTTATCGCGTAATTGACGTAAAATCTGATACTGAAAATAATTTTGCGAATTATTTAATGTCTGATTAACGTTTAATCCCAGAATTCTATAACGATGCCTCTCGCGTCTGAAACTCAAACTGAAGGATTGTTGAGATGTCGAGGAAGTGCGAAGCTGTCGTCTTGAAAAGAGTAAATTTTCAGAGCGCTTCTCGCTTTCAGGAAAGTTAAGCCGAATGTACTGTGTACGGGAAATCCAACCGCTTGTAGAATTCTGTATTTGTGGAGTAAATTCCTCGTAATTGTTCTTCACTCGTTTCAGTCTTGATTGCGATGACAGTTTCTACGTTTCTACGTGCAGCTCGACATGAAACTCTTCCTGCTTTATTGTTAGAAGACGTCGCTACGTATAAGACATCGGAAGCTTGAGAGTTGTTAAAATAGCTCAGAAATTCCAAACTCTGGAATTTTCATGTACGAAGCTCTGTCAACGAACGAACGAAAATATGCGAAACGAAAAAGGTTATAAAAATAATCCAAAAATGTTTCTCGAGTATCCACGAATTTTTTTTTACCTTTCTTTCAATTAAAAAGTAATGAGTTAAACATTTTTCTTTTTCTAATACCAATACAAAGATCAATTTGATTGGCAATAAGGTCCTTGTTGAGTACAAGATTATGGTACTTGTAATTGCCAATTACATTTAAAGTTAAACCCTCGCGTAAACCAATGATTATGTATTCAGGTTTTTTTTTTTCGATTTCGTCCTCGAGTGATCAGATGCTAACGAACTTTAAATTGTCAAAGGGTGTGCTTTTTTTTTAAAAATAATTTTTCTGAACGAACTCAATTTTACATTGGCAATTTTACATTTTTTTGTTTGTTTGTTGCTATTTTCCTTTTGATCGATGACGAATCTCTTTCATCTGCTGATAAAAGATTGCTGTACAGAGAACGTGATCGAATTTTTTGTTGGTTTATTTCTGAGTCTTGACCCCCCCCCCCCCCCCTAGCAGGATGATAAATACTCCTAAATTTGTTATTACTAAAGTAGGGTCGACCATATTGGAGGGTTTTTACCTTATCGATCTCATTCCCAAACTTTTATTTCATATTCAAAATTGTTATCGCTACGAATGACTATTATGATAAGGGACCTGCTTTTCATGAAATTTCAATCCAAGCTGAACCATATTTAAACAAAATGTATTAGCGGAAAAGAAAATAAAATACTTAACCTATTTTACAAACAAAATGGCTACTCTAGCTAATAGTTCTCAGCGCAATGAAGATCAAATGTATACAGATATTCTTATTTCTTGTGTCACGCATCATTATCCATGAGTTACTTTTTTTTTTTGAATATTCAATTTTTATTCAAATATTGTATAGAGTGAGTCACCTCTTTTTCAACATTGATTTTGTATCCGAGTATCAAAAGTATTGTCTGGATTATATATACTGTCGAAGGAGTTGACGTATTTTCATATATTTGACGTTGCTCAAGTAATTTTGAGTTTTCCAAAATTTCGAGTTCATCGAACAGCCAGCATAGTTGGATTCAATTAAATATGTATGTAATAATTAAATAGAAGCGTTTTGTTTGGAACTAATGGATTTATGTATTATTTAATTTACATTTAATTTGCGTAAGTAAGCTTTTATCGTTTCCAGCAATCTGTGCTGTGATAGTCGTCCTGACCTACATTACATGATAGATTTTTGGTACTATGTAATATGTTCCATGAGGTATATCTTTAAATCATGATTTAGCCTATGTAAAATATATCTGCCAGTGAAGAACAGCAATAGGTATTTTACCTAAACTATTGCAGTAGATTTTGTAAACTGTTGCAGCATATTTTACTGAACAGTTAAAAACAAAACTTGTTTCTCTCCTGGGAAATTATATTTGCACTTCTGAAATATATTTTCACAACGATTTTTCATCTAGTTCCGGCTCGAAGCCTTTGAACCAATATGTCATATAATGTTTACTTGACGAGGGTACGAAAAAAAAAGATTTTTTTTTTAAATTCAAAAAAGGAAGAAAAATTCCTAATCTCACGCTTTACGCAGTCTTAAAAAGATTTCGAGTTTTTTTTATATATATTTTTTTAACACCTTTAAAACTCAACAAAGTAAGACCATTTGAAAGTAAGTTTTAAGAGTTCTTCTTATCGCGCGATTCCGAGCGAAGGGTGAATATCGTTCTACTCGACATCCGGTTTGAGCATCTCGACCGACCGGAACCACTTTCGTTGTCTTCCGCCTTTATTACCGAGTTCCATTATCGCTAAAGCAAATTAATGACACCATTATGTCATTAGGTTTGGAAGTCTCGTACGAAAATTCTAAATGTCCGAAATAAACTTCACTGAGTTAACTGCTTCGTTGATTTTCTGCTCTTTACTTTTTTTCTAATTCCCTTCCTTGTCTCCCTCGTGGATGACGATATTGATTTATTGAATTTTCACTCTTTTTTTCTTTACCTATCCAATTTTGCGCTTGAATCAAGCACGTTTTGGGTTGGGTTTCAGTAGCGTTTTATCTCTAGAATATTTAGATCCGAAAATCTGTGTAATCTCCTGAGACACCTCTTGCGACACCATTGCGCCATTAAGTAAACTCCGTAGAAACCAATTTGCAAATTCTATTTGTCAAAAAGCCCTTTATAAAATCCGACAACGATTTTAGTGCATAAATTCAAAATTGAGACGAAGCCCAGGTACGCCTCGTTTCATTCTAATCATCTCCTATTATAATATACATGAAGTAGATATTTTGGAAATGCTATACCCAGTACATTTTCAGGACGGTTCAATGCTCGTATCTCTAGTATCGTGAAGGAAAAACCTCAGATCATTTGTCGAGTACGAAAGCCAAGTGACCTGAAAGGAAAAGAGATTTTCTTTAAAATTGACCTCGACTATTTCGTTACCAAAGGGTTGGATTTAAAAGGACCTAGACGCTTGGCAAGTGGCCGCCCTAGGCGTTTGGGTATACAGGAGTTCTAGTGCAATTACGTGAGATTATTGAACGCAGTTACTAATAAGAGAAGCCGAGCTGTAGATAGAAAATAACAGGTCGTCGCTAGTTGTGGCACGTAAATCACGTTAATCAGAGGGTATTCTAAGGGTAGTTTCCCGTGAACGAGTAGGAATATAGGTTCGTACAACAACTTAATCTAAGTTTGGCATCCTCAAAACTCCCCCACAGTAACTGTTTCGTGTACCAATAGGAACGCGTGCCATGTGCAGTAACAATTTCGCGCCTAGTAACATTTATCGTCTAGGGGAAAATTTAGCGGAACGACCATACCTCATCATCGTGAAGCTTGGGCTCTTCGAAGCTGTAAAATCGATTCGTCATACTAGATTTCACTTTGACGATAGCCCTTGTGCAATTACGAGGACATTTTAAGGGCACGTGTTCTCCACTTTCGTGCCCTCGGAATCACGATTTTCTAAAAATAGTTTTGACACCGATGTTTTTTTCAATTCTATATTATTCTTGGACTTAAAGTGACCTGATTCAATCGTATCCCAACTTTTAGCTACCCTAGCTCTCCTTTTATCGACAACGTCCTTCCGATTCCCAAGCTATTTTCAATAGTAGACCTAGGGACATTTTTCTCTCTTAAAAATAAACTTGACTCTACTTTATGTCACAAGGATACTTATGAATGTACTTTGTGACACTTTTTATTTGGATCTTTTTTTTTCAATCTATCATATATCGTTCGTCTCTTAACTTTGCTCACCTTTACTTCTTTCTTTGACTGTCATTCAGGTAGTACCAACCCATGGATACACACTGAAGAACTAAGCGCTGAACTCGGAACGGAAGTGCTACTACCATGCCACCTGAAGTTGTCGGAATGTGGCGAACTTCACAGTGTAAAGTGGTATCACGACTCAACGAGGATCTTGATATTCAGCGAGAGTGCAGGACTGACACGTATGAATAACGATATAGCGGCAAGGTGAGTGCAGCAAATACAAGTAAACTTATGCCAGTAGAAATTGAAAATTATCAAAACAGTTTCATCTGTTCCTCTCGTCCCTTTTATAACGCATCGTGAACGGCTTCGTTCGTAAAAGGCCTGAAAGAGTATTTCATGGAAACTCAAAACCACATAGGTTCGGTACTTGATCACTAAGGGATTAAGAATCTGTGGAAGAAATTTATAAGGATAATATATACTCCAATGGAAACCTTCTATAGGGTCGTGAATGGAAACAATTGACTTACTTCACGCACTATTTTGGCGTCGCACTGATATCGTATCAGCCCCTTGGGGCAATTTAGTATCGTTCCGTACAGTAGACAAACAATGTGGCTAAAAATGTTTGGTAACCGTCGGAGGAATGTAAGGCGAGGTTAATTGTTGAGAATTTTTTTAGCTGAAATAGAGCGTTTTTTGGGTGTCTGATTAGCTACCGGCAATACCACTGCCTATTTCTATTAGTTTTTCGGCCTTTCGACCTGGCACGATTTTCTCTTCATTCAATTATAATGGAAATACGATCGGGCTGAAGCTTATGCAAGAGCATATCGGCTGACTGACTGACTGGCTGGCTGACTGGCTGACTGGCTGGCTGACTGACTGACTGGCTGACTGACTGACTGACTGACTGACTGACTGACTGACTGACTGACTGACTGACTGACTG
>JASANN010000136.1:15748-35125 GCA_031762395.1 Calameuta pygmaea | reverse complement strand
ATACGATTAGTGTACGAGATCAGGGCGTATCAACATGGCGAGCGAGATGATTTTATTTCAAGTCCGTCGTCGTCGTCGTCGTCGTCATCTTCGCACGTCCATCTACGTTTGTACACAACAAATGGCACCCAATGCTTCGTCTTCTTTACCTATTTGTACTCTGGCTGGTGTTGGTAATTTATAAATACACAACACAATCAAATGCACCTTGTACGTGAAGCTACCGTTCACACCGAATCTCAGTTAGTATAAGGCTGCTTTCACAATAGTATAGAATTATTAAGGCTATAGCATTCATGTGCAACGCGTGTGTTGGGTGTGTGTGTGTGTGTGTGCTTCGATATAGTTGCTCGTATTTTAGGTGACATTTTTTAGAAATATAAGATGTTCGGGTGTTTCTCTCCGTAATTTCCTGTATCTAGGTGTCGCATGCGGAAGTCCAGGATGTCCAGGTGTTCCTCTCTGTAGTTTTCCGCATTTAGATGTCGAACGTAAAAGTCCAGAGTGTCCGGTGTTCCTCTCCGTAGTTTCCTGTATCTAGGTGTCGGACGTGGAAGTCCAGAGTGTCCGGTGTTCCTCTCCGTAGTTTCCTGTATCTAGGTGTCGGACATGGAACTGCAGGGTATCCTGGTGTTCCTCTCCGTAGTTTCCTGTATCTGGGTGTCGGACGTAGAAGTTCAACGTGTGCATGTGTTCCGCTCCGTAGTTTCTTGTATCCAGGTGTTAGATGTGGAAGTCCAGGGTGTCTAGGTGCTTCTCTTTATAGTTTCCTGGATCTAGATGTTGAACGTAGAAGTCCAGGGTGTTCAGAAAAGTGTGCAACGACCGATGCGTTGGAATTTCAATAGTAATTCAATAACGAGGTAAAATTTAAATGAGTAGAGTATTACAAAAAAATTTTTTTTAACCATAACAATATGACTTTGATATAACCTTTTAAAGGTTAGGTTGAAAAAACAAAAAATCTGTATGATCATGTAAAAAGTGCAGTTCTTTAAGAACCTAATGCCAAAAAACAGTGTGCAGTAAAAAATAGTGTTTACCAATACAAAAATGGGTTATGACCTTCAAATAACCTTGAAAATTGATCTCAAGTTCAAGCTAATCATAGTAATTTAAACTTTAGCAATTTATTGATCTTTATCAAGCATTATGAACAGTAATGTTACCAAGAAAATTTCATTTCCGAAAAAGTACGTCGAATCGTTTTTTCAAACATTTGACCTTCATTTTTGACCTTTTCAGGGTCACAAAAACAATTTTTATATAAGAAATTTTGATTAAAAATTTTCTGCTCTTTTCAAATCCGCAGTCAGAAATAGGGGTTCCCATTTAAAAAAACGATCGTGACCTTGAAATGACCTTCAAAATTGACCTCAAGGTCAAAACTAATGGTACGGTTAAATGGCCCCCTCTGTCCTGGTCAACTTTCATTTGAACCATTTTTTTTGTAGATGACGTAATTTAGAAGAAATTTGGGTCTACAGATTAAAATGGGTCACCATGTATGATCCAGCACTGGCCCATCATTTTGATTGTATTTTTAAAATTTCCTATAACGTTTTCGCTACTCTGTTACATTATTGCTGTTCCCCGTATTTAATTGTGATCTAATGGTCATTTAATAATTAATAAAACTTTAGGTGATTCCTTATCGCGTACTACTTAGCGGGTCCGTACCAGGAATTCCAAAGTACTTACTTTGAACGTACTAATAGTATTCTACGACTATATGTTTGTTATTGAGCTTTTACCGTGATTATTTTTACGAGCTATTGTTAATATGCTCTATATAGAAAGTTGACACTGGTCTTGTATCAAATTTATATCAAGAAATGCACGTATCATATAATAGAAAAACATGTATTGACTTATGTACTTGGCCTAAATAATATGATATCAATACTCTTTATAAGAGGAATTCACACCATTCCTGTACTTGGCATAGCTTTTTACACGTAAGTGTTTTTGGGGGATTTACGTTAATGAGAGATAGACCGTGTCGCAGTGTCGTGCCTTACGCATTCTCGATCATTATTGCATCCGTGAATTGCTAATCAGTGACATTCTGGAGGATCGGTGCTATCTAATATGATTTATGAGTCTGATTTTGGTTTTGCGTTACTACCTATACAGTCCACACCTCGCGGAGTCGTTTCCTTAGCGCAAGGGTATCGTAAGTCTATTAGCACTCGTTGACGTTAAATTCTGTATAATATCCTTTTGCTTGTATATTCTGTGAGGAATCTTGTATATCGTGCATTTCCGTATCGTATCGAGTACGATATATTTTTGGTAGGATGTTAAGGTCTTGTAAATTTGTAGATATTATTATGCCAATAGCTTCAGGACCGCCAGCTTGAGGACCGGTCTTAGGAGACAGCGGTGTAACTCTGGTTATACCTGGCGCCCAACAATTTAGTATTTTATCAATTATGTCTCGCTAGTGTTCAATTCTCAGAGGCTCCCAGCGTCGTGAGGCTTTTCATCCTCCAAAAAATCTTTCGGGTAAATTTCTTAAAGGACGGTTACGCTTTTTTGTTCAATGCCTTACAGGGCTAAATGTTGGGGGCCTGTACAGCATTCCACTGCTATTCAATTGATTAATATAACCCATATGAAAGTTAATTATTAATTCCAGGATATAATTTTCGCAAGGAGTCTTTATGTAGTAATATTAATATTATTTTATTAATATTGAAAAAAAAAGAAATCGTACATTTTCGTAAAATGCTCTCCGAGACGTAACATTTGCGAGATTCGAACCTAAGGACCTGTGTAACCTACCTAATTACTTAACTACCTAACTAACTAAAGACGAGCACGCTAACCACTAAACCAAACCAACTATGTGAATTTCTTATACTTAAATTCCACAATAGTTGCATCTAAAATAACAATTACTGAGATATCAGGCGGATTTCATTAAAACTCGGTACTCGAAAGTTTTTGAGGTTGAGGATTGCAAATTTCAACTCAAAGTTTAGAAATTTAAATGGCAGATCCATTATGGCAGACCAAAATATAAAAAAATTACATTTTATGAATGCGAAACTTGGTATATTAATTTCTGTACTTGATACCATGGTTAAGCCTGACTGGGCCCTTAAGTAATTAACCTCTCAAGGCCTTATTAAGTTTTATCATGGAAATCTAGAATTGCCTAGTCTCTTATCTGGAATAATCATTACTGATTTGCGTACTTGCCATGATTAGGCCTAACTGGGCCCTGAATAAACTGACATAGAATGGCCCCATTAAATTTCGCTATGCAATCCTAGAATTTCCTTATCAGGTCCCTTTGGCAATGATACGAAAATTCATATTATTGTATCCACATTAAAGCCCGGTAGGGCCCTGTATGTTATCTTAGGGCATCCCTGATATTTTTCTTCACGGGACGCTTGCGACAGCAAGAAATAGTATTCTTTGCTGCGAGTTTATACCGCTCCTATGCACACCTCTTATTTCTTTCCATTCCCTCTTAATTCCAGTCGCTGCTATTTTCTCTGATAATTTCATTCATTTGTCTTTTCTACTCTTTTGCAATCTGCCATTATGTTTTATTCTCTAGTATATCACGATTGTTGCTTACAAATGTACGACTAATGCCTTTTCTTCGATGGTGAAATTTTCCTTTTATTCCATGGTAATTTACAACCATTTTTTGTCATTTTCATATCACGCGTGTCTTATAATAGTTATATACTTACGAAATTTATATAAGTTTAACATGATGAACCAGCAACTAGAGACGTTTCGCAGCATGTTTGGTGAATTGTTTACACATTGAACGCTTTCACATTCACTCTCTATTGCCCTGATTTTTCGCCTTCTTGCACCTCTTACATCATCACTATCTTTATTACTACTTTCGTCCTCTCTATCGTGAAGTGTCTCATGGATAGATGTAAGTTGCTCGTTTAACAACGAAAAATAAAACTCATCTTCACTTGAACTGATTTCTTTATTGTATTCCATGCTTATAGGACGCACAAAAATTTGAAAATAATGTGCTTATTGTCACGACTGTCAAACTCAGACTGATGGAAAGAAAAAATTTTATCGCTATGTAAAGGTACATTGTATTACATTTTGGAAGGTTATACAGGGTGTCCCATTTTAACTTAGACACTGCAATATCTTGAAATCAAGAAGTTTTCGGAAAAAAAAGTTTGAGAAAAAAGATTGTCATGCTCGAAGGGGGCCATCTAGTGAGATACCTGAATTTTTAGCCTAGGGCTTGTGTTGGACCCTATGAGGCCCAAGTCCATTTTTGTAAATAAGAACCCCTATTTGTTTATTACAGATTCGTGTAGTAGGAAAAAATATATAAACAAGTTTTGTTCTTGATAATTTTTCAATAAACCCTCTGCACAAGCGCAGAAGGCCCTCGAAGCTTATTTGATAAAATAGAAGAGGCACACAGTGAATTTGGGTTGTAACATATTTATTTATATCGAACAGAATAATGGGAAAGCAGTACAACACCACAGAGAATTACTGTAAGCAGCGTTTCGGCTGAGTAAAAACGATCAAATAACTGAAGAGTCATCTACCTCGCTCTTACATACTCTTATCTGTTTCTTGTAGAACTTTTCAGAGTTTTGAAGAACTATGATAGTATGTGTACAACGCTTCGATATGCGTGCCCTTTTGCTATACTTAACAAAGTTAAATTTTGAAATACGTTACAAATTCAGTTTTTTTTTGTCAGTGATAATAGGAATACGGACTGGTGATTTGATAATCTAAATTAATGTTGTGCAACGCGAATGCTCTGTTCAATTAGGCTCAAAATTCATTAAACATTTTTTAAATTCATATTCTAATCATTTTAAAAAGTGAGAATCCTGGCGTGTTTTGAAGTTGATCACACCTGAATTATGTGAGTCATAGACATCCTTTTTTGTTTTCCACCGATCTCTTATCGTACAAAGATTTGTGAATAATATACATATTGTGTAATATACATATACTTTTGACGTCAGTTCGAAACCAGGGACCTCAACAACCTCCTAATACCAGGTTTCATATACATTATGCAAAGTTTTGAAGTTTTAATCACCTTATTGAATTCGCCATTCTGAGTTTTCAATTGTTTATTTCAAATTCGAGATCGAAGACTTCGAAAACGGTCTTATGTAAGGTTTCAGACAAATCCCACGAAATCTTGAATATTGGCCAGTTTTTTTAGCTTCTATCCCACTGTGTACTGGCTGAATTGTTCATTGATCTTGTCTTAATTCGCAGGATTAACACCTGTAGCTTCAATTTAGTCAGATTATCAAATCGCCAGTGCATATTACTATTATCACTAACAAAATAACGGAATTTGTAATGTATTTCAAAATTCAACTTCAAGGACCTTTTGCGTATGTTGCAGAGTGTTTATCGAAAAACGATCAAGAACAAAACTTATTTATTTTTTTTTATACAACACGAATCTGCAATAAAAAATAGAGATTCTTTTTTACAAAAATGAACTTGGATCTCACAGGGACCAAAACAGGCCCTAAGTCAAAAATTCAAGTATCTCACTAGATGGCCCTCTTCGAGCCTGACAATTTTTTTCTGAAACATTTTTTCCGAAAACTCCTTCTTTTCGAAATATTGCTGTGTCCAAGCTAAAATGGGATACCCTATGTATGTGCAAGTAGCGACTGCGCGTTCAAATGGCAAGATTTCAATATTGCTTTCGATGACGAGCCAGCTAAACAAGGACGGTTAACAGAATTTTGAAGTTGTTAAGTAGGCCGTAGTGGCTAGCGAGGCCTTTAAATTTGATAACTAAAATTTAGAAGTAACGAAAAGAAAAGGAACGACCGGAGGTAACGTGAATAAAATTTGAGTGAATGCCGAGCGGTAAGAATGCACTCAATGGTGGGTTCACTGCTCGTTTAAGGTGTTAAAACACGCCTTGCTATTCCAACATGGAGATATATTCCTTGAAATTCTTATGGATGGGTAATAGATAATTAATATGCAAGGAAATTTCATTTCTGCGTTATATTGTTACAAATAATTCAGTAAATTGTTGTTTGCAGTATTTGAATTATGAGAAATTCGGGATATAGATCGTGATATTAAGTTACAAAACCTGACTGTATGTGAGGTTAAGGCGATTAGAAATGTTGTGGAACAGAAAATTATGAATCTTATGCGTTACTAAATTTGGAAAAGACTAGTCTGTGTAGCTCAATTTTGCCCGGTAACCGATCCAGCTTGTTCCCTAGGGTATGTAATACCTAATCCGTACCTAAGTCAGATTACGAATATTACACTGGATCTAATACTCTAACGGTTAGAGCCACGAGGGACAATATGCAGTCCGATCTGTTGCGCGTGATTCTAAATGATTTTCTGAGCGTCAGTATCATGATTTTGGCTGCTTATATATTACATTTTGGCTGATGCTCTTAGGTATGGTGCGTATCGCACCTTAGGTGTGCGAAACGGCTGGGTAAGTTACACGGGCAATGCGCTGGGTAACGTGCTGACTCTAAAATTCTATTGACTGTCGGCTGGCATTCCGTTTCGAGAATGCTAACCGATGCCATACGTAACAAAGTCATGCCGATATTTTTTCTAAATCCAACATGAATACCATGCGTAATGTTGACGACGAATTATTTTTACGCACAAACACTGCGCCGTTCGCAATTCAAACAGACCTTAGCTGCGAATTCGTAAAACGCCGAAGTATGTCCTGGCTTAGTCAATGAAGCACCCCTGGTACATACCGATTTATAAAAATGTTGACATCCGTGGTCACACCAAGAGTAATATCGGCAGCCTTCAAATTTAATTTCAACAGTCATTCGATGTAAGAAGAGCCTCGTATTTTGCTATAGTCGTAAACTGTATCAGAATCTGATGCATACCACCTACAACATGCTTCTTCCACTCTGTCTCTGATTGCTTTACTGATACATTGAGCAGACTAGCAAGGGCTGCAGCACTATTAGATAGCCGCTCATGATCCTGTTCTGGAAAGCCAGCAACTATAATATCAGTTGCCATAGCACGAGACTCCAAACGTTACAATCTGTGCTCCTGGGCAGTTTGCGAATTTCCAGCACTGTTTTAAGCAAGGCTTTCTCCCAACTTCGCTAATCTTGTGTCCCAGGCTGCCGACGCCTTCACTAATTCCGCATGCACATTCTCTTAAACTATCGTTCTTTTATTCAATTCCTCATATGCTTTCCGTGTTTCACCTAATGCTTCATTCAGCTCTTTGCATTCCCGCTGCAGATTTCTACAAGCTGCTGTTAAAGATTCAGCTCGCTTAAATACCTCCTCGGCAGAATCATTGAGTTCGCTCCGCGAGCCTAGCTTAGCTTCTACTGACTCAATCTGCGTGGATAACGTTGTTACCGATACATGCAATGCACTAATAGTGCCCAGAACAAAGTCGTTATAGACACGGGAATTACTGCAGCCGATTTTGTAGAATCAGGATCCGACGGTACGCAGGCAAGGCATGATTTGGCAATGGCATCCTTTGCCAATTTGGTTAATGCTAAGTACTTATCTCTTTTCACACAGGCAGGATGAAAAACGTGATTACAACCAGTTTCCGATATTATTGCGTCCACTTCCGCAACTACATGCGTGCATATATTACATTGTGTTACCATTTTCACAGTAACGGATTGTCCTATCAGTCATAATAAGATATCAACTGTGAACAAGCAGTCGCATAGTAAACAGTAGCCAAAAGACAGGCGTCAAGAGTCAATGCCTCCCCCTCCCTATCCAATTCGACGCAACGAAAACATCTCACGCCTCAACTTTAAAATGCCGCATGTCTATCTTCAATCTCGACACCCTCTACCACCATGGGATCTGACTCCTATCAACATAGATATGTATATAGCTGACTTGACCTCAAATAAAACTAAAACCTCGTCAAAAGAATACTGTAGACTCTTCAAAAATCATATCTCCGAAATGTATGCAAACGCCACAAAAATGTATACTGACGGCTTCATAATAAACAATAAATGTGGCTGCGCGATCACCATTGAGGATCACGAGATATTGACCAGACTCCCAGAGGGTTTCTTAATTTTTTCCTGCGAAGCCTACTCTATTCGGGAATCATTGAAACTGATAAAAAATATTGAACATATCTCCTGCAGTTATAGTAACGGATTCCAGATCAACTCTAGAAGTTCTTAAAAACGAAGTAAGCACGAGCCAAATAATACAAGACATTCAATATAAAATTAAAGCTCTACAAAGCTCGGAAATGTCGATCGCGCTTCTCTGGGTCCCGTCCCACCAGGAGATTGCTGGAAATGAACAAGCTGACAAAGCCGCAAAAACTGCCGCAGAGAGACCCGATACCGCTATAATCGGTACTCCGATCAGTATCCTCGAATACAAAGAAACCATAATAACAAGAGCCATCCAGAAATGGGACGAGCAATGGAGCACAAGTCGCCTCACTAAACTCCATGACATAAGGAGCAATATTTTCCAGAAAACACCGGAATTTCAGACTAGAAAAGATCAAAGCGCGCTAACTCGGCTCCGGATAGGACACTCCAATCTTACTCACGTCTATTTCATCACAGGCTCCACTAGATCACATTGCAGTAACTGCAACGCTCCTCTCACCATCGATCACGCAATTACGAAATGCTCGAAATTTCACATGCAGCACGATCAATGTGACCTGCCACGGTCACTGAAACAGTGCCTATGTGAAACCAAAGTTTGTAGTAGGACAATCCAATACTGTAAAATGACAAACCTGTACTGTAAATTGTACCTCAGGAATCTATATGCAATCATAACCAGAATCTTTCCTCTTTCTATAGCTATTTATTTCACCTTTTTTTGTAAACAGTCGCTAATAACCCAGATATTGAAGCGACTCAAAATAAATAAATAAAAAAAAGAGTCAACACACATACACACATTCCCGCACTAGTGATACTGTACGCTAGAAAATAACAATAGATAGATAGTCGCCCACGTTCCAGAAACAACTGTTTAGATAACGAGATCTAATTTTCGAGCAATGCAACACCGCGGACTCCCAAAAACTCCATAGACATTAAGGCACTCACCTTTGTATGCAAAATATCATCCGAAAACCACCATGTCATGCACACTAAATTGCAGATGAAACACGAGCAGAAGTAAACACGTCTATTCGCCAACAGACTAACTGGCACACAGAGAAAAAGACATGCGTAAGAATATAGGTAGAGGATGAGAGAGACAGATGTAAGATATTTTTAAATAATTGTAAGTATGGTATATGTAGATATGGGTTAACTGCGTAATTTTTAAGTCAATTATAAAAAAGGGAATTCGATTATAACCCCAAGGGGAAAATAAATTATAAATACTGTGACGTTACTTCGCGTCACAAGACTAGAAATGATTATCTTTCGTGTTTATCATGCGGGACGTGGTGCCGTCCCTTAATATCGCTCTACATCAATTACCAGCCAAGAGTTCCAAGGTCACAATTTTGAGAATTATCGAACATTAGGCTAATTTTTATCGCGTTACGAATTCGGCAACCACATCTACAATCTTCACGACGCTGGAGGAGAATCACCATGAGGCTGCAGCTGGAACATTGGAGAAAGATCCAAAAACATTAGACACCTCCACTTCACCGCCGAAGGCTCTCGAATTGAATAAAGAGTCGATATCGAAGACGACACCGAGGACCATATCGCTCTTCACGTTACTGCCGGTACCGATGTCCCGAAACGTGATCATCAGAGGTACCGAAGAGTGGGAGGGAGCAGGAGCTACCCCGACGCGGGCTGTCACAAACCTCTACCACCTAGCTTTCTCGACCTCGTCCGGACAAAGTTTAATACCAGAGCAACCTGGACACCCCAAATCTACGTCAACGACCATGTGAAATTTTGAAAATCCCGGGTCAACCGTGTATCGCATATCGTGGATTACAGAGAGGCTCCACCAATTAAGTATCGAGTTTATCGCGTCCTCGTGAGGGGTTATTGGTGAAATATCGCTTCGAAATCAATTTCATGAAATTTTTAATTTGAGTCCATCTGCATTCTTCCATATTTGCGTGTATTAATACTCGTGTGTAAATCGTCGAATTGGCCGAAAAGGGCATTACTTTATAGTCTAGAACCGACCCAATAAAGATCTCATTAGCGTGTTGCGATTCGTTTTTCGATAGCCGTCTTGACCGGTCTCGATAAAGTCGTTATATCGCATAGTGCGTTGTAATGTAACGCTTAGATTAGCACTCTTATCAAAAGGATGAAATCTTTTCTGTTTTGGCTTCCGTTCATTGGCCCGCCTTGATCTATTTCGTATCAGTCCTCCCGGTTTCGGCCTAAGAAATATTCGCGTTTCGCCAACCACGAAAGTCCGTGCCTCCCGTTAATACCTTCTGTAATCTCGAAATGTATTATTGAATTTAGTATTATACCTTGATGACCCTGAAGAACTGTTAAACGAATCTATGTTCCATGCGTCTCGTGAGTTCACATATTATCTTTTCGTTAATCTAACAAGAAACATCACTTTAGTGTCCTCTTCGATTTTAATAAAACTCAACTATGTTCTAGCGCTTAAAAAACTAAGAGACACATATTTTTTATTGACGAAAAAACGGTTCCAGGGGATGGAATCAACCCCCAAAGTTCGACATGACGAGGGGTGATAATGCAATTTCACCTAGAAGGAGTGGACTGATTTCAATGAAACAAAAACTAAAATTTTTTTTCATCACGAGTAATGAAAAGTACACCTAGACATTAAAAAGAAATTTTCACATACAAAATAATAAAAACTGGAACTATGATGTCGTGGCTAGCGTACTTGCCTCTAGGCGGAAACCTGGAGAGTGGGGGACAATTAAATTAATTTATATTCGAATTTTTAGTAAATTTAAAAACACACTCGAGCAGGTCGTTTATCCCCTTAAAACCAGTATTTGAATATCAATTAATTTAATTGTCGCCCCACTCTACAGGTTTCCGCCTACAAGTAAATACGCTAGCCACTACACCATAGTACCAATTTTTATTATTTTATATATGTGAAAATTTCTTTTTAATGTTTAGGTGTACTTTTTATTACTCGTAATGAGAAACATTTTAGTTTTTGTTTCATAGAAATCAGTTTACTCCTAGATGAAACCACGATACAAATAGACGAGATATAGCCACTAGCGGTTCTGCGCATTCGGACAGTGACGTCACTGGACCTCTTTGTACTGATTGGCTGACCACCGCAACATCAGTTCCATTTTGAGGAGCCATCTTCTTACGAACCGAAACGTAACTAAGTCCCCTTAAACTAAAAACTGATGTGGCTTTGAACGTGATGTCATTGGACCTGCAAGATCTGGACCAAAATACGATCGCTAGTGGCTATACCTCGTCTATTTGTATCATGGATGAAACTACATTACCACCCCTCGACATACCGAACTCTGAGGGCTGATTTCACCTAAAACCGTTTTTCCGCCGATTAAAAAAAATCGAGACGTAGCCAAGATCGTAGAAATTTAGTAAACGCTCGGTTTTAAAAACGATTTTCTTTTTCTTAATTGGAAGATCCTATGGAATTTTGCAAAAATACAATTGAATATCGCGCCATGTTACGTGTTTCGTGTCCCGTGTACCGTTGCATTGTAGAATAGCCTTAACGGTTAGAGCCACAGAGCCACGAGTGATAATGTGCAGTCAGATCTTTTGCACGTAAAGCTAAATGATTTTCTGAGCATCAGTATCATGACTTTGACTGCTTATACATATAGTCATTTTTCGCCGATCCTCTTAGGCATGGTTAAGACCTTAGGAATGCAGTCAACTAAGCAGCTGGGTAGGTGACATGAGCAATGCACTGGGTAACGTGCTGAGTCTGCAATTTTATTGACTGTTGGCTACGTTATTCTGTTTCGGAAATGATAATCGACGCCATACGTAAGACTAGCTTCTTTAGTATCGCGTAATCTCGAGAAATTTACGAAGTATATCGAGTCACTTAAAGACGAATAATCAGGCAGTAACTTCTAGTATCTTTCTGCCTTCTCTATTTCTTTTCTCTTTTTATTTTTCGTCACAATACATATAAATAGTGTCTGCTTTTTTTGTCAATCGAACCTCTCTAAACCTATGAAATTATTATTTTCTTTAAGGTGCAACATATAGTCAGTACCACGGTTAAGCGTTCAGCACCCTGGTATTAAAGTTAAAATAATGTTCCGTAACTTCTGATTTAATAACGTTGTAGAAAAATGATGTATTGAATAAATTGTAGTACCTATACGAAAATATGAAAATTAAATTACAAATTTTGTTGAAATGCGATTAAATCATAAAACTAAATTTTTTAATTTGAAAAATTTATGTGACAAAATCAAAGTTTGCTGCAAATCATCCCTATGGTAACCCTTTGCAATTCATCAGTACCGCCACAACAAATTGCATAATACGATCTGTTGGCCGATCGTATCAAAACAGATTGGAATGCAAAGGGTCAATATTGAAGTTTTATGTCTAAGCCTGCTGTACATTTGTTAATAAAATACAAATAAAGTTTCATGTATACTTGTTATTGATATTGATTTTTTCTATGTATTGTTTGACGATTAAAAATACCTTTTTCCAGAGAAGAAATACTGTGAACGCTGTAATTATTATATTGCACCGAATTTACACCAAGCTCTTCGAAAGTACACGGTGGCGGTAACAGTACGGCACCCTTAATGATTTCATCCGGAGTTTCATCATTTCCGGGGGATCCTTCACCACTCAACAGTAATGGAATTTCCAATTCAGAACTCAAAGCCTGTAGAAAATCATCGGGCGGAAGTGGACATTCTTCATCTGAAATAAACATTTTCAAATAATTATTCCTTCATGAATTCATGTATAAAATCTGTCAAAAACAATAGGGCCCTCACCCATAGCTCTCTTTCATAACCGCTCTTAAGCGTCTTTTAGTTAAACACGACTATACCGCTATTAAAAGACGCTATACTCATACCTTATTCTAAGACCACTTATAGTTAAAAACATGCTATTAGGAAAGTCAATATGGCATCGTTGTGAACAGATGGCGTTCAGCGCTATGCGCATGCGTACTTCCTGCATTACATATTTCAAAATATGTGCTAATTTTCATAACACGAGAAAAGTTATTTTCGACGGAATGTTGGTCAGATATGTAAGTAAAATTGCTAAAAATTGCACTCGTTTAATAATTTTATTATTAAACCCAATAGTTGTAAATGTAACAATATTCCAAGGTTATTTTTAGCTCATCAAAGAGCAACATTAATTGTAGGCGCACATGTGATATTACTATGATATTATTCTTTAAGTATAAAACTGTCTGCAAAAACAAATTTTCATAAATTTATTGTAAGAATTAACTAGTTATCAGGGGTCAAAAAATGGTTCAATAACGAAAAAAATACTAGATTCCACCTGGCTGGACCGAGCGTCAGGACAAACTATCATTCACGTGTCCCTTTGGATACAATACGAAGCCCTTGCACCAATTCAACAGCATTTTTTCAACCAATAAAACAAATGCGATCCCCCCATCTTTGGCACCTAAGCATCAATCGTCTCGAGCGTACTATATTGCGAACACTATTATTGTACTATATATTTTAGCGTTTTTTAGGATTATTGTATTTAAGATAAGGTCTCTTCCCTTTACGCCCCTCCCCCCGTTCCCCCTCCCATAGGGCACTGGCTCTAAGTCATCGAGGACCAACTACGAGGACCAGCAGCAAAATGCAAGGATCGAGAAAGAGTAGCTACGTTGCCTAGGCAGCGGAATGCGGGGAAAGCATGGGCAGGAGGAACAGCTGATCCAGATTGTCATATGGAGATTGAGACCCACCAGCCACCCGGACCACGTGCGGAATCAGTCCCCTGTGCAGTCCCGTCACACGAGTAGTCACGAGACCCATGTGATAGCGGCGGAGCCCCCTCCCTCCGACTTCGTGGATGCACTCGGGAGGATTTTGACGGGCCATGGAGGCCGCTATAATATCTGGCGCGCAGACAATATACCAGCGTGCCGGCGATCGTCCAGTGCCGTACCCCCAAGCAACGAGACCCTGAGTGTCCCGCGAGGACCGTGTCAAGGAAAGGTACCAGAGCCAGGGCTCTGGCAGGCCATGCCCGAACTACGGACCAATGCCGAAGCGCGTAGCCCTTTCAGCGTAGCGGTCCAACCAATCCCCAAGAGCCTGGAGGCCCGCCGAAGGGAAACGCTGAGGAGTGGAAATCGTGACGACACCACTTCGAGCCAAGTTGGGTTAGCGATAGAGTGAGAGATGCGTGTGCAAATAGTTTGAGTGCATAATTAAATTACATTTCGTACTGCAGCTTGTTTGAGTGAGTAATTTTATAAATTTTTTGAGTTCCCTCTTTACCCATTTCGGAAACCCCCTTTTTGTATTTTATAATTCTCTTCTGGATTTTGCGAGATGTCCGGATTTTGAGGGCCGACATTTTCAATAATTATTTTTTAATTTTAGACCGGCCTTCTACCAATAACGCGAAACGGAGTGGTGTATTGCGTACGCATAAGTATTAGCATAAGTATTAGCATTTTGCGCGTGTTCCAGCCAACCCCCTATGCACTTTTCTCTGCCCTGTTCATTTTTGTTAATAGTGTAATATCCGAGGGAATTATTAAGAAGTTTGTGTTTAGGAACCTTCCACCCTCAGATACCTCCCTCCTCCTACTCGCCATGGCATCGAATTAAGAATAGTAAATATACGATGGCCTCCTGAGGTAACTCGACGGTGCTATTGCATAGGCCGCAGTGACTATCGAGGCCTTCTAAATTTGAAAATGGAAATTTAAAAGTAACCAAAAGAAAAGGAACGACCAGAAGTAATGTGAATAAAGCGGGAGTGAATTCCGAGCGGTAAGAATACGGGTGATGCCCAGTTGCGCCCAAACCCAACTAGTCACTAATATGAATTTCTGCCTCCTGAGCGATATTCCATCAATAATTTAATGATATTGTAAGTTATCTTTATTTGACGGAACTTTTTCAAACATATAATGCTCTCGTCAGCCGAACTCGCTCGCCGACGATATTTTTATCCACAAACCTACCTAGTCTCCGAAATATGAACTCTATCCTACCCTAACCTTAGCTAAGCGCTTAAACCTAGCGTAAACTAATGTTAACCCCTTAGGTTACAACGTCGTGTCAGATACGTGATGGGGCGACCGTGCCAAATGTAAATAAAACGTCTCAGAGACGTGTAGAGCTGATGCGGGTTACACGCGACATTCACTCAATTTTCTTTACCGCATCCGACCTGCAGACATACTTTCTGCTAGAAATTAGAAAAGTACCCTTCACAATTGATCGTAATTAGGATATATTCCGTATTTGAACCACAGTTGTGGTTATTAAATTTCAACCAATGACATCGATTGATTTTTGTCAGCAGTCGAAATCAATCGATGCAATTGGCTGAAATTTAATAACCGTAACCGTAGTTCAATTATGGAATATGCCCTCGGTAAATCTTTATCAGACGTCTTGCAAAGTAAAGTTAGTTGTACCATAGTAGGATATGACCTCAGAGTAATGGAAAGCAATCGGTGGAATCTGGTGATACTTGATTTATTCCTTTCACTCTGACAGCTAGTGTCTAGCTGACTCTCTGTCCGCTGACCTCTCACTCATTCGTACATTCTTACATACAGACATACACACCACACACGCTCTCATACTCATACACGCATTCTTACTTATATTTTACAATATCGGCCATCCTGGTCGGGCGTCCGTGCTTGGATGCCTTCGTCGTCGGATTCATCGTCATCGCTACAATTGCTAATCCACGGCTTCAGATATTCAGCTGCTGTTACCGTCTCTTGAGGACCTTCATGTTCCCCAACCTTGACCACACCATAGCGATCTTTAGGTTTGACCTCGATGACTCGGTAGGGACCAAGGAATTTGATTGCTATTTTCAATCCGGGTTTCACATATGTTCTCTTGATAGATGCCAATGGGCCAAGGTGTTTGATGTGATATACCGTTAACAGCGCGTCGTTCTTCTCGATGGGGTTAATAGGCCCTCCCATTTCCCGCGTTTTTTTTTTTTTCAAATAAGATGCATATAACACAGTAACGTATGATCCCCTTAATTTTCTTGCGCGTACTCCTAAACCGGTAATCTCTCCTTAAAAGCGCCTCTGTCTTGTCAATCGCAAAACGGCCGATTTCGTGAGTCTTTCGAATCATTAGCGACTGCATATTCTTCGGCACCACAAGACATATCTCATCGCCGTCGAATTCCTTGTACAGCAGTCCACCCTTTACAGCAAATCCGTCAACAACTTTATTATTTGCGGCATCGAGAAGTCGTTTAATGTCGGAATTCTCACTTTGTGCATTCCTTAATCGCGAAATGAGACCTGCCTTACTTTCATCGACTAACAAACAAGAGGAAAGAGGGCGCATCGACGTGGGCCATACTTTTGCCAAGACGATGCTCAATAGTATAGCAGAATTTCTCTAGTAAGAGGACCCATCGGGCAACGCGTACGCATAAATCTTTTTTTTGCATTGTCATCACAAACTCTTAATAATCTGTAACGATCTTGAACGGTATAACTAAGAGATAGACTCTACACTTCTTCAGCGATTTAATAACACCAAGGGCTTCGAGTTCGTAGCTAGTATAATGTTCCTCCACGGGTGTTGTTTTGCCACTTGCATAGTATACTGGGTGCAGTGCATCGTCTTCGCTATTTCGCTGTAGAAGAATGGCACCGAAACCGTACATGCACGCGTCCGTACGTAATTCCGTTTCCGCCTGTAGGTTGTATAAACGCAATACTGGTTTCACGCTTAAGGTCTCCTTTAATCTACTAAATGCCTCTTCTTTTTCTACCCTGAACCGAAACTCAGCATCCCTTATTATTTTTTTTATTAAGCTGCCGATAGTCTACGCACAGCCTATTCGCTCCGTTTTTTTTTTTTTACTAACACTATAGGGCTGGCGTACTCAGACAGAGACGGCTATGTAATACCGTCGCGTAACCATTCGTCAATTTGTTTGTTTACAATCTCCTTTTCCAGCGGCGACAACGGCTTAGGTCGCTGAAATACAGGTTCGTCATCTCTTAAAATTAGTTTGATTCTAACGCCGACGTCTCGCACTTTAGCCGCTTTATAATTGTTAATCATGCTTATTAGAATACGTCTAGTTCCACCATCCTAAGCATATGAGATTCAACTTTATGGACTTCTTGAATACAATTTATCTGAAATATTTCCGGCAAGGTTAGATCAATAACACCGTTATTTGTGGGCTTTGATATAGAAATTTTGCCTTCCTTAATATTGACATTCACAGTATTTAGCAGATCCGTGCCAACCAGGAGGTCGTACCGCATTAAATCGTCCGAGACTACATGTATCGCAATATCATATGGCTCATCGTCAATAACAATGTCTTCACGGAACTTACCGAGAGTCCTAACACTATCTACTCCAATTCCACGCAGTTCGATTTCCTGCTCTTGTAATGGATGGGCGGCGAGTTTCACATACTGATCCGCTCTCATTAGACTAACATCGCTGCCAGTGTCGATCAATGCAACAACATTATGACCTGCAATTTAAATGTCTTTAAAACACTTCCCGCTAGAGCAATGTATGTTATCCTCGCTGTCTCTAACCACATTCGCTTCTGTAGTTGCCGTAATCCCACCGCGGCACTCCGAAGCGATGTGTCCACATTCATTACAACGGAAACACCTCTCCCTTTGATCGGACACTTTATCATAACATGACCCAGCTAACCACAGTTAAAGCAGCGCCTTGCACCTTGCAGCACATCCTGCACCCCATTTCGTCCCACCTCCGGCACTTCTGGTCTTCCACTTGTAGAAATGGTCGGTTCTCCCCTGGACCCGAGCGTAACCTTTTTGAATGCTTCTAGTAGCGCTGTCGTCGTGCTGAATCTTTGGATCCTTGCTTGATCCCTCAAAAATGGATCCAAAATGCCCTCAATGACATAATCGATTAACTCAACGTCTTCGATCGGTACGCGATTTGCCAAAATAATTTTATCATGTTATTTCATAGTCTCCGAAAGTTTCTCCTTTCTTTCATAAATGCTCTTCAAAACGTTTCCTCGCAGTGACTTTGTTTAGCCGGTGAGAAAACATTTTCTTTATACTCGCAAGAAGGTTGTCGATTGGCATTTCAATATGCTCCGCCTTGGAATGCAACCAATCTAACGCTCTTCTTTTCAAACGCGAACCAATCAAAACTCTCGTCACCTCGCCGTTAAGATTGTAAGCCCTTTGAGGAAGGCGAACTTGCCGTTCCATTTATCGAAAACCTCGCCATTGCCGTCAAAAGTACTTAGCAATTCCGCGATCTTAGTCACGTTAACCCTTGAGGAATCATTCTGCACTAGTGGCCGATTCAACTCTACTTCTCTGGTGTCCAGGTGGGCTGCAGGCTGACGAAGTATCTAGATTTCGCTGCGTGCGACGATACAGCTCCAATTCCCGTAACAGGTTCGCATCGCCGCCCACTCGTAGCCCCAGATCGTTTTCGGACGAAGCATCACCTCCTCCATCATTCACGTCAGCTTCAACACGTGCTCAGGCACCCGTTGGATCCACCGCCATTATTCTGCTGAGAAACTCAATTTTTTTCCTACTAGTGGGTTGTCTTAGACACCTCAACTTCTCTTTCAACTCTACCACCGTGAACTCCCGGAAGTTCCTCGCTGCCTCACTCATTACAACTTATCTATCGTCGTCTTTATATAATCTTTTTCTTCTTCGTTGATTTCTACGTGCATCTTCGAATTGCACTTCACTCTAAACGCTCACTATTTTAGCCGAACTATGCTCCTTTAATCCCGGCTGAGCGCCCAAAATGTGTAGGAGTAATAGAAAGCAATCGGTGGAATCTGGTGATATTTGATTTATTCCTTTTAGTTTGACACCTAGTGTCAAACTGATTCTCTGCCCGCTGATCTCTCACTCATCCGCACATTCTTACAAATAGACATACACACCACACACGCTCTCATACTCATACACGCATTCTTACTTATATTCTACACCATATCATAGGACAAATCATAGGACGTCTGCGATTTGTACAACTTCGAACGCTCAGCCAAACCGTAAATGGCCCGACGTGTGACCCAGCTTGTTGTTATTTATGGTACGCGCTATCGTATGGCAAGGAGTTAAAATACATACAATATGCTATAATAAGAGACCGTTTGTACCTAATTCTATTCCATCAATTTACAAGGGGACAGAATTTGTAGTAAAAAGTCATTTGTGTCCAATTGTTCTGTGCGCCAGTGGGGGGGGGGGGGGGGGGGGGGGGGG
>JASANN010000136.1:0-15738 GCA_031762395.1 Calameuta pygmaea | reverse complement strand
CCCCCCCCCCGTAATGACAGCGTCGACCGTCGGCGAAGACGACGACGACCATGACGAAGATGATGATGATGACGTCAGTTCCGTTAATTCCCTCGGTCCTAAAGCTGTCAGAGGTAACGATCACAACCTACGTAATAATAATAACATTTCGGATTTACCTACTGCGACAGATCTTTATTATTTCTTACATTATCATAGGATATTGTAGTTTTCAGTTAGTGCGTGACTTTTTTCAGCGAGTGGCATCTAATAGGCATATCTTCGACTGGCTTCAGCCTGCCCATAGGCATCGAGAAACAAAAGCGAGGCAAGAAAATTCAGAGTTTGTAGGTGCCTACCGTTTCTGTTGACGCCTCGCGCTGATTGGTCGACTTTGACTTGCTCCCATTTAAAAACTAAAAACTTCCGGACAAAAGGAAGGTCATATTCGTGATCTGTGATCCCTCCGAACATCGCCATACCTCGTAGGTCAGGTAGTTTCGAAACATCTTGTATATAAAGGGTCGGTTATCCTGGTTCTGAATCTGGAAGGACCCTCTGTACGTATTAGGTGCGTTATTCTCCAATCAGATTATTAATACCTACAGGCAGGGTGTCCGCAACTGTCGTGCAGATCAGTACCCTGATATCTTTATAATACGATATCAAGAATACGTGGCACTTTGCGCACGTCACAAAAGAGATAGGAGATACGCTAAAAACAGAGCTACACCGTAAGGTCCGCAAGGCAACTTAACATTTGCGTCGAGCGTGGACTGAACTTAGAATTATAATGTGTATTACAGCCCATCGTGATTTATATTTTGTATTTTAAAAGAAGTGGTGCTTCCCGTAAGAGAACCGTCATGAAAATTAAGACACAACTTAAGTACGAGACCCGTTATATATCAGCGACGGCCCTGACTATGGGGGCCCAGTGAATGCGCTTTGCCGTACTGGCGTGACGTAGCCAACAAGAGGAGTGCCAGCATGACCGCGGAGCACCACTGAAGGAGGCCGCCTACGCAGCAAGACGCGGCGACAAGTTCGAGGGTCTTGGATGCATCAAGGGGTTGCAGTGATGGCCTGGAGCCGCACAAAGAGGGATAGAGGTGAAGATGCTAGGATCTATTTTTCTTGGATCGAAGAAAAGGATTGAAGATCGCGGGCGATTTGGGCTACGTAGGGAATAGCGTAAATTTGATTAGGTGAAAGGGGTAATATTCTTCCGCGCTACTAGGGCATGTTAGCGAACGAGCGTTCTAGTAGTGTCATTTGCGCTGTAGCTAAGCAAACGTGCGGAGTATGATTCCCAAGTACCGAAAGGAAGAGTGAGTGAGTTAGAGAGAAAAAGATGAATAGAGAAGAATTGGATGAATTACAGACGGCAAATCGGGATGAGTGACGCTATCGAGTTTTAAGAATTTTGTAACTGATCGAGATTAACGGAAACATAGATTTAGCTGTCGGATCTTAAGTCCACACAGCACGTATCGCCTTCCGCTTGCACGTTCGCTGCAATCCGATGCTTGCTAAGACGGTGGCGATCTGGAGGTTCCGTTATCTCGCAGCAAAGTTTTGTTTATAATTTTTGTGTTCGATTATCAGTGAAGCATATCAAATAACATTTCATGCCAAACTTTTCTATCCAGTTCTATTTGCGCTACGCGCAATAGTTTCAGTCGTGTGTTGAGTAATGCAAGGGCCACGCAGTGATACTTTTCTCCCGGTGATATATTCGTGGGTGATAGGAAGGCAGCTGGGGGATTACTTATGTACAGACTGATATTTTCAGTAGTTAAATAGGTCTCCGGCACTGATTCCGACATCATGATTATTCGTGATGCGATAGGCTGCGCGCGCTTAACAATACGTGAAAGTTATGGGAAATCTACGGGTTCGGTGTATAAGTTGTCCTGACAGGAGGTCACGGACCGTTATTGTTACAACGTTCGAACTTGTAAATATTGTGAAGTTGACGAATCGGGTAAGAGGCCACTTGCCAGCTGATTAAGTAAATATAGCTGTACCTAACCCGTCCCTATTTATCTTAGAAGATTCGGATCCAGTTATTCCTTTTAATTAGTATAAGCGCCTTCTTTCTTTCATCCAATTTGCATACTTACGTCATTTATATATAAAAATTACCATATCTATGCCAATTCAAAGATATATAATTATAATCTTCAATGAAAATCGCATGTTTTATTTTCAATTATCTCGAGCTTGAAAAATTGCACTTTTGATTGCAAATATCAATGTTTAGCTACCAGTATTTATAACAGACAAGATTTTTAGTACGGAAATGAAAAATATCAGGTTATTTTCCATTACATTATTTTGCAAATCAGGTTGCGATTGTAAAAATGTAGCGCTTGTACGGTGTGCGAGATGCCTTGAAAATTTCTCTTTCTGTCATTTTTACGACGCCTAACCACTGTGGGTCGTGTAGCACGACACTTGATTTATAAACTACTATAATAAAATAATATAAAAGGTTGACGGAGTAACTAAAAGAAATTAAACAAAATCTAGCTAAAATTGATAAAGAGAAGACAGAAAAGAATGGAAACGACGATACTGATCAAACCTATAAGAGAGGGTCGAACTAAAAAAATTAACAACAATGGAAACATCGCAGGATGGAAAAAATCGTAATCAAATCAGGAAGAATACACTAGAGAGTATCAAGAACGTGAAAGTGAGCGAACAAAAACGCTTCTGAAATCAAAGATTAATCCGGTTAATCTTGGGATTGAAATCTCCAGAATAAAAAGAATTCGAAACGGCGGAATAGGGGTATCCTGCCTAAATGACGATGAATGTAAAACGCTGAGGGAGACGGACAACAGAATGAGGGAGTAACAAGCTGAAATACTTCAAGGGAGGAGACCACAAATGAAAATCGTCGGTGTCATGTACACATGAGGAAGAAGGAAAAAAGGACAACGCAGAAATCGAAGAACTCATGAAGCAAAATGAAAATTTTCTCGCAAAAGAGCAAAAACATATAAACTGTAATTTTACTTCCTTTTTCAAATGGTACCTGTTTCATGAAATTCCATTTGTAAGTTTTTTAAATAGGATGAAAAAATGAATAATGAAGGGGTGGTTTATCCCCACAGGAGACAATTTCTTTTTAATGTCTAGGGGTATTTTTCATTACTCGTGATGAGAAATATTTTAGTTTTTGTTTCATTGACCCCTTCTAGGTGAAACTGCATTATCACCCCTCGACATGCCAAACTTTGGGGGTTGATTTCACCCCCCTAAAACCGTTTTTCCGCCGATAAAAAAAAATATGTGTCACTTAGTTTTCCAAGCGCTGCAACATAGTTGAGTCTCATCAAAATCGGAGAGGGACACTAAAGTGATGCTCCTTGTTAGTTATTTCAATCGTCTCACATTCTTCATTGCCGTCGTCTTGCTCTCGTGTCCTTCTTTTATTACTTGGTCTACAGTCCGTTCCATTTACTTGGATCGAGGTGGAGGGAGGGACGGAGGGGGGGAGTTCAATTTATTTAATCACGACCATAGCCCTATACAGTTTCTCATATAAAATAAATAATAACCGATAAGAAACATAGAGTCATGTCAAAAATGAAAGGTGCCCAGTACAGCCAGTGAATAGCATAACATATGTCTCAACTATAATAAAGTAAATAATAGATAGTAAGAGATCATAAGTATACTATAGGTACTATACTGTAGGTACTAGCTGAATGGATGGTAATCAATTAAAAAAATATTAGTTGGTGAGATATAAGGTACAAAATAACAATACTACTATATAACTTAATACTAGGAGGAACAAGAGAGTAAAACCACCACTCATTGTTCCGCAATAAAGTAGTCGCGTAATCGTGCGCGAACCGTGAATTTAGAGGCATCTCTAATCGTGGTTGGCAAGGAGTTCCAAAAACAGAGCTCATCCAACATGGACAGCATGTTTATAGCATTCAATGCAATGAATAGGCATGGCAAGGTCGTCCTCGCTACGTCTGGTTTCATAATATAGGTGCAAGAAAGGTGAAGTGACCAGTGCAAATCTAAGATACGCAGGATTATCCGTATGTACCAGTTTATAAATAAGTTTGCTAAGTAGAAAAAGTCGCCTTTGCCTAATCCTTAGCCAGTTTAGCTGACGATAATAAGGCATAATACGTTCGTCTCTACATAAGCCAAAAATAAAACCCCTTCAGATCCTTGGGTTTACAATGTAAGTAAATAAGCAACTCATCAGCATAGATGGAGTATGAACAATTTGAAATGACGGTTGGTAAATCTTTCAGATACAAGGCAAATAGGGAGAGACCCAACACCGAGGCTTGAGGAACTTGAAGAAGTCCTAACGAAAGAGGACGAGACTCCATCCGGACCAATGTCCGCTGTATACGATCTTTCAGATAAGATGCGCACCATCTTCGCACCGACCACGAGAAGCCGGCCAGACGCATAACTTCAAGTAATTTCGGATGGTAAATAGAGTGAAACGCTTTGGTGAGATCGAAAAACACCATGATAGTCACCATTCGTTCATCTACGGCAAAATGAATATCATCGACCACACGAACTAAGGCAGTCTCAGTACTGAATCCAGCTCTGTAAGCAGACTGATGTGGGTCAAATCCACCTTGTTTCGTTAAAAACTCAACCATTTGGCCGCGAACTATCCTTTCTAAGGGTTCAGGTAGACTGCGAATAAGTGCTATAGGACGAAGGTCAAAGGGTGAAGTAGGCACCCCGCGCCCTTTAAGGATAGAACGTAGATAAGACCGTTTCCATGCCTCCGGAAAAGTAGAGGACGTCATCATCATCATCATCAATCATCATGAGTATGAAACGCCGTTGAAAAATGTAAATTTATGTTATCAAGAGACATACCAATAATTTGACCATACTGAGCAGAGCTAATGAGTCCCAGCCTGCGCAGCTGACCCCATATAATACGAGGATCTCTAGACGCAGTAAGCACAATACGGTTGTAATTGTTTTTAACACGCTTTATAAGAGCCTGTGTTTTATTTTATAGAGTTTATCGAAGTCAGACTGGACCCGCGAATGTATATGTATATTGCCTATGAAGTCTATTTCTTTCCTTAACAGAGGTTCTTATGTTAACATTCAGCTACGGAACAGGAGCACGACGTGGTGTAAATGAACGCACTAGAGTAAGCTCATCCAAGGTACTAATTTAAAAGTGCCACTTGAGAATCTACAGGGGAATCAGAAAGAAACGTCAACCAGTCCATTGTTCCAGCCTGGCTAATAGGGTAGGCCTCCCCCCGCTATCAAGTCACGATACGTTATTATTTGATCAGGTACTTGAGGAGATTTAAAAGACTAAGTGATCATGAGCAGACATGAAAGGAATTGAGGATTGTCCAAAAGAGGTGACCTTAGAGGAGCAATCAACTATAAATAGATCGAGCCAAGTATGCGCGCCCCGAGTATGATGAGTAGCGGTGTGTTTTACCACATAGAAGTTATTGCTAGCGATAAAGGACTACATGTAAAAGCCATCGAAGGACTGAACTAGTAAGTCAGCATTGAAGTCACCGACCATAAGGATGTTTATATAGGCATGAGAAACACGAGCATAGATTCGAAGATTCGACAGCTCCTAATAACATTTCGATAGTGCGAAGAAACTTAATTTCAAGAAACAAAAATTCCGACCGAGAACAATATTCCCCGCCAAAGGACGCAACGGTAGAAGCAATCAAATGACGCAAGGACATGGATAGCCACGCCACCACCTACCCTACAAATTCTGAAGTTTGAGCCAGGATTCAGAAACGGCAATAACATGAAAGTGATTAACAGAGAGGTATTCACAAAATTCATCAATATGAAAGATAAGCGATTGAGCATTCACATGACAAATGCTTAAGCCTTGATATGATTTGATGGGGAGGTGCTCATGATGAACCGGTTACCGTCATGATGAAATCTTCACCAGGTTATCCCCGTGGTCGATATGGATTTTCTTCACGAAGATGACACTATGACGAATCCACACCCTAAGGTCCGGATGCGGCTTGAAATGGGCACAAACCATAGCTAAAAGTTTAAAGGTTCATGCTAATTTATAACTAGCAATCGCCTTTCATATCGTTGTTATGTACGAAACGTAGCCAAAAAGGAATTTCTTCTTCATTGGAGGATCAAATGGAATTTTGCGAAAATACAATTGAATACCGCGCGGTGTTAAGTGTTCCGTTGCATTGTAGAATGGCCTTGAAGCGGCGTACCGTTTGACGTAGAGTGGTCTGATTTTTTACAATTCTTCCGAGTGTAGGGCAACCCTTAGGGTTAGTTATGTTTTAATATATTTCTTTCTTGGCCGTGGTGCTCCTATCTGTTACGATTGGCCGTTTGGCCCTTAGTTTTAGCTCGCCCGGTTGCATATTTAGGTTTAGTTTGCCTGGTGGCACACGGTTACCCGGACTGGACTAATATCTTTCGTATCATATGCAAATAAATATAACGAAATACAATTGCGGTTGCAATATTGGCAATGAATTAAAGAATATAACCACGGCAAAATCCTAATAATATAGTACAAGCTACTTTGAAATATTCCCAGGCTGCTCAACACCAGTATTGGGATGGTTTTTTTGGGACAAATTTTTCCAATGGACCAACCAAGTAGTACTCTATAAGGAATCACTGAACGTTTTATAAATTATTATAGGACAATTAAATTGTACTTAAATACATATAAGCGGCATTATTAACAAAAGAATCGAAATGACACTACATGAAATTCCACAATGACAATCAAAATAATGAGCCAGTACCAGATGATATAATAATTAACTATCCAGTGACTTATGTACTTGGCATAGTGATATGATTTCAAAACTTTTTGTATATCGAATCATAACGACAGATTGAAATAGTATCTTTTTTAAGAAAGTGAATTCACAGCAATCCTGTACTTGGCAAAGCTTTTTATACAAAGGTATTTTGGGGGGTAAAAGAAGCAGGCAAGATGCAGCTTGTCTCCTAGGTCATAGGATCGCAAGGTGCAAGTATATTGTGAAAAATACAATCGACCTACCTGCAAAAACCAGAATAGTATACTACAGTGGTTGTGGGTCACATAAGTAATGAGATATAACTTAATTTTTAAGTATTGATCTGTAGTGCAGTTTATCCAGATTTTGTATTATATAAGAAGAAAAGTATACTTGAAAAACAACTTTTCATGGCTATTTCATTGCGCTTAATAAATATTCTTTTTCAACAGAACATATCGATGGTACTTTCTTTTCTAATAGTCCAAATAATGATACTCTTTGGTATCCCGTTTGAAATTTATAAATTGACTGATTATAAGAAAAGATGCAAATGTTTATTTAAAAAGTAGGGTTTTTGTTGGTTTTCACCATTTTACTATTCTCTTCCTTACTAAAATTAAAAAATCATATACTATCAAATCCCTTTACCTCCGATTGTGACAATTTTACGAACAAGAACCATGTGGGATTGATATCCACCCCAGCCAACCATTAGAAGATTTAAAAAATAAGTCTGCCGTTCCAGGGTTAAAATTCTATTGAGTTAGATTAACAATGGAATTTAAAAAAAAGGACAAGTTTGAAACTTCTTGAATAACACTTGAGAACTTGGTCGAATAAGTATACTCAAAGATGTATAAAAAAGAAGGAATCGAAATTGATCAATCATTATTAGTTTTGCAATTATGAAAAGAGAATCGGAAGACAAAGTCATTCAGTGGTTGACGGATTGAATTGTTAGGTTGGGTTGTTGAGCCATTAAATCATTATGACTGATTTCACAAACACGATTTATTATTTTCACTCAGTTTCACTCCAAGATTAGCCATTCAGACATTTACATTTTGTAGATAAACAGAGTTTAAACAATAAGCTGTGCTTGTGGAAACAAGCCTAAGAGTTAAGAAATACTAACCATGAGTGAAATTTGGATAGAATTGAAGACAGTATATAGGTCTTCGTTATAGTGATATTATAATCTATATGGCTAAACTGAAGAATATTTCTATTTCTAGCCTTCTTCAGGTTAGCTGTGGAAAAAGGAATCGTATTATGCAGTTATACTATTTATATTATATGTACAAAGTTGTTCACGGAACTCTTTCACCATATATTTACGTTATTTTATGGAGAACCACATATCATTTGATTACGCCTGTGTTGCTTGCGAACTGTCAAAAAACCACACCGAACTAATTGACAGACTAGTTACTCTTCCTTAACGATAACCTCAAAATCTACTGATGCGACCCGACTATACATACATATGTACATACTACACATTTCACTGTTATATACCGGGCATTTTGCTACATGACTGTACACGGTTTAGAAATTATTAATAAATATTATATTTATCTCCATATTAGTTTCTAAAAAACTTTTGAAACATTTTCATTTCACTATGCATGCCATAATAAAAATTGTATTATTCCTTTATAATAAAATTTTAATTTTGACGTACCCACGGAACCAAGCTCTGGAAACATCTGAAAGTCTATGTCCATAAGTCTACTCCACTGAGCATCCTCTTTTACCAACATGTTACCCACGATTTACCGTCACACTACACGTTTCCGTTAACCTTATCTTGGCGCTCCAATAATCAATTTCAGGTTGTATTTTATCGCGGTATATAAAAAACAATTTCAACTATCTGCCAGTCTCAGACGGATCAGTATTTCTCATTGTTTAGCACTGAAGCACTGTGATGTTTATGTTTATATCTAACGTGCTTTCCGAGCTCACGGCACCTTCGCGGTGCAAGTTTTTCTATTTACCCGAATTGAGCCGGCACCACGAACTATCGACATATGGCATGGACCATGATACAAATAGACGAGGTATAGCTACTAGCGGTTCTGCGCATTTGGACGTTGACGTCACTGGACCATCTGTACTCTGATTGGCTGACCACTCGCTGCCGCGATGTTCTTATGTTTTAACCGTTACAATGTTTTTTTTACGAGCTAGATATGGCGCCAAACATTCATCGTGATAATTTCCGGTATAAAAGAAGATATTATACACAATAAAGAAAATACAATCGAACCATAAATTACCACATTTAATAAGAATATTAATAAAAATGAATTATATTATTAAATAATTATATTTCTTTTATTCCTACCATTTAAGAGATTGGGTATCCGTTCTTGTAATTCCTATGCCCTAAAAGATCAAACATTTGATATTTTTGTATAAAATGAATAGTTCTTCTTATTTGACTACTGGATGGATTCACATCAGGATGATGATATGATTTAATGATTTAAATTGATTTAAGTTGATTCAAATCACGCAACTTGAATAAGACCCGATTCCTTCGACACTTGCAAACTCTGTTTATCTTCAAAATACAAGTATCTCATTGGCTATTCCCATAGTTAAATGAAGTATATGTATATAATAAACCATGCAGATAGAATCGAGTCTAGGTCCTAAATAAAGGAGCGAGGCTTCAGTTATAAAATAAACTTAGAATTAGTCAAAATATAAATTATAATGGAAATACATGCTCCTTAATTATTTTAAACAGATGTTATGGTTAGTGCTGAAACACTAGGAACCATTTTCTTAGACGTGGTTTAATGCATAATCTCCGTTTTTATTCTCCATTTTCCATCTTTCCATTAATTCATACGAAAAAAGTCCTACAATTCTTTTGCTACGATCATATTTAATTGTTCGAACATTATCCACATATTTTAATCAATCAAAATTCATAAAAACTTATATAACATATATGAAATTATTTTGATGGAGCATGCTAGTATTTTTCTTGTAAATATTAAGTATCACTTTGTAAATTAATCAACGCGAAAAATATAGGGATAGAATATTTTTGTATTGTCTTCTTTAAACTTTCACTAGATTCTACAGACTTATAATGTACAAAAAAATTATTTTATATGTGCCTTCATTTTAATTAATAGTTGTATATATTTACTTTATTTTTGCACCATGTACATCCTATATTGCGTGTTCATACAAACATTTGCTTTATAAGGTATCATGCCAAGGTATTATATAAATTAAATGAAGTAGTTTCAATATAAAAAAGTAAATCCGTTATAGGGGATTGAATTAATGATTCTTTTATTATGAAACTGATTCACTTTCATTGTGCTACTTTAATATAAACTGCTGGCAAGCGAAATAGAACTGAATTTAAAATTGATTACAGGGGGCAGCACCTCTCTATAACTTCGAAATGCGAACCATTTTAAATTGAGAGTTTAGTCGCGGTGGCATTGTTGCACGTAGAGGCATCATGTTAGCTTCGTACGTGACGTCATTGGACCTGCGCGATCTGAACCAAAATACGATCTAGTGGCTATACCTCGTCTATTTGTATCATGGCATGGACTACACGATCTCTAATTCAAACTCCCTGAAAAAATGTCAGCTCGAATAAACAAAGAGGGACTGAGGTGGCGGTCACGGTCTTGTATACAGATCTGGGAACTTACGCGAAAACGTGTGACGATAAGGTGGCCACTGCCGCAAGAGGCATTAGTGCTGAAAGAGCCTAGCACCTGCTAACACTATGGACACTACTGAAACTGGAAAACAATACACAATTTACGTTCAGAAAAAATGAAGCCAAGCGTATTCAAACGGGTTAGTTGATTGTTCTCTTTATTTTTACTTTTGCTTTTGCTTTATTCACTTTCCGGTGTTCAACATGTTGTTATATTGTTTGAGTTGGGGTTGGATTGTTTAGAGTTGGGGAAATTGTGCTTACTTTTTTTATTGTTTATCTCTGAATGAATTATTTTTGATGTTGTATTATGATAAGTTATCTTTTGGTCCCACTCGTATCATTTAAAATGTAAGGAAAGTTTTGTTGTCTTTTTCCCAGAAGTAATGATATGCATTTTCTTATTTCTGTTTCATTATACTTTTATTTCTTTATCCTCTTACAGAACTAAATTTAGCTAGTTTAAAACTGCAAGAAGCAATAGCCATCTATTGTAAATTCCAGATATTTTTAACTGGTTATATCCTTTTTTTTAGTAGAATTCATTGTACGTTAAAGAGAAGGCTAAATACTGACAACGATCGCATTGTAGATACAAGAGAGATAGCTCCATGGTGATTGTGTGAGAGCTAGAGAAAGGGTCTTTAGCCTCGCCGTAACGCATGAAAATTCAATTTGTGATGATTATTTAATAATATTATCATTTAAATTAAGATGATCCCGATGAAGTTGAAAATGATTGCCAAGAAAATATGGAAATATTGGATGAAAGTGGTTATGATCAGCCTACACCGGCGTGTGCAGAATTCGAAGGTATAATATGGAGTATTCACAGATATTCTTATGATATTTTGACGTGTGTTAATGCAAAATTTTGCTTTACAGTTTTCAAATGGCCGCATGACGCGATCCCTCTCTCACAGGAGGAATATCGATAAGAAAAAAAAACATCAAGAGAATATGGCTACGCGAGGGAGATACCACCAAGAAACGACAGTGTTGCGAGAAAGATTCCTCACTGCTTTTGAGAAAATGGCTGACGTCCTACAAAAAAATTAACAAATTTTTTAACATCTACAAAATAAAAAATATTAAATTAAGAAAAAATCGTGGTGGCAATTGTTTGTACCATACATTAGGTTAATTGGAAAATCAAAAATACAGAATATTTTTTTATATTTTCAAGCGTGTCGTACGATTAACTCATTATATATCAGATCTCTTTTGTAATAGCCTGGATTTCTCTCCCTTCTATGTGACAACTGTGTTTCGATATCATTATCATCTGCTATACAATTTGAATCCTCAATCGCATATTCATCATTTTGCAGCAAGCATATACATATTGTGTGAAACGCAACATGCAATGATGAAGTCTGGTATCAGATCTACGTTTTCCATATCAAGCATAGTACGTAAACTTCGAAATCTCCCTTTCAATAATCCGAAAGCTCGCTCAATGGTTATACGCGCAGATGCATGACAGAAATTGTAATTCCTCTGTTTTTCTGTTAGATGACTATTGTCCCGATAGGGTATCATTAAATGTTTATGTATGGTGTAAGCGGAATCTCGTACTAAGTGACAGTAATATGGAAATTTCTGTGAATCATCAAAATATTCGTTCAATTCCAACAGTCGAAATACACGTTGATCATGCACAGAACCGACGTGCCCTGCCAAACAATGGATGAATCGTCGTTCATGATCACAAACAGCCTATAAACATCGACAACATAGAATTATCTCTACTTAGTGATTATTTGTAAAAATTATCGAAAATATATAAATCACCTGTAATTGTATCGAATGATGTCTTTTTCTGTTGACATAACACTCTGGATTGTTGTGTGGTGCCCGTATATTAATATACGTGCCATCAATCGCTCCTATTACATTAGGGAAGGCACTAGTTGCTGCAAATCCCCTAAAAACTTCTTCGACTCTGTTATCTTCTGGCCAGGTGATAAAAGACGGAGCAAGGTCAACTAAAGCTTTCACAACTCTTCTTACAGCTCTCAGTGCAGTGAATCTTCCAACGTCAAATTTCTCACAGATTGATCTGGAAAATATGTAGATCCCAAACATAAAATTTACTTACTCGTTAAAAAAATATATTTCGAAAGTCAAGGCTTAGCAAGGATTGGAACGTGAATCAATATACCGATATGAATCTGGTGTAGCCATTTTCCATATAGCAATTAAAAATTGCTTTTTAGGTGATATCATTGAGCGACCTGATTTCGATCTCGTTAATGAATCTTTTATAAGATTCAATATATAGTTAAACGTTGATCGGCTCGTCCTATAAAAGTATGTTAATAGTTTTGTAAATTTAGAAATATGGATCTCCCGCTTTTTGACTTAATTTACTAGATATTTTTATGTTAAAAGCATGAATAAATACCTATAATGTGATTTGAATTGTTCATCGCTATAAGCTGGTACAACCTCTTCTACGTAATTCTTTAATCGTGGTATACGTTTTTTTCGTCATTCATCGGACAAGAAAACTCAAATATTCATCCGTGTTTTTCTCGTAACTATTGCTGTCATTTGCATCCAAGTCGTCGTCTTCATCTTCGTTGAACAGTATATCAAATAATATCAAACTTTGAACAACTACACTTTCCACATTCTCCATGTTTTTTTTTAAATGTTCACGTGTATCGATATAAGTTTCTTTTGGACGTCAACGTGATCGCTCCAAATCAAACGAAACGCTTGCAAGCAACGCTCAAAAGCGTGAGCGCTTACAGCGCGTAAGCCTCCAAACGAAACGCAGCCTAAAAAGAAACACGGCTTGGCCGCCACCAATCGCCATCTTTGTCTGTCAGCCGACCATTTTTCCTATGTTTGTGCGTAATCCATGCTATATGTCGATGTTATGGCCGTCGGGAAGTTAGCTGGGGAAAATAACAATTTATATGTTTATAATGCCTTAAAAAATTTCTCCTTAAATGCTCCATATGGTTTTCTAATTGATCCGCTGCTTTTTATTTTTAAAACAGAAACTTTTTATTTTTATTAAAATTCCAAATAACCAAGCAGATTTTCATATGATTTTTTTGATGAATTAATTGCTCTCTATTTGCTCCATAATGCTCTACAATTAGTTTTTTATTTAATTAAAGCATCTTTAAATAACAAGTAAAATTTGATTTTCTCTTAGCTGGATTGCAAACCTAAATAATATAGTTGGTTTGGGAGCACCATCGACATAAAGAATGGACTGCGCATTCCCTATGTCAGTAATGGACGGAATATGTCTGCTTTTATGTGAGAAAGTTGGAGCGTAGTTACGATCACGGTCTCACATACAGGTCTTGTATCTCCGATGGTGGGGGTAGTTTTCTTAAAGCCCTTCGCACACAAAATAACGTAACGACGTAAGCGTAAGGAAACCAACCAATCAGAATTTAGTAGTCCCCCTCCAAGGGGACAGTACTAGATTTTGATTGGTTGTTTTCCTTATGCTTGCGTCTTACGTCGTTACGTTATTTTGTGTGTGAAGGGTTTGAAGAAGCATCTTTCATTTTGCCTCATCACCACAAGAGGCGTCGCGATCAAGCGACCCGATCCTCTTTCTCTCTCCCACAGTCGACTGCGGGACGGAATCATAGACTTATACACTAAACTGAGTGTCGTAGTGGTGGGGGTGAAGCCGACACCTGAGAGAGAACGATATATTGAGCGGTAGAGCTGTCTCTTTCTGACAACGTAGAGTGGGAGGTTCTTCTCCTTCACCGCCATTTCCCCACCGGCGCTTGCGAGAGGCAGTAATAGGTTATGTTAAAAGTTGAATCGTCAAGAGGCAAAATATAACGCGGTGTATGTATTTTTAAGTATGGTTTCGGCCTGCTGTATTTGCAAAGTTGAAAGTGGTCAGCAAGAAGATGTTTCTTTTCACAAGTAAGTAAAATTCAAAGTTCTTCGAGCAACAAAAAATTCATCATTTTCCTTAATTAGTAAATCATGTTTATTTGGATAAACTTCCGAAAAGCGCATACCGCCGATGAATCTGAAATTTGGTATAATAACGTATTTTGACTTGATCATGATCACACTTTGAATATGAAAATCACACACTAAACTTGGAATGGTAAGCACCACATTTTATACTTGCATCTTTGTAAGAGATGCTTTCATTGGCCATCATCTGTCTAATTTCCTTTTGCAGAATGAAACCCGGGCATCTAACTGAGTCGGCCCTATGTCCAGGATTGGAGCAATTAACACAGAATTGCGAGGCTGATTCGCATGAACTCTGATCGTGTTCGCCCCCACAATTAACGTACCTCAAGGAGCTCCTATTGGTGGTAATATGGCCAAAACGTTGACAAGCGAAGCACCGGATTACAGGTGGAATGTATGGCTCAATAGGGCATTCAACCAACCAAATATTAATGAATTTAGGAAGACTGTCTCCCGCGAACACTACCTTAATTGCAGATGAAGGAATTCTCGTCTTGGAGCCCGAAGTATCAAGGACGGTACGGAGAATCCTTTCAATTCTAATAATTTGCGGGGCATCAGAATCTTGATCTGTAGAAGAAATGCCTTCAAGTATACAATCTGTAGAGAGCTCAGGATCGACATTCCTGATTACCCCAACTTTTGTGGATTTAAAATTCGGGATATAGGCCAACCATTCGTTATCAGAAAACTGAATTGAGGTGACAAAGTCATTAGCACTAGAGTGAGAGTTAAATGTGACTATCAACTTGTCTCTGCCATTTGTGGAGAGTGACAATATGCCCTGATAATTCACTAGCCGCTTAGCGATAGAGAAAGGATGATACCTAGCTATATTTTTTTATATATCTCTGTTACAGATATATACAATGAACGGCGCCTTTGAGTCCTCTATGTAACGGTTGGAGAACTGGGACCTCATGTTTTCTTGGAAATTAGATGGAGGAGAGGAAGAAATCTTGTTAGGAGGTGAAGGGATCAACACGTTTGAGGTAGGTGGAAACGAATCTCTAGATCTTTTTTTGTTTTTCAGGATCTCAACCTCTGCCATCTTCGCACAATGCTGCCCAACCTACTATGGATTGCAGGCCACTAAGGACCGGGAGAGAGAGAGGTCTTACCAGCACGAGGTATAATTGTAAATAAAATTGTTCCTCAAACTCCGCTCAAGGAGACTGAATCGAAAGGAGTGGACAATATGTTGTGAATCATAATAACGGTTTGGTAACGTGCCTACGTCAGACGCGTCGGAATGATTAAGCTGCAACGCGGCAC
>JASANN010000132.1:160967-225706 GCA_031762395.1 Calameuta pygmaea | reverse complement strand
ATATATAAAGCTTTTGGGTAGAATATATAGATTACGTTATATATAACGTAATCTATATATTCTACCCAAAAGCTGTGCAACCACAAATCCCTTGGAACTTTATATAGGAACGAGGGATGAGTCGGCAGCTCAATGGTGGACATGTTCAGGCATTTATGGGCCCCTTACCAGGCTTTTATCACTGGCGAAACGATAAAATAATCGACTCCATTTAACGAAACGCCGACCGAAATTTGTGAAAAACTTTTAATACCATCAAGTCCTGGGAGAAACCCACTTTTCTACAGGAGGATTCGTGATACAGTCTACGTTAGTACTTAAGGGTGGTAATTTTTTTAAAATAATTAAATATGGTCATAAATTTAATCACATTATAAATCAGCAAACAAAAAATTGATCACGTATTTTTGAGTTTTATTATAAATAGACGTGGATCCGAGGTCCTTCGAATAATTAAAGCACAGACATTTTTTTTCTTCTCCGTTTTTCTTTATCCAATTTTTTTACTTATACATTTTTATCAGCACATTTCTTTTATGTCCCGTGATACCGCATCTGGTAGTCTGCAAATTGATAATTGTTTGGAAATTCTTATTTGGCTACTTCGAGTGATTAAATTTATTGTTATAGTGGTTTTCACGGGTTTTTCTCTTCAACGTCCTTTTATCTTGTATCGTGATATTTAAATATATTATGAATAATGTATTCGGAAAAAAATGTACACCATGTACTAAAATATTATCGAGTTCGCGTCTGGTTCTGAATTGCTCCTAAATTTTGGCACAAACGTTCATCTTAGAATCACATGAGTTCAAATTAGATACAAGGTGATCCGTGATAGAAATAGATGAGACGTATCAGAGATCAAACGTTTCCTCGATCAAATATATACCTCGTTTGATAATCAACTAATCAGTCACTTTAGGCGACTAGTATCTAAGAAGCCACATAAGCCTTTCCCCAACCCGACCTTGTGCTCAATCGAATTTACGGGTGCGCTTGGTTACCTGACCGCAGTTTAAACGCCGCTCTCGGTTCTACATAACAATCGGAGCTTAATTATTCTAACTAATTAAGGGTCTGATTAATTGGGTTAAGTTGGGTTAAGTTACCGAGACCGACCCTACAAGCCTTTCCATTTTTGAAGCGCCAACCAGAAGAGTTCACACAGTGGCTAAAATTCTAAGACAAACAAATGCAAATCATCCCCCAAGCACATACTGTTTTAACCCAATAAGTAGTTGTGGTCTTTCATTAAGATTTTTTATTTTATTACGTTTTGTAATGTTATTTGATTAGGGCAGATTCTATTATATTTCCCATATCGTTTGCACCCTTCTACGAAAGGATTCGGATAGATTAGCGGTGATGTTTGCTGTAGTAGATCGTTTGTACTCATTAGGTTCTCATAGCACGGTTTAATCATTAATATTCATTAGTAAACACTGGAAAGCTCAAATTTGAAACATGTCTATCGCTTGGATCAGTTTATTTTATTTCTTTGCTTTTACTTGTCCTTTGAACTTCAAAGCGTTGCAAGATGTCTAATTATCGATTATTTAGAAACTGGTGTACAAGTCTCATAGTTAGTCTACTGCCATATAGCTGGGAGATAGACTTACGTTAGATCTTCATATAGACATATCGTAATTGAATGATATATCCAAAAGTCAGGATTTTACTGAAGTTTGGAAAATTGGTATCGACTTGGAAACTTGTGTTACAGTTAAAAAAATGATTTAAAATTATGTACATTCGCCTGTTGCTTCATTTAGGAACAAGTTGGTCCATCCCTGATATTTCTATAAAAATATACCAGTTTCTTGTGTACTGACCTATTAAATTAAAATCATAGCGGCAAAGATAAGTAGAGCCATAATTCTTCCACCAGACCAAACTTTGTGGTCCACCCACCATCCACTGCGTGGGAAGTGCCTGTATGACGTGTGTGAACGCATCAAAGGAAAATTGGAAAAGTGCCAAAAAAACATTGGAAAATTCAGAATCGTGAAAAGGCGAATAAAATTCTTTTTATATGGTTAGCAAAGGTCGGTATTTCCTTCGTCGTTTTTAGGATTTTTTTTTCTTATTCTCTACTTACAGCATCCTCTTTTTTTTATTCTTCGACTTCGCTTGCTTTGAAAGTGTTTTAAACGTCACAGTCACTGAGATTCGTACTACGTGGCATCTCTTCTTTTCTTTTTTCTTTTTTTTTCCTTACTACTTTCTACTTGAAAACACAAAATCTACCTCTGGAAATATTTCGTAACTCTACTACAGTGTTACAGCGATACGTAAGACGTTACGATTTAGCGTTGAATCACGAGAATTTCGGGCAGCGTTAAGCGCTGAAATATGCCCCGTCATTATTCAGCCTCGAGTTTCTTATTACATCAAGGACGTTTTCTCGTCGCAAGAGAATACACCCACGTTTATCTTCAGGAGCCCTTTAAAGCTCGTGGCTCCTACTTTGGCGATGCTCGAAGATACGCCGCCACGCGGCGATCGCTGGAAGTTTATAAACGTTTTCACCGCGACGTAGCGACTGATCAGAGAATCTAAAAGCTCAAGTGAATACATATGAACGTTATACAATAATATACGCGGCTCTCTTTGAACATATTTTCATTATACACCCGCAAACCATTTGTTAATCATTAACCAATTCGAAGAATAATTCTACGAACGAGCCATATGATTAATGCATAATTATTATATCATTGTAATACATGTGACTGAACTTTGAGAGGAACTTGTCGAGGGATACATAGGGAATTTAATTGAATAAAGAAAATACACCCACTTGGGATATGTCTAAATCCGAAAGGATCGAGTGGGACGTCCCTGGAGAGGACAGTTGGAACTAGTAAATCTAAAGATACGCGGAGTCTTTCGATGTCGATGTAAGTTTTTCTTTCGAAGCAAGCAGCGCACTCGAATAAACCACTTAGAGCACTTAAGTTCAAGTAGCTGTACTAGAGTCATTAGTGTTCAGCAATAAGATGGCAGTTTAAATAAAATAAAATAAATAAAATTTAGATGGGGACGTGTGTACTATTCTATTTTCAACCGATGGAGTAAAATAAAGTAGAATCAAAAGAAAGACGAGTAGTTCTTGTTCCTTGTTACTTGTGACATTTTTTTCACACCACTCTTCTCTAGTAACTCAAGGAAATTTACGGGACAGGAATCGAACTGGGTTCACTCTATGTTTACGTACGATAGCAAAATCAGGATCTGGCTTCTGTCCAGAGAGAGGAGAGTCAACTTAGCATTGATTTTTTTAAAATACCGCAAATTGTCCACCACCTGCCAGCTTGAGCAATCAGGTCGACGATCCTTTCGATCAGAAATGAAATCCTCCCGGAAGAATTTACCCCAAAATTTTCCGAAAACTTTAATTCATTTGGAATTATTGAATTTCTTTTCGGTATTGCTTTTTTTAAATATATTTCTTTTTATGAATAGAAACATTAAGTGCGCTTTTTTGGAATATACGACCTTTTAAAAAATTAACAGGTTATCAGCTGAGCATATCTAGGAATGCAGAGTTAGGCTGAAAATATTATAACTGTAGACCATCATTATTTAGCAGTGTTAAAAATATAACCAAGTTTTCTGTGTAAGGGTGAAAAATATTTGTAATTCTTTTGATGCACTTTCTCTTTAAGATTAACGTGCGATCAAAATTGAGAATGTAAAATAGAAAAAATTAGGTCTAACCAAAGGGTGGTACAAAAAAGAAAGATTTCAGGGTGGTATAAAAAAGAAAGCTTTTCGGGGTGTAGGACTGAACAACAATAAGACTCAATACAATTACTTGCATTCGACGTTCATCTGGGAGCTTAACGATATTAAACCAACGAAATTGCTGCAAACTGATTCTTTTGTACGATTAAAGGTTTTTTAAATGTAAAAAGATAACACGAGTATTTGCTTTAACAATTTTATAAAAATTTGATTTTTTAATCTTTATGTATTTGCTCTTTCTGAATACTGATATTGTTAGTATAAAGTTTCTTGATCATGATACTTTTTTTTCAAAACAAAAATTCTATTCTCATCAAGAATATTCCAGCAAAATGGAATTGGCTGCGCAAAGTTAATTAACTTTTGATGTACAACGTCATCTCGCGAGAGTCTTTTAATTAGGAACTGAATTCAGGTATATACAGCAGAAATCTTCACAAGGCATAACAACCCTTATCGACTGAACCCTTTTTCCATGACCATCGCTTACTTTCATCAAAAATCTTTCTAATTGGATACACTAACATTTTATATTATCACACACTTCAAACAGTCTCACTGAACACGCGACGTGAAATCTCAAAGTTTTGATCTACCTCTTTAATGTCAGTGAAACAAAAAAAAGTTCTTGAACCGAGAAACTCTGAATATTCTCCGCGATAAATCTTTGCATGGAACAGTACAATTGTTTTTGTACAAAGTTTTTTCCCCTAAGTTCATATTTTTCTGTTTCTACACTTTTCTCTCTTACGTTTGGCATTCTCATGTTTATTTCTTACTAAGCAAATTTTTTCTGTATAACGTCATTTTTGTCAGCTCCACAGACAAGGAGGGGGCGGAGAGGGGGGTTTTTCTACCCCTACAAGTCTCGTAAAAGAAAAAAAGGTGCGTCCTCGTTTCAGTGTCCACTGGTGGTAAACTAACGGAGATATCTGGTACTAAAATAAATATAATGGACCACGTTCCACCATTACAACTTCCAGTTCGACTTTTTAATTAACAAACAGAGACGAGCTGCTGAATATTAAATATTAAACCACTAATTATTTCACGTGACATAATTCTGCGTAGGTGAAAATTGACATGCAACTCTTGTAACGAATGCGTTAAAGATGACGTTATCGGTAGTTAATAACTTTTCTTTCACATTGACCAAATGAAATTATCAAATGTCTGATAACTCTGATATATCTTCATATCGCGACTAATCGCACCGACCGTATATACTATATAAAGTCACGCGTTGTACAAGCGTGTAATTATAGAGATAATAGCAGACGTTTATGGTTCATAAAACGTTAATGTTCTACACAAGCACAAGGGCAGTTGTGTATTAACCTTTATGCGAGAATAGCATGTTCGAATTGTGCGTGCATGCCAGACAAAGTCATCAACTATAGCGATTACGTATTTCATATCATTTTTATTTCTGACATACATTATCGCTCGCTATGATAATAGGTCACTAATCGCTTCTGCACGATCATTAAAAGCTTGAATTATTTTTTTCTTTTTTTAATTTTAGTGTGCATCAAGATCCACCAGAGTTGAACCCGTAGGAAAATTTCTCACTGTCTATATTTTATTGCCAAGGATAATGTGTGCTAAATTAATTGAAACCAATAAAAAACCATAAATTACCTTTGGCTAAAAACCATTTACATTGGAAAATTTGTGTATGATTATATCTGTAGGATGATAAGGTACCCTCAGTTGCTTCAGAAAATCTTATGCATTGCCATAAATGCAGTAATTCTTGTGAGTATGGATACCAGTAGAGTCAGTAATATCAATGCAGTTAGAGATGGTACTTTGCAAGCTCGGTACAATCACATGGTGTAAGTTAGAGGTAGCTTTAGATGTTGCATTTTTTGTAGATTTCTTCCTTACCGACTGTAACCAATTAGGGGCGACCGACGGAAGATAAATAGAGTAAGCATTCGAGTGTGTATCATGTATTGAGAATCTGACAAGCTGATACATCTGGGGGATGCAGGATTCAAAATATTGGTTTGCGAGCCGTAACGCAATAGCGAGAAGTTTTTACATAAAAAAAAAAGTATAGATCTGGGGAGGGCTAACGATTACAGATGAACGCTGTCTATTGGAGGAGCATTGCACTCCAGAAAGGGATTTGTTGCGCGAGAACGTATGGAAATATATAAATAGAACGTGTGCAAACGGAGCATGGCTTTTCTCTTCGCCTTGCATGTTTCCTGATTGAACTATCCTTTATCAATCTCAAACTTCTTATCGTTCAACCCTTTTTTCACTGTAGCACCCTTCAACTCCACGCGAGAGCTTCAGAATGACCGATTACACATAACCATATGTAATGAAAAGTAATGGTCACTTACCCCAAGGATCCTCGTCTTAGGTGTTCTGCGTCTGGGTTATGTCTTCTTATCAGTTTTCCTTATATACACAGTTCGTAGGTCCAGGTCACTCTATGGCACTCGCGATCCGATGCGCGACGATTTGCCGATTATTTCTGCATTATGCAAATTTTTGCGCTCAATGAGAACGATCACGCGGGAGATATTTTGATGGACCGATTTTACTGTACTGTAATTTTTGAAGGAACAGCGGAAGAAATACGGACCTGTGACAGGTTTCAGTCGTGGACACAACACTGAATGATATAAACACTAGTATACTGATATTTACAAACAACCGGTGTCACGTGTAAGTACTTGAATTAAGCCGCCCAAATTCCTTGGAGTGGGGATTATTGTCAGTGATCTTTTCGGGCCACTTCCCTACTCCAGATCATAGTTCATCCTTGCTGTACATAATTGTCATTGACAAATCTATTGTAGGAGCGCAGCGCTTGTTGATCAGGAGGGTTGAGGCACTGACTATTTTTCGAAAAGTATATGTAGAAGCGGGACAAAAGTCTTTCTTTGGAACGCTTGAGTAAGAGTGCATGTGCGTAAAACGAGGATTGAAGCGTGCATGCTGGAGGCCGTAAATTTAAGGATTAGGATATATACAAGAGTCGGTCGGACGAGCACTCGACTGTCGCGACAGGTCAGGTTGCCCAGCGTCATTAAAGTACCAAGGAAAAGGAAAGAATGCGAGTATGAATGGATGTAAAACAGATGTGAATGATTTTGGGTACGACTTTGTATTAGAAGATAGGCTAGAGTTAGTTCAACTGTCGATCAGTGCGGACGTGTCCGTAACCGGTAGTAAAACTTTGACATCCCTTTCTAATAAAACATCTTAACTCTCATTAAAATCGTTCTTCACCACTTCCATCACGATCCTTACTTTCCAACTCGTCCCAAGACCATTATTAACATTTGTAGAGTAATATTATTGATTCTACATATATGGATGTTGGAATTTAACAGAAGAGACCAGATCTCCTATATCGATCTTTTGGATGCCGCATTCTCCCTTCCGCCTTGTTTTTCACTGTGTCTCACTGTATTCTGATTCATTCGTCGCTGTTTTATCTTCTTCTAATCTCTCTCTCGCTCTCTTCCTCTAAATTCATATTTTGAGTTCAAAATTTTGCTATTCACTTCTATTTTGTTTCGTAGTCGACACCATCTGTTGGTGCCTTATGTGAAGTACCTATCTCAGTCGGTAACTCGATTAGCGGAGTTAACAACCCTGAGGCTCACATGATACCAAATCCGGTGGAATATCTTCAGTGAATAACTAGGAGCAAGGATGGATTTCAAACGAGAATAATATAATTGTTTAAAATTTCGTATCTATGGAGATAAATAAGAGATTCTCATATGCTGATAGAAATATTTTACCAAAATAATTTATCACCATTTCAATCTTTACTGGATAATGAAAAAATGAAGAAACTTCTAAATATGTAAGCAAAGGTTAATCAATTGATTGTACATACAGACCAGAGTACATGTATTACTATTAATCAAAGTGTAGGATTTCAATTACATTTATGAGTTATCTGCGATCCATGCGAACTTTAATTCGAATAGATTATTATAATATATGTAATTCAATCTATGTAGGATTAAAGTAAAATGGAATTTTCTTATTATCAATTCTCTAATAATGTTTGAGTGCAATTATTGGGTAATATTTTATTATATTTTTTGCTAACGATACAAAATTTCGCGAAATACGATTAAAACGTAAGCCAAACAAGAAGAAAAATGATTTAAAAAATGATCTAGTATCACGAGAGTATTCTGCAGTCAATATCACATGTAACTACTGTTCAGACCCTTGCGGATATGATAATTTCTACTTGGCAAGTACTAGAATTACATTGAAAATGAAAATGGTGGCTCGCTGAATGACTCCTGAATACACACGGGCAAGCGCAATCTGTTTGAAGTGAGTAGCGCAAATTAACATCGCAGCTGAAAGCTACGAGGAAACGTATAGTTCTCATCCTGCAGTCATTGCAGTTTCATGGAGATGCACATTACTTACGCACCAGTATCTATTTAAATGAATATCCCAGACTGAAGTGCGTTACTTAATTACAAAAATGGTCTGACTATACATTTATCTTTAAGTTTTGGAACGAATCTGATCCGACAGAAAAACAATGTCGACGAACGAATTCTTGGTAATTAAAATAACGTTAATAAATAAATAACAGTTCAAGTTGAGCGGTATCAGCGATAGTAAACTAAAAAATGTTAATTGGTAATTTTCGTTGAATATTTTCAATTAAATTTTCAAATATCTTATCTACTTGGTTAACATTGTCTCTTTTGGTCATTGATAGAGAGATCAATAATCGTACACTAACATTTACAGTTCATTTACGATTTGGTTCCTGCCTACGGGGTAATGTAACGGACCGCGAATAAATATCTACTGTTTACACGAGAAATCGTGAAATCATAGAATCGCAGATTCAGTTGCGTCCACGACCGTACAAATAATCCGAGTAAATAATGTTTTTAACAAAGTCCATCTACGTAATTAGCTGGCCGCGAACACATGGTAAATACGTATTACGTAATGAATTCAAAATTATATTTTTCATCAGTCGGTGCGAAAATTAAAAAAATCTGAATTTGCTTAGGACACCCAATTTATTTTGCAAACATCCTAAAAAGAGATTATCTACTATATGTATAATTTTTATTTTCATTTTTGACATTTGCTAAGCCTATTAGACCTGTTTGCTATGCATACATTATAATTCAATAAATATATTCATATGTTCACATTGGCAGCACTGTACGTACGAATCAGTTCGGAGTGCGAAGATGTGCTCGCATATGTATATTGTCCAGTTGGAATATGGCGATGTAGTCATACGGTGTTCTCTGTGGCTGACAGGGAAATACTGCTGGTGGCTAACTGCTGTCTCTTCCCTCTAAGTTATAGGCAGCACACATGCGAGCGCAGTTGGTAGTGCTGCCGTCGGTTATTTTTCATGGGGAAAAATTTGCCGGAATTTCCTTAAACCGAGTATGAGCAGAAAACGAAAGGGAGATAAATAAATGTCAGCGAAAAAGTATAGAGCAAGTACATTTTTTGGAGGATTTTTCTATAATAAGTAAAGGAAGATTAGGCAAGATCGGTCCAATGGTTCAAGATGGACTTATCTATAAAATTAATTGAGGATGGGACAATCTTGTTGTATTTTTGAAAATGATCTGATGGTATTATTTTTTTAGGTTTTATCCCACCTCTACTATGCAATTTGAATTTAGATGAAATAGTACAATACATTGTACAGACAGTTTTCATATTTCATATGAATCAGTGATAGGGAAAGTGCAGTAATTGAATAAGAAGACGATGAAAAGGAATATTAAGCGAGAAATGCTCTCTTGCTATGATTGAAAAAAAATTATCAAAGGAGGAACAATGGCGTCTTTGATCTCCAAGTGAATTCTGAAGTGTGCTTCTCGGTATGAAACTCGGAATACATACATTTGGTGTATGACTCGAACAAAGGTGTCAAGTTTTCCCATTAGCGCTTCAGCAGATGAGATTGGATGAATCATAGGACTACTGTGCAGAGTAAAGTTTGTGGTATAGTACCATAGTGGAGTTTCTTTGGCAGAAAAAGTATTCAGAACGAACGACGCGTTAAAAATCTATTTTCATATATCCCGGTCGAGCTAATTTAAATACTTTTATCGCTCTGTGAGTATTGAATATCAAAAATAGTATATCATAGTACTTTTATAGTATATAAATTCGATGGTTCGCTCGTCTATAATGTAAGCATGCAAGCATACGGATATGCGTATCATATAGAAGCACAGCAACAATTGACTTACATGCCAAAAGGTAGAATGTACCAAAAGCATTATTAATTCGCGAATAAAACAATGTGACGTTATTCTGATAGGGTTATTAGTAAAATGGTTAAACAGAAGCCTATTGTCCAGGTGATATTACGTAACCAGAAAATCAAGCTTGCAAACAGAGTCAATTAACGCGACTTGTTTTTCCAGGCTGATCGGTGTAATCATAACTATTTTTCAATTAACCAGATTTGGACCTTACAAAAAATTCTGTGGTTCCGTCCAATTTGCAGTATTCATTTTTTAAGTCGAAGGAATTACGTAAAAACGGTATCGCTTCAACGTATCATATTTCATCTAATAAACGTCATAATGAGAATTTGGAAAATTTGGAAAATTTTCAGACGCAGACAAACGTCTCAAGTGTCATAGGAATTTCAGAAGGGCCAAAAAAATAAACTGGTCAAAATCCAAGGCGCTTTCTATTCTCTGACGTAGTCGAGAATTTTTTACTGAATCGAAGGTATATCCGTCACTCGGGTGTGTGAGCAAAGTGGCTTACAAAAGGCGTCGTAGACAGCAGGGATACCAACTACGGACAGTCGGGGTAAAGCAATGATGGGACAGACTCGAGGGATTCCGACAGGGATGAACAGACCCCGTGCTTGACGGTCGTAACTATTCCAGCCCATGCGTGCGTTACAATTAATCAAGCAAAAACTGTCAACTGCCATGACCCAATGTGTACGTCACACGGGTCTCGGGAAAGTATCGACCACAAACAATGGGTATTCGTAACGGTGTACCAACGTTGGAAAACTAGCTCGAGCGAATGCTGCTTGTCACATCGAAATCCTTCGTTGTCCACCTACCCCCTGACCTGTTGCCACCCTTGTTACGCATCATTTTCGTCTGCGTATTATTTCATCCCCCATTCACCTTCTATCCGCGAATTTCGTCCATATTGTCAAACTGTCATTCTGGTAGAAATGGAACAAACAGTTTGACAGTTGTAAATTTATTCTAAAAAAAACTTGACACAGGATAAATGTTCAATTCGTTTAGGTTTTTATTGTTTTTATTGTCAATCAGGTGGAACGATATTGCTATGGATGAATTATGGATTAATTTACTGCTAATTGATTACCCTGTTGATCATATCCAGTTCTGGTTTATTATATTTGCACAAGTTTTTTTGTTTGTTAAAGAAAATGTATTGGCAATACTGATCACGAGATTTTTAATTAGTCTTACCTGAATTCAAATGACAAGATCGAGCATTTTTTTTAAATGAAATTATTGAAGCACGATATTTTTGCGAGCGATTACTTGAAGTATACTTGAGAGTTCAAGAAGGTCTTTGACAACTTGAGGTTAACGTCTCAAGTGAGTACGTCGTTAAATTAAGGCTGTATATGTATATTTCGGTTTAACTAAAGCTTCAGGTTTTTTTAAATTGAAAACACTTGAAATTTCGAAAAGAATTACAAGAGTCAGTATAGCTCTTATTATAGATTTTTATATAACGTTGCGGCACGTACTAACTGATTACAAAAGATAGTTGTTTCAGGCTGCATGCACAATTTGTACAGTAACGATGTAACGAGATGGGAGATCCGAGACGGGATGTAATTTGGGTGATTGGCCAAGCGATTCTTGTTCGTTATAACGACTGAATTATGCGCAATTTCACAGCGAGGAAATATGCCAGGATTTAGGCTAAAAAGTCATTTGAATTCGAGACTAGACTTTCACGTTGGACGTACGGTAAAGGTTTAATAGTGCAGGCACGTTTTCGCGCAGGCGGTTGCGGCCCAAGTTACTCGGAATCTCGCTGGAGTAATTTCCCATTCGAAAATCACGTTAGAAGATTACGGGGAGCTGGAGCCGCCAGAGTTCAGGTTGCAACTGAGGCTCAGCTTCCTCTGTAATGCAATGCCAATTCCTGCCCCGTGATATCTTATACCCTATATCTTATACCTTATACGTTGTACCTTGTACCTTAGACTAACCTACCCAGGAACCTACTTTGTTTATCTTGTACCAAGTTCATTCTTGTTTCTACAGAGTTCAATATCCAACTAGAATTACCTTATCCCTCAGGCACAACTTGATGATGACTTAAAAATTTCTTTGATTAATAATAGTATACTCTCCCTTGGCAGTTAGTACCATGCCTTATAGTGATCAGTGACAGATTAAATCAAAATTTCTAAAAAAGAGAAGTCAAAATACAATCCTGATATTAGTGCACTTTGATCCTTCTATATTTGTTTTCGCGTTATTATGAAAAATGGTGGGACGTTAAGTACCGAGGGACGAAGGGAACGGGGAACCAAGATAAAATGGTTGATGTTTCGCAGGAATAGAGGCTAAATCATCCCGAGGGAACCCCTTGGAATTCAAAGCTATCGTCCTAATAGGCTATCACCAGGTCTCAAACCTACGATCGCTCGTAGAGTAACTTATACCGCACGTGCATTGACTCTTTAATGTTTTCAACGAGTATTAGTCGTCGCCGCCTTCGGGATGCTGTACGAAACATCGATGCACGCATCTGACGTCATTCCTGTGCGGCCTCGTATCCCTTACGCGATAATTCACGATTAACTAAACTCTCTTGATAATCGGGATATCCACGGGTAAGCCGATTATTCGGTAAGGTTATTTGTCTGCTGATTTACACTGTTATAATATAACGGGTGTACACTTTGTAACGAGATAACGATACTGTATAAAAGTTTGACTGGATATTACGGGGTCCTTCTATAATAATCCAATCTAAGCTGTCCCGGATGCTGCACTAAAATGAGAATGGATTCTTCAATTTATGGAGTAAAAGGATTTTCTGGACTTTCGGGAAAAGGAGAAGAGGATATGATAAAATAAAAAGTTGGGCCAGTAATCCATCGAAATGGAAATACGTCACGTAGTTCGAATCACTGTGGAATCCATACAGGAGCCGTAGCGACGCTCGAAACTTGAACTGGACTTCAAAAAGTATCCAGTCGAAGTGTGGCTAATGTTTTCAACCTATGCGATGCTGTTGAACTTCGCTAAAAGTGGATTTGAACTTGGCAAAGTTCGGCATAACTTTTCTGGTACGTGTGGCTTTCCTCATCAATTCTTTTTTTTTATCTTGTTTCCCTTTACTCCGAGGCATCAAAGATTCTACAGCAATGCGTGTTCGCAAGTTGGAATTTGCTTGGGATTATTATATGATAGGTATGTCTTTAAAATACAATTTTTGCCGTAATTGAAAATTTCATCATTTCTATTCAGGACAACTATATATCACTACTTCCGGTAGGCTTGGCTCTGATACGTTTATATTAATTTATTAGTATATGAATTTGACAAGATATCCTCGAAAAAAATATGAGAGCCTCGTATAAATAATACCCTAGAATCTAGAAAGAGGCGATCTGAAATCATCCTTTTTTCTATACTGGGCATCGAAGATACTTGTGTATCAATCATTGCTCTGAACTGTGCCATTTAACTTGGTCCACAAGATTTAAGTGATCGCCTATATGCCGTGTGATTTAAATAAAACCAAAACTAGGTGGAAATAAAGAGTCATGGATAATTTAAAAATGATTTATAACTATTGTTAGAAATGACAGAAAAAAATTAACTGACAGCTGATTAGACACGTTGGTGCGAGTAGGAAAATGAAAATAATCTAACACTTGGGTGATATTAAAAAAATTAATGAGAAATTGATTGGTCGTACTGGATCAATAAGACTTCAATTTACTAAAGTGCCACATGAAAAAGTAATATACGTTTGCTACTTCAGTTCTGCATATTTGAATTATAACGAGTATCACTTATGCTATACTCAAATGTCACTTAGAAAATATTGAATGAGTTCTTTATGGAACATTCATACAATATATCGTGGCTATATACTTTTTTAATTTTAACTACGATTTTATTCTAGTTCACAGCACATGGAGCTTTCAAGTATGACCTGTGATTAATGAATCAACTGCTATATATATACCTCGCAAACTTTAAGTTTATCCAATCTATCGAGTTTCGCAATTTCGACCAAGCAAAATAGTTTCATCTCAAAATTTCTTAAGAACTCACAAGGCAAAGCACGTTAATTTTCAAACATATTATTTGCGTACGTAACGTTTCGCGTGTATATTCTCGACTGTCATGTTGTACAATTTTGGAAGATTTATTTGAAAAAAAAAAAATTGCCAAAGAAAATCTCGACTGTTTGAAATTGCGTTATTGACTACGTTCGGAACGTTATACCTAACTGATCCATGCGTAGAGAAGTTTTTCAGCTTTTCGCATCTGCCGAGTGTTAGATTCGCTTTGATAAATAGTCTGTGCGATTTGTTTCCGTATTGCGGCAATGTGCGACAAATTGGATTTTCGTTATTTCAGCGATATCCAGAGTTACGGGTAAAGGAAGAATATAGGCTGAAACGTCTGCGGATTAGAAGAAAGAGAGATGAAGAGGTAGAGTGAAAGATAAAGAGTGTTAGATACTAAAGTGATTAAGAAAAGTGAAGAACCCATGATTAAAACTGATGAGGGGGAAAACAATTGAAAATAATAAACAAGAGGAGTGATCGAACGATTCCATGACAGTGGCTATCTGACGTGAAGGACGAAAATCGATTAAAGGAGTGTAATCCATCAGCGTTAATTGGAAAAATAATTATCACGAAATAAAATACACGTTCAGCATCGAACAGCAACAAATAATAAAAACGTTCATTTGGTTCTATAATACTAACTACAGGTGAATTTTTATCATCACGTTAAATCGCCACTCGCAGAATGTCACGAGTGTCTTAAATGACGCATTGGATGATAAACACATTTGAAAACATAATTTCAGTAGGATTACGCATGATTGATCAACGCTGAATAATGATGGACATAAAAAAATTAGACTAATTTTTTCACTGAATAGTAATGGCCGCTATCTTATGACAAGCGAATTGTTCGACTGTACGATGATTGAAAAGCTTCATGCAGTTTGGAAAAATGTTCACTATGGAGGAAGTACATGTCAAAATTCAAACGTTTTTGGGATACAGGATTTTAGACTATGTATTTCGGTACAATATATTGTGTATACTGTGTATAGTCTCTCGTAGTACAAGTACAAGGCTAACCCATTGTGGTTAGTGATGTATGGACGGTAGGAAAACTCGACCCGTCATGGACCCCATCTAGTTGAGCGTGTTAGTCACGAAAATTCAAATTTTGAACTATACCTTTTTATTTTCATTCCGAAAAATGTTGCCTACTTATTTTATTATGGGATCATGGAAATAGGAGCTTTGAGCAAAAAGTTAGATCTTATTTTTCCATTCAAGTACCTTGTATGAGCATTTCTGTTTGGTAACTTACGCAATTTTGTATTTTTTTATGCTTATCTTTAAAAGAATTTTGTTTTCCTATTTTCAACTTATTGTTTATGTTTCAACAATGGAATCGCAATCCTTTATAATTCAATGATGAAAAAGCCTTTATTGTGATGAGCACAAAGTAAGGGGTGACAGCGCAAGACCATTTTCAGGTCATCCTTAAGTTTATACAACTGCCGTGCGAGGCGCTACAATCTCAACCTCGGAAAGCACGTGGAGGTGTAGAGGGAGCTTGCAGGCTTCAAGCCGTCAGTCAGTACCCGGCCGTCATTCGGTCAACAAGATTCAGATAAATAGTACGTTTCCCATTGACTTCTTTATTTAGACACGTAAATTATTCTTGGAAGACGACAAAGTTTTTTTATGTGCACGGTGAGTCACTGGAAAAGTTCTCTTTTTGAACTTTAACTGACATTCTGAAAAATTTGAAAGTACTTGCAAAATTGTATGTTGCAGTGGTAAAACAAAAATGCTGTTTCACGTAAATGGTAAAGGTAATGTTTAATTAAATTTCATGCAAAAGCATTTGTTTTTAAACTTACGGCTTCTCAATTAATTGCACATTGTATGGGTGACTATTGTTTTATTTCTGGAAGTAGTGGACCTGTGGTGCAAAAACAGTAGTGAGCTTAAGTACGCGGAATAAAGACTGAACTTGAATTGAAAAAAAAAGTTCAATGAGAAAGAACAGATAGAAAGAAAATTACCTCGAACTCGTTAAAAGTAAAACTTAAGAGTTGCTTCCAGGGAACTGCGAGGAGTATATAAAACGGCAAGTTAAATTTTCCGTGCTATTTCTCATTTCTCATTCCTTCGAGTATCTCACGGCAAGATTAGCAGACTCATCCACCCGCGCATATGTGAAAACATTACATTCAGTACGCTCCGTTTTTCACTTAAACTTCAAAGAAAGTAGCCTAATGGGTGAATAGTAGCGAGTATAGAATAATTTTATAAAAATTTTTGAGAAAGAAGGAATAAATGATTAATTTAACTTGGATTTCTCTTTTTATCTTTGTCAATGAAATTTTCTTTGCCTTAGTATATACTATCCCTTCGTTTTTCAAAGATCATTTCCAAGTTACTTTTTTTTTGGTGAAATCAAATAAATTCTCATTTATGCATGAGAATATTGAGCGCGATGAAAAGTGAAAACACGTACAGGGGAGTAACTTCTTTGTGTCGTAAGAAAACTCATAAATTTTCCGCGAATCTTGGATTTATGATGTAGGGGGGCGTTACTTGCAGAGTCGCTGCCAGTAATTTAATTCCGCAAAGCTAGTTATCGTATTACGTTTTTGAATCATTTACGATTTATTGGGGAGAACAAATGTATAAAATAGCACTAATAATTTTTTTTTCAAATTCCGTTTATACATTTCGTTCGATTAATTATGAAGAATTATATAAATAATTGCAGACAATTCTGACTATATTTTGCGTTCGAGGAATCTATAGGATTTAATAAATTCAACCGATTATTTAGAATAAAAATTGCATTATTCTTATTTCATTATTTATTTTTGTCGAATTTGCTTTACTATATTACATCAACTTCGTAGAATTCCAGACACCGAACCTTCTAACTTGTCATTGAAAGTTTGATAACGACGTCTCGATAATAAATTTATTCCTCTCAGTATCAAATAATCAATTTGACCCATCAAACTTGGTCAACCTCATTTTCGTATATATAAGTTTAAAGAAATAAATTGTAAAATACGCGTGTCTGACATTTCAGCCGTTAAAACAGTGTTGGAAGTAAATGGATTGATAAATGAATAAATAAGTAAAACGGATATACGGTACGAAAAGGTCAACCCTTGTGTAATATAATTCCAGACACTAAACAATTTGAAATTCTATGTAAAGAAAGAAAAAAAAACATTCATTACCTGTCTACATAGGAAGAATCAGATGATTTAAAAGCTTTAAAATTTTATTTCATTTCGTGTTAAAAGAAACAAAATGGATGCCTTTTTGAAATAATTATGAAATGGACCTCTCGTTATTATAAACGTTCGCTTTCCTTCTTATTTCGCACAAACTAGGTATACATATGCATATAGTATACGTATGTATATCCCCTACTTCCCTATTTAGGCTCTGGGCCACGAAAGTTCACCGTTTCGTACAGGGGAAGGCAAAGTTTGGAAATTAAAAAAAATGTGACCATTTCTCATCATTTCCATCAAGCAAAATGGCAGTTTGTGAATGTACTATAGAGGGTGGTCCACGCAACTTGCACATCTATATAACTTGTACAGCATCTTCGTACGTACAAAGGTTTGTATACAAAATTTATACGGTTTTAAAGGATCCGTTATGCAATGCATAATTTTTGTTTGTTGGTGGAGGGGTTTCAGGGGTTTCAAGTTCAACGTCGTGTTTGTAAATAAAATGCTACGCTTTTTATACCAAATTGTGAAAGAACATAGAAGTTGTAGTAAAAAAGTATTGTCCTGCATTAGCCGTAAACCTAATAACTAGCGAGTAATTTAATTTTGTTTCTTGAAAATTTTTTTCAGGACAGTACTTCTTTACTCCAAATTTCGCCTTCTTTCATATTTGCTATAAAAAATAGCATTCCATTTACAAACGCGAAGTTGACCTTGAAATTGCTGAAACGTCTCCACCGATAAACTAAAACTATGCATCACATAAAGCATCTTTCAAAACCGTACAAATTTTATAGACAAAATTTGTTCACACGATGCATACCTTACAAGATACACATATGTGCGAACTACCTCGACCACCCTGTATATAGACGTTAGGCGCGAGTGCTTAATATGGTAATACATCGATTCGCGAGTTGGTAATACGTGATGTATGGAATTTAGAGAAAAATGAAAAAACCAGAATAGGAGGCATGCGGTAGTAATTAGCAAAACGTTATGCAAACCTTCCCGTAAACTTCGTTCAATAAGTTCGCAAAAACATACATGGGCAAAACAAGGAGTGGAGAAATGGTTCGCGAAATTTTTTTTTCTCGAAAAACTTTGTAAATTCCAGTAATTATTTTTACCTCGTAAATTTTAGGAAATAAAAAAAATATATCCTCGTGTTCACTCTTCAAATAATTTTCACATAATTTACACTCGATTGAATTCAGCCAGGAATACGCTTTTGAACTTTATAGGGGCATGATTATAAATTTTTCATTTTTCTTTCTCCCATTAACACGTAAAGTCCCGAATAATTTTTGGTGACAACAGAAACGATTCAGTGGACCCCGTCGTGGGTCAAAGATTGTGATTAAAGAATTTCACTAAGGTGAGAAGTCGTAAAGTTAGTCGCAAGCTCGAAAATTCCACTTGACCATTTCATTCTAACATCAGAAATTGCTCCTTCGACGAGACCGTCACGCGACGTTACTCTATAAAACGAAAAAAAAAAAAAAAAAACATAAAAAACGAAACGAACTAAAACGATATCAAGATAAAGAATGCCCTTTCTCAAACGTTATCACCACTTGAGCTTTATGAGGTTAGGTTACGACGACGGTCTTAGCACCACTTCTGAACTTTTAAGATCACTTTATGGTATATCCTTCGTTGATTCTTGTTCGCCAAGATCCGAAAGACATTAAGTGACTCTGTCAGTCGCACATCTTGAATTTTCATCAATATGACAACTAACGTCAACCGACACGTCCACAATGTTAGCGTGGGTTGGTATGCCAAGTTGAAGGAGGTTTAGGTGAGATAAGGAAGAGAATGGGTGATCAAGTGAGTTGATAGACACCCTGTAAATGAAATTACTCAGGGCGTGCGTATGAATATTCTATTCGATAATTATTTTATGTCCCAACCCTTCCGTAGCCACACGTGTATTGATATTCAGTAGTATTTTGCTTGATCATCATTTTAGTATTTGTTCTGATGTCATCTCGTGTCGAAAAATATTGATACGCGCTGGTTAAAATTCTAAATTATTGAATAATTTTTAGGCGTATGAATAAGAATTTGATAATTTGGAATATATGTGACGTCTGTCATTCATTCTGTTGGCTATTATGAACATGAAGCTTAAGACAGAACTAAAATTCTGGTGGGGCCTTTAATGATGGCCGTCCGAGTAGTACAGGGCCGTCGGAGTATAATAAAATGGTGGTACCTTCCCCTACCCCATTGCTGACCTCAGTGCTCTTCTAATGACCTCAGCTCTAAGCTCCACCTAGCTGCAGTTTGCAGAATGCTAATTGTCTCTTTAACAAAAGCTCAGCAGACCCGGTACCACCCGACGGAGCAGGTTGTCGGAGGGTACAAGAGTCTGGAAATAGGTCTCCACTAACCCTTGAGTTTTGCTATCGCGTTCAACCCCTGTTGTCAGGGCCCTTTTCGCACCCTTTCCTACAGGAAGTACCAGACTCCCTTCTTTATAACTCTTTTTCATCCTCTACTCTTAGCTCGAATACCATCCTTCTTTTTTCTTAGTTTCACACGATACATTCGTTGAATAACACACACACGCATACACCATTCGGAAGATAAATGAATTTCTACCTGATTTTTTGTTCATTGAAATCGCCGAAATTCCATTAGATTTACAGTTACAAAATCTTGTGACGACCCAGAAAAAATTGTTTCTGATGGTCCTCGGAACCATGGACCAATTTTTATTTCACGAGATTCCATATCAATCAGATTCATTATACGATGACTGATTTCTCTTCTACCTTATTTTGATTTGGTTTCTGATTCGATCTGACTTCCAGGAACATGTCCTGGATATCCTCATACAGACTCTATATAACAAGAACAACCGTGTTGTCATCTGCAGTCGATCAGGGCTGGTTAACCCAGCGTCAATACAGTCAGGCCTAAACAAACGAGATATCAGGGGTGGATTGAGGGTGGGTGTGATTTATGTCCCGAATCCTGTGAGGGTTTGGTTCTGTTCATCCTATACGATTTCGGTACAAGATGCGGAAAACATTCAATTCATTCGCGTAGCAAAACAATACGTTCTCATAAAAAAGAGTCTTGAGCCTGCTGCTGCTAAATTGTCAAAAAATTAATTTTCCCACGTCAGAAATTCTTTGCAATTGTCTTACATAGACATTCGTATCACTTTACGACTGGTATTGCATAAAAAGGCTCGAAGCTCGCACTGTATATTATCCTGTGACTGTACAATATTTTCAATACTGATGGTCATCATTCCGAACACCTACTACCGTAGTAATTTTATTTACTATCGAAGCTGTAAGTATTATCGCCTTTCTGTACTTTTTATGAATTTCAATGACCTTATGTGATACGTTGTTGAACTCGTTTCAAGCTCCTCTATCATGATATAGAAATGAAAACATACCGATCCATTTAAAAAAATGGAAGTCATCTTCAAATGTCCAAAGTACCTCCACCTGCAAAAAACTATTATCACTATCGGTTGGCCCCCTATGTACTGTGCCATTTTATTTCAGTAAATATTTCTGTAAACCTTATAGTTTCGAAGATATCTAAGGTGCTAATAGTTATTGCCACCCCTGCATATTGCATATTTTCGGAAAATACTTTGGACAGCAAAATATATACGTGAAAAAATAAATTTTTTCTCGCGTCACGTGAACAAACACTAATACGGTCTTTCTGCGTAAAACATGCACGATTGTTTAGTTACACAGAATATAACTTTTAAAAAATTATGCTTTTAACTTCACTCCTACAGAAATCTTTAACTGGTTTTTCTTTTTTTTATGTTTATAAATGAATTTTCAGAAAGATAACTTTTCTGATGTGTCTGCCCAAGGGTTATATTCTACTTTTCAAGATTCTTCGTAAAAACCTTGCGATTTTGACAGCAGATTTTCAGCAAGTCACATTTATTTATGGGATTACCAGCATGAATGGATTTCTGCTGGCTGACGTGAACGGGAAACTGTTGGCTTTAATACCGGATATTTCAGCCATTGTTTCCGCGGTACCCAACTGCTGTCTACGCTTCATCGGTCCTATTCAAATTAATTATTTCAAAACTGGAATTATACCAGAAGTACCCCTTCCGACCAACGGCGTGATCTTCTTTATAATGCAACTCAAATTTTCCGCTTGACTTTTCACCGATTAATTTATCCTTCATATTTATACTTTGCGTGCAAAGAAATTTTTGTTAAAATCCAGTTTCCTTAGTCGAGACACGAACCACCGAATACGTTAAGTCTCACAATTATTAATCCCACCTAAACCTATTATCAAATTATAACATTTTTTTTGGGTTAGATTATCAAGAGTTCCTTTTCTTTAAGAAATCCCTACACTTTCTTATAATTTGGAAATATATTCACGTTCTCACGTGCTCACGTACTCTGTGCTTGAGAGGAATTTACCACCTTCAATTTTCACGATACACGGATAACCCATTGACTGTAACTACGAAAGGCTTCTACGATCGGGAGTGTAGTTATCGAGATACTATTAAAATGAATTCACAGGTTGAATTTGAATTGAATTGAAGCTGAAGAGAAACCGGATGACGTATCACCGAAGGGAATCCCATAAGCCTGTAATTTATCCTGTGCTCTGTATCCATACTATATATATGTATATATTGCTTGTCCGTATGTTGTTATGTCGCCTTTGATACATTTCACCAGCGAATATTCTTTACTCTCTGTACGTACACCATTGCTTTCATTTCCCAGAATCATCGATCTAGCATCATTAGATTGAGAACTTCAATCGTAGACTTATGGATTAATCGAATCTGTAATGGATGCTGTGATTAGAGATTTTGCATGATCTGTATATAGTGCAAGGTCTATGAATGTTATGTAAATATATGTATACATATTGTGACCTGATTTCTCGATTCACGGTTACAAAGGCGACTCCGGCTACCGATTCAGATAACGTTCTCGCTTTCTGGTTCCCTTCAAGTCGTCACCCTACTCAGAAGCTATGCTCTCGAGTTGATTCGTAGAGTTACGCCAATGCTCTTGGAAGATATGATATTCTTGAGTTGAGGTTGAAGTGTTCGAATCTACCGTGGAAAGATAGTTTCGACGTTTCGAGTTGCCCGGCAGTACCCGGAGAGTACCCGACGGAGACGTCTCCACGGACCGGTAGAGGCCCGGGTGAAATACCGACGCCCCGTTGGAGAGAATTAAAGGGCTGTAGAGCGGGGGGAGATATAGTTTTGTTACAGTTAAGGACAGGGAAGGAATCCACTGCCTTCAGTTGAAGACGTGGTGTCTAGCTGTGGTCCGATGGCCTGGAGAAGCGGCCGTTGGAGGATCTCCAAAAGTTACAATCAGAATGATTAGCTCTCGGATTTGGCTATTGTCAAAGCAGTCTGTCTTGGGAGGCCGATCGAGGTGCCTCGCGTTGCCTCGCGCTCTCCGGCTATTTGTTGATATTTTTTCTAGCTATGTTTCGAATTCGCTATAGAAGGTTCTCGCCCGTGAAGTTCTCGCGTTGCTCTCGAAATATTTAAAAAGTTCTATAGATTTTCTGTGTGTGTTTCGGATGTGTAGTGCTGTGCCCTAGTGTAGTGCCCGCCTGACTATCCTCTGGCTGCAGTTCTCGGCTTTCACGGATTAGCTGCACCAGTTCCGGTGAGCACTCCCAATTTATTAATTGGTGAAGGGATTTCGGTTTGATGGTTCCGATTCATTGTGTTACATTTTCGATCGGCTGCTCTCTGTATCCCACATTATTTTCCTGAAGCTTACTGCGAGTTAAGAAAATACGTTACAATATATGTATATATGGTTGAAAGCTATGACTTGAATAGTGGCACAAGGTCTTCACTATCCATAAAGTAATTTGCATCATTAATGCGCGCAAGCTTAAAAGTTATGAAGTTTCACGAGACGGAAGCTCTATTAGGATTATTTATAGTAAAATGAGAAGATAATACATGCCGTTGGTTGGTTAATTAAATTTTTCTAATCAAGTCAGCACTGATCACAACATTTTTCTTTGACTTCCCTTTTGATCTGCAAGGTTTTATTAACTTTAGAAAATATTCAGACGTTACCGATATGCCCGGCGTTCATCGCATATCAACCATAATGGGTATTGAAATCGATAGCAAGGATGCTGCTTTTGAGAAGAAAATTAAGATAAGTTGTAAGTTCTCGAAAAATTTTGTCAGTGGAGCAAAAGGTATTGCAAAACGTTGTCTATCCATAATGAAAAGCTGTCGTAACTGGAAAATGAAACCATACTGGGAGCAAAAGCTCCCAGCAAATTTGCATTTTAGCATAGACCAACAGTGATTCAAGCACACAGAGAAACAGGTGTCCGTATCTATACCTGTTACATGGCTGGGTGCATCTCCTCATTAATTATGCACACGTATTAATCTTTATGCCAAGCGAATAGACCGTAACGACAGACATAGTCGTAAAACCAGGATGAAGAGGGAGGAGGAGCTAGTAATACGTTCATAGAGTGAAACGCGATTGATGAATAGTTAAAAGAAATTATCGTAATTAATGTCGTGAGAATTATTGAAAAAAAAAGATTACTTAAAAACAAAAAATACAGCAGCTTTAAAGACGTGAAAATCTGGCAATGAAAGAGCGTCAAAGTGCGTAGCAGCAGGTTCCCTATAGAAACAGTGGGTGATCCTAATGACTGAGGCACAGCGAGAATCTGACGAAGATTAATATATCCCTATATCCATTGGGCTTCCTGAAAGAAAGCAGAGTGAAAGAAGGAGACGACGTGAAATGAAAAACAAAAGGCTAGATGGAAGCACAAAGAAGTAGCAGTCTCGAGTAGAATGTTCGGTTTGGTTGTCGGACGTTAAATGGGTGCGAATAAACACATAAAAAGTGTCGAACCAGGATGGTCGTGTACCTGACGTCATTGATCCACAAGAGGATATCGTCGTTGCGCCTTCTCGAGGATCCTTCCCTTAGGTTGGAAAGTATAAAAACCGATTGCTGATCGATTTCACATCCCCAACGGGCACGGAGAGAGAGAAACTTGAGTAACCCAAAACCCCGAGGAATTTTTCAGTAGTACTTTTACCACAGTTTCACGATTTTGTAGATTACCTTTTTCCTATCACCACTCTTTTCCATCACCTGTATACAAAACTTCGTTATGCCTTACGCATGGAATAAGTTTTCGCTGGTTGTATGAGAACTAGGAGAAATAACTATGAGTTGTCTAGTTTGAAAACCGAGCCACCTTAGAGCTGTGATAATTATTGGATAATTAGCGTGTAATGGGCTAAAGTAAATTGGATTCCGACAATGTTGGTAGGTAGTGGGCTCGTTCAATTTGTCGAAAAATGTTTTTCTGGTAAAGCTTTAATATCTCTCGTATAAGAGAAGGGAACGTGTTTTCATTACATAAGTCTGCTTTAGAAGCTGACTACGTCGTCAGAAGATAAGATCGCTGGGAGAATAGGAAAAGTTGAAAATAAAATGACTAGGAAATCCGCAATTTACTTAAGTACGTAAATATGAATGTAGAGGAAATTCGTGTCGCGCATCAATCCTCTGATCCACGCATATAACCACACACTTAATGAGAACGTTAGGGCAAGATCATGAAACCCGCGCGTGACCTTCATTACGTGCTTTTTCCCACACGATGCCTTTATCGACTGTCACAAAGCCATAACAATCACATAAAACTTTTTTATTCCGAAAAATTTATTTATCGACTAAATCTATTCTAAGATCAGTACCCCATTCATCCGTTGCATTTGCAAAAGTTCATTTATTCCTCGCAGAATAAACTGATGACGCCAGATATACATTTTCGAAATGAAGATTCCGGCAAAATGTATTACGACTTATTATAACATTTTTTAAATAATTTAATTATGATTTAATTCGATGGTAGATACATGGCTGATTTGAAATACTCATATAAAATATTTCGCTTTATAACCTAAATCCATTATTTATACTACGAATTACTAATTATCGCAATCCGATAGATCCTATACTGTTATAATAGCTATGTGGATACTAGTACAGGACCTGATATATGTACTGATACCAGTAACGATCGGATATAAACGTGATCGTCAGCTATTTATGGCCACTTATATTGCCTCGTAAAGAAACCTTACTATAAATAATGACAATACCATCATCGCAAACAATGTACAGTATTTTCGGAGCGATCGGATAGCAACGTAGTGAACAAGCCCAGTATCGCACTGCACATCAATTCTAGAAACTTGCAACTTACATATGTACTGAGAAATCGACGAACAGAAATTGTTGAAAATCGTTAGTAAGGTTTGCGATTTTTTACGATTCCTTCAGCCGTTTTTGCGTAACCCTCAAAATGTCATTTTGCGGTGCCAACACTCATTTTCTGTCAGTATAGAATTTCCAATTAAAAATTTGCCACTAGTGTACAGCTACGCACGAAAGTGATAATAAAAACGATTCGAACGAGCTGTAGTTTCTAGTTTCAGTTGTTAATTTTACAATTTCTTGTTACTCGCGTAATACAATTTTCATTTTTTCGGTGGATTGATCAAAGTCCTTCCAAATTGGCATTCAACTCATCACCACTGATCCCACATACGCCTCGATGATAACGCGACGTGTGGTTCCACATCAATTTGTAAAATCTAGGTCGGGCAAGTGTGTGCAACGTTAACGGCGAAGAGGACGTCAACGTTTGCTTGCGATTCTCTGGGTTTGTTCATTCTGGCTGCGTGATCGCCACTGTGTAAATTCCCACTGTTATACGAACTACACATGTGCCAACAATGTAGACGTAACGCGATTAAAATTCTTGCGAATAATCCTAAACTGGTCTGTACGCTAGAGAAATTTAATGTGAGAATTGGGATGACGAGGAAAAATGTTTGCTTACAAGATTCCAATATATATATTTTTTTTCTTCACAAATAAAAAAATAGTTCACAGGCCATAGTACGATTGGTGATCAAAAATAATTAGCTAATGTGCATACGCAATTTATATAAGTTTGTGAAAAACATTTGAGTTTCAATTGTCAAAATTTTATAAGTAAACAAAAAAACAAGCTGCACAGTATTTCTTCCATTTCACGCGTATGAAAATATTATGCTAATTTACACGGCCTATTGTATTTTCAGAAATTATTTGTTTAAATATTTGATGAAAAAAAATAAATGTATTTCTCTATTTGAACAACTCGAACGTTAAACAAGGTGATTTTAGAATCTAACGAAAATCATAGTTTTACGTAAGAAAACAAGAACTGATTCAGGCTTTCGAAAAAGATTTGAGATTTTATTTTCTTTGAGTCAACAGTCTCACGAATTCTCCTTCTCTCCTATCAACCTATCGGGTTCACTGTAAGCTGCATCCATTGAGCAACATTCTAACCCTAACGGCACTTCGTTCCATTCCTCAAGGCCTCGCGGTATTTATTGATCGCTCCTGTCTCGATATTTCGCGACTGACGATAAGAGAAGCAGCGTTGTGAGCAGCAGCTGCGTTAGCAATAGGTGTCATCGCCACGAGCATCGGCGCCATCATTGGCGTTGGACGTCGGCAAGAATACTAGGGAATGAGAGAAGATGTAATCCGTCAAGCTGGTGGCACATTCTGGTAACGAGGTTACGGAAGACGCGAATGAGACGATGATTGTTCTCGGGAATTTAAGACGAAATTTCCTAATGATATCAGAACGGGCGAGCAGTCCAGTGTTTCGTTCATTTTCTCCCTTTCTCTCTTCCGCTTTTCTTTCTTTAATTTCTCCCTCTGACAAAAGCATGCTTCGTGAGAAGAGAAGGTAATATCGTTCCAAAAAGACACTTCCATAAAAAGGAAATGTGTAATGACGCGCAGACCTTGAACGAAAATAACTGCCTTGTCAGGAATTTAATTAATAGAATTTTGGAAAATATTACCCGAAAAAATTGTACGAGCGAAAGCAAAGATGAAAAAAAACGTTACAAACGTAACACTCCAAATAAGAGAGATGAAATAAATAAAATCTCGATCAAAAGAATTGAAAGTAAGGCAATCGAAAAAGGGAAATGCAAAGAGAGAAGAAAATAATTAAAAAAAATAGAGTCGAGGGTAAAATTCAGCGATAGACCAAAAGTAACAACAGTTGGGTACGAAATTGGAAATACTTCGATTCGCAGTTACAGTGGCTAACCTGAATTTACGGAGAATTCGACTTTTTTCGTGACCGAGCAGAGTTTTCTTTGTTCTCCGTTTTCTCTTGGCCGAAGGCACACCCTTGCATTCGGTGGTGGCTTGTTGCCCACGGAACTTAACTGTTATTTACAAGCTCGCCTTAGTCATTGTCCTATTGCCAATCGGACCAATGTCTTAAATGAGTCTGGCACAATGTGTAGTGTACCCACACTACGTACGGTTCTGCGAAAAAGTTCTTCAATTAAGCAGCAAATCCTTTATGTACCGTTTATGGATTTGTAAGCTTTTGCGTTTTTACAGTTACGGACTGTTTCTCATAGAACGCTAAAAAATCTTTGTCGCTTCTGTTCAATATTTGATAATTGCTTATGTACTTCAACATCAAGTCATCCGAGAGAATGAATTTTTTTTTTAATTAACGTAATAATAAAACTGATACTTTTGAATGTCCCATAAAATAATAAGGATCCCTCTTCCTTATTAAAAAGCTCAGACAGAATATCAGGTAGAATATTCTTCACAAAATTGTATCTATATTTAAAATTTATCTGATTTCAAGGATATATCTTATACTGTGTTATTAATATATTTTACTTGAAGCATCATTATACGCTAATTGACTCGAAGTAGGTAGTTCAGTACTGAGATCACAGTTAAAATATCTGAAACCAGTTGAATATTATCACGCAAACGCTTTTGACTTTAATAGTTTCAAGATAATTAATAAAACCGTTATTGCATAATTTTATTACTTCAATGATGCAATATATAACAAACAGAAGTTATGAATTTCATTATTTCGTTAAAAGTTTTTTGTACTGATTTTATAGCAATTTTGAATCGTCCGTATATTTTATAGTATCAACGTATTCGTAGAAAAACTTTTTAATTATTAGTATTTCGGTAAAGCTCTGCCTATACATTTATTGCAGAGCCACGTGACATTTTCTTGAATATAATAATAACAATCGTCCGGCCATGAAACGGTTCTTGATAAAGGAGTGGTTTGTGATTAATTAATGATCTCAAAAGCTTCATCGACCCATCGCGTGACATTTTATATTTCCTTCCGTTAGTTTTCTCACCTCAAAATTACTGTAAAACTTGACCACAAAAAATAGCAATCAAGGCTATTGACTCTTTTGAAAATTATTTTTCAAATAATTCAACGAATCGATATCACCTTGTCACGTGACGCAGGTACAATATTCAATTTAAGTTTGTCCTAACCTAACTGTACAGGTGTAGAGTTTCCTTTAACTTCATAAAGTAAATGAGAAGAAAGTATCAAAAACTGTCTCGGCACTCTAAAGCTCTAGCGAGAAATGTGGCAATTTATGCTTTTGGCAAGCAAAGCCCAAACATTCATGTAAGCGTCAAGTACGGCGGAGCTTTTCGGCACGAAATTAGTTTTATTTATTAGAAAACTCCGTAAAGCTCTAATGGAAACTTTGGACAAATTAATAGTCACGGCCCCATATTAAACCATGTCGATTAACCTTTTGACACTGAGCTTTTAGAAGACTTGAAAATCAGACAATCGATTGACAAATTTAGTGTCATTAATTACAGCATACAATATATCATAGTGACACATTACAGTAGCTGGAGGAAGTATTCATGTACTTGATAATAATTATACTAATGGCAATTAGTTATATATTGATTGTCTGCTTACTATTGTAGCCTTACCACTCTTATCACGTACGCAGGACAAATATGTACATAAACATAAGTAACCACGTTCATTTAATTCCAGCCTGCGAAATAGCTCGTAGAAACTTTCATGACGCATATTACTCGACAAAACATTTTAATTTAACATTAATAATTGATATCAATTCTTGGAAACAGTTCAGTGCATAAAAATGTTACGATATCCAGAATCTAAGAAAAAATCTCATTGACGAACATCTAGGGATTTTGATTACGATGAGTCTTGCTCGATCTTCTTCCTCTACTTCTACCTCTTTTAATTCTTCATCTTTCTTTATGGCAAGCTTTACCCGATCGGCAAGAGCAGGTATTAGAAAAAGTTCAACAGAGGAAAAAAACAGCTAGGGGAATCGTCTTGGGAAATACTAAAGTGAACTATTGAGTATCACATGATATTATACTCCCCGAAGTATATTATATTATAGCGAAGAGTTTAGTTGGCGATAGGGAAACCTTCAGGGGAAACGAACAAGTCGCGAATAAGAAGCTTTGAGACAAAAGCATCGACCTGGTTTGATACCACAATTCTTTCCGGTACACCAACCTGACGACCTACAACGACAGGAAAGTTCTATAACGTGTAAGTTGGTAGCGTTACACGAGAGTATCAATATATATATATATATAGACGCGCCAGTATACGTCCAACGTATAGAAAGTACCATGTCATACTTTTAAAAATATTTTCGAGATAATAGAGTTTCGAGAGATTAATGGTGGCGGTACGCGGTCAACATTGGCTCTCGATGGGGAAGTGAGTTCATATGAAATATTGCATCTGCCAGTTACTTCATTAAAATAAATCTTTTGCGGACAGTACATGTACAAATTTTTTAATTATATCATTCAATTAGATTTTTTAAATTATGACTGGGTTCAAAATTTCGATCGCGTGGAATTTTTTTTTTCTCCCGTGGGTCAAGCTGCTGAAATTTTACATCCCTATTTCGCTAACCAAAGAATTTCATTATACACGGACATTTAACGAGTTGGGGTTGCCACGCTAAACCTACCCGAGGTCATCCCTTCGTCAGAGAATACGAGTCATTAACGTCTTCAGTTTACTTGCTGAAATATTCTCACGCCATTGGCAGAGTAACATATGACCCGGCAAAGCATAACCTTTGCTTTGCACCCATTGCCCACCCAACTCACAAGCAAACCCTTCGGTGTTCTAGCTCATGTCTTCTGCCATCGACTCTTCTCCCGGCTAAAGCTTACCCCATGGTCGTTTCACCTTTTTCTTCTGAACATCATCCCCAACGTTCTGATTCTACATAATTTTCACGGAGGATCACTGAAATTGAACGAAGTTCAAGTTATTTTAGTAAATATCGACTCAACGTTAAATTAGCCATCTTTAATGAAAAAGGGTTAAAGCAAAATTCATAATATTAATCGTTACATCAATAAAAAATCATCTCCTAGGAGAAGATCAGCTAATGTCAAATTCTCAAACGCATGTGTGCAATAACGTTGAAAATATTTAAAAACATTGCAAATAAAAAATATGTTGAACTCCATGGGTATTTACTGCCAAGCAAAAATTTAACCCCGTTATCAACTTCTTTTCTATACCTGCTATCCTCGTTCAACGTTAATTATAATTTCCCAGTTCACACGTCGCGTACCGAGAATCCGAGCGAAGAATACTTCTGCTTCATTAGCCGCCACTTGTCTCGCGTACTAATTGTGGCTATTACGCTTAATACCGAAACGTTTCCTTAGTCTGAACAAACACCCGTCACGTTACCATGGAAAACAACAACGTAAACGCAACCACCGTCGCAGAGATAACGAATGCAGTTAAACTAGGGGGGGGGGGGCTGCGGGGCGGAAGAGGTGAACTGGAGAAAAAGGATCGTGAGATGCAACGTTTACGCGATAAGCTTACAGAATGCCAAGTGGAATTAATGGTTTAGTAGCCAGATATAATCTATGGAGAAATTACTGGCCTTTAGTTAGTATAAAGAGATATGGGTGTGAAATGCCATAATGATGTTGCATGATATTAGAAAAATTGATATTAGCCACCCTTTATTTTTTTTTTCTGTATAGTATGAAGAATATATTAGAAAAGCGTACTACTACGGTATCAGATTATACGGTAATGATAGAGTCGAGATCGTGGTGGCTAGCCTCTGATTTTTGGCTTAAGACTGACCTTGTTCCTATTCAGATTTTACGAAGAAATGCTTCAACATTTTGATGAAGACTATACAATGTGTCAAAAAAGACAGATACGACAAGTGATGAAGATTCGGTGGAACATGCAATCGCTCAACGTATCTCCTGATGGAAAAACTTTTTACAAGCGATGATGTTTGCGGGAGTGCTCGCAAAAGTAGATTTACCTCAGTTATATAGAAATAAAGGTAAGGTTGAACGAAGATCCAAATTCCAGCTGTCCATATGTAATCCTGAGCAGTGTTTCTGGTTGATGTCTTTCTTGTGGTAGATTTGTATTAATGAGAAAAAGAGACAATCTGAAATGCTGTGAGGGTCTTGTGGGACAATATGTGTTGCAGGGAACGCTAAGAAATTGTATTGATATATAAGGTGGAAAATCAGTTACGTTCGAGTTTTATCGTTACACTTTGCCACTTCTGTAACCCTCGACAGTATTCCTTGGAGATATAGGGATGCGCAAGGAGGTTAGGGGCGCTGTAAGGGGATGGAGGTTATCGTGGACTGGGAAGACTGAATTCTTTAGGTTGAAAAGAAAAGAAAAAAATTCTTGATACTTTTTTCTCTCGCTCTCACGAGATTTGTTGGTTTCACGTCGTAACGTTGATAAGCATGCATTTTTGTCAATGAGCTTGGATAAACCGTTTGTATGCGAATGAGGTTACGAAATCTAGTATCCACTTGGGTTTTATGATAGTAGCGGGTGGGTATTGTTACGTATCCTTGGGAAGTTACTAGGTTGGTGATGAGTACTATGCAATGGACCAACCCTCAGAGAAAAAGATCTCAAATATACATTTGCAGACAGAGATAAGGATGGAGGCAAAATATCGAAACTTCGTGTATCAAATTCGAATTTATTTCCTATACCACAGAAAACATAAACCAAATTTTCAATTATTTGGAGAGATTATGTGCATCCCCTGTGACTGTCTCCTGGCTTTCTTCTCATGTTGCTTCGACTTTATCTCCCATGTCCGAGAAATCGAATTTGGACCCTGTGATATGTACAAAGCTTTTTCTCCTTGTTTCATCCCTCTGCAACATAATAAGGGTACACTTTTATCTCACCCATAGAGACACAACGGCGATTCACAAATAAGCTGTTTGTTCGGCTTCTTTGCCTTTTTCTTATTTTAGAGTTGGAAGCATACATATATATATGAATGAGAGTACCATAGTAAATAAATAGGGTTATTATTAGGTTTAGGGAATTTTTTATCCATAGGGAAAGGCCGTGGGATGTGCATACACATACACACACACACACGCACACACGTTTTATCTAAGATACTCAGACCCCCTGTTGGATACTTGACACGGTTGCCAACCACACGGTGCAGCTGTAGATTAACATTTTTCTTACTCGTCTTGCTACTTTTCCTGCTGTTTCACGAGTAACGACTTTTCCCTCGCAGCCACTACGTCCTTTTTTTCCAAGTGCCAAAGAGATCCACCTGCAAACGATAAAAACCAGTTAACAACAACTGAACTGAGACGATAATTTCACCAATACTAAAAAAAAAATACTTGAACAGGCTATGATAATCTTCACAAATACTTATTGTTATCCATATGCACGAGTTCTTCACGAGAATCGCGCTGCTGACCACTCGACAGAGTAAAATAATGTAAACGCCGTAGTAAAAGTTTACCTGTTTTAAGAACCCAGCACGTCCGTTATGCCACGGCGACTTTTGCATTGCAAATGCGTTCACTTTATTACGTGGACACAATAGGCGGTGAGCTGGGCCGCGCATATTTCAACTAAACCGCGAAACGCCTCGGTGAAACGCAGTTTTCGCCTTACAGTTCTGCATCTACAGTTAAATATCATGCAGCATTACGAACATTTTTCCTTTTTCCTCCCTCACCTAATCTCATTTTCTTCTTATTACTTTCTTGTTCGCTTCATCCACCTCCAAAGAAAGGCTCCGAGGTGGAAAACTGAAAATCCCATAATGACGTAATGATGTTTTAATCCCAACGCTACCAAGATGACTTACTAATTCGGAGGATCAGCTTGCAAAAAATTTATATCAAATTTTTTTTGAACATATTATATCAGCCAATCAGCATACCTTCGTAAGCTCCATGAATAACGAGCGTAATCCAATTCTTTTTTTACACCCCCCCCATGTATGGTCGCGATCTCATTCCACGTTATCAAGATTAACATGTTAATTAACGAATGATCTACCCAGGGCAATATTCACCACAGGGAATTACTTTACGAGTCTTCATCAACGAATTTGATTCGAAAACTTCAAGTCTATCCTAAACACTCCGGTTTCTGATTGATCTGGGAAATTCCTGAAGGATATGGCATCTGTGTACGAATCGGTATTTCTACGTACATGGTATAGTATATGTGACTATTGATTATTGTGAATATACAGAGTTCTTTTTTAATTTTGTACTAGTAAACTATAAACCACTTGGTGAAATCTCGATAACTTTAAGACAGATGAGCGAATTCTCGTCTGTCACGTCAAGGATGTAGCTCAGGCGTATAAGAAACTATGATAAAATTTAATGCGATGTATACAGCGGCATTACGAATCGTTCCTAAATAATCGTAGGAAAAAAACGTAGAAAATAACTGAAGCAGGTGCAAATACCAAAGGAAGTTAATTCAAACCAACCGTTAACCAATTTGAATTCTTCAGGGTTCCCTCTCCCCCTCGTGTCACATTAAATACGCATTTTCAATTTCTCAAAAGGCGCCAAGGCAATTCCAATGGACAGAAGCCTAACGTGAATCTATTGGTGTTATTACGAATGGAGCAGGTTTTCCTACTCAATTTTTGTTGTATCTGCACACAATATGAATACAGCAACTTGTCTATCGTCACCTACACAGCAAAGTACCAATGCGTTAGATTAGTGAAATAGAAACATGAAATAAAAAAAGTATATTCATATGATGCATATACTTGAAGACCTATTCAGAGATCAGCCATTCATCAATCCTATTAACCACGGACTCCAATAGGGGCTGGAGTGAAATTAAGAATTAAAGGCCAAGATGAAGGCACAAGGGCAGCCAATTTACGAAAAGAATAAATGAAAAAGGTTGAACTCTATGTGAAAGAATCGACCAAGGAAACTCAGTAAGTTTCTCATGGTTTCTCAATGGCGCGATGCTATTTCGTGCGTCGAATTGCAAAAGGGGGATGGCTTTCCTTCTCGTCGCTCATGAAAACCAGCCAACGTATTCTGGAATTGTTCGATACCTCGCGATACGGGAAAGTTTCCCCGATGGATTTTGATGCATATAAATGTGCGTTTCTCACGATATCTACCTACGTCCACTTTCCCATCGAATATCACGAGAATTGAAATATCGAAAATATATTTACAATATACCGAAAGTATACCGATAGAAGTAGATTAATATTACTTGCGTAATAAACAAATCTCTTTGACGAGCTATTGGTAAGCTTTAAAATATATTCTCTCCTTGTAGTATACGTATTGTGATGTATTTTTGGAGATCGAGCCTCACCGGAAAATATGCGACTGATCGGCGCCCAACTTACGCGATCCTTACGCGTTCTAGGCAACAAATTTTCCATTGTTGGACACCAGGTTCCAAAACGGGAGCCACGTATCAGTTTTGGACAATTCGTTCTCTCGTGCCTTGCTTGGTTAACTGAGCTATGCAGAGGCGGCGGGATCTAGAACAATAGGTCGGATAGGTCAAGACGATCGCGCGGTACACAAAATAATGAAATTCCGTGTGTTCTCGGGCACGGCGAGCGAGCAATCTATTCGAACTCCAGCAGAGTTCACAGCAGAAAAAAAAGAAGTAATAAAATATCGTGTCACAGAATTTAATAGGCCCTTGCGTTCAGAGGATTGATTTCCGCTGAGGACCCAACGGGTGCAATCCACCACGTCACAGTATATACCAATTTTTTCAATCTACTTTCACTACTGCCAACTAAAAGATAAAAAATTTACCTTAGATACATCATCCACGCACCTACCGTAATTTCCCAGGCTTCATCGTATTTTACCAACATTTTCTCTCTCTCCCTCTCATTCATTCTAACCAAAAAAAAGTACTAACGACGGATTCTTGGGGTTTTGGAACGACCGACGGAAATATAGACATCCTGGGAACAGGTCATTAAGGCTGAAGGAACATTAAAAGCTATATGTGGATTCTGTGAAATCATTCATTTTCTGCGATACGCTCGAATCGAGTTTAGTTAATAATTACTCAAGAACTGATCCACCCCGGATTAATCTCATTGTTCTCAGTGTATCCATGCACACACCTCTGTACAGCAACTAATGGCGCAATTGAGTAACCAATATCTATGACGATAAGATCGTCAGCTGTGCAAACGTAAAGATATCCTAACCGTAATATTTGTACGGATTAGGGTGTTATCTACAGCCTCATCCAAGGTAGCAATCCGTCTTCTATCAGCCTTTGATGACCCCCCCCCCTCTCTGGGGTTGAAGACTACTACCCCTAAGTACCGTAATCGTATACCCTGGTCTAATCTGAGTGAAGGGATGCCTGGGAACCAGGAAAGCAAAGTAAACATATGTTATATACTATATTACCAAGAGACAGGGTCTCTCCGATCGAGAAACTGAGGTTAATAACCGTGTGGTTAAGGGTTCCTACGAGGATTACGGAATTTCGTAACTGGCTGCAGAAGGGTGCTAAATTAAATCTTTACGTCCAACGTTTATTACGTAAATGAAGGATAAGATGGTGGAAACCAAGTACACTTATCTCCATCTGTCGGGGAATACTGTCACTGCAAAACAACCCCCTAGGCGTTACATACCACCTTCGTTGTAACTCCACGGGTGTTGACGATCTATTTTTATTGTTTGTGTAGTTTGGTTTATGCTCTTTGGGGGAATTGGGAAGTAGAGGGGGGAGGATGGCAATTACATATTTTCACGGATCTAATAGGATTTATGCAGTGTGTAAACCTCGGATATTCTTCGATATTTATGACGGATAATAGGGGGCGATCGATACGGGTAATAACGATTTCTACGACGTTACCATTTCGCCGTTACTTTTTTCAAAGCCAATTTCCTATTTGTATAAAAATGGTCGTTAGGAAAGATATGACTTATACTGTAATCCACTATTGCCAAACCGGACGGAGATACAAAAAATATTACACGGTGAAATTAAATCTTTTTTTTTTCACGAGTACACTTTAATCCTTCGCTATCCTTGATTACGCTAATGCGAATTTTTCGTTGGATGCTTAAGCACGGGCTGTTATCTTCGTTCATATGGATTCTTTCTGTTCAAATACTGTTTCTAACTCTTTAAAATATTCTGTGCATATTATATGATACCGGTAAAATTTCAGTCACATTTTCAAGCATTTTTAGACGAATTTACTTGTCTCTAGTTAAAAATACTTTAGACTGTTTAATATTCCTTTATAGAGCTAATTATCAAATACAAGTATCAGCAGCGGACTTTAATTAATTGTAATATTTCCAAAAAAAAAAATAGAGATAACTCTCTGTACTTATAATTACAACTCCTATCTCAAATAATAATATAAATAATATCAAGGTGTAAATGCTTTCACACAAATGCAGAATGTATCACGCTGATTATAACAGTCTATTTAGAATTTTCATATTAAATTTATTAGATGCGATATTTGCACACTAAGATAATAAATTTCGATCAATCAATTTGGCTATATTTTTTGCCATGTTTTACCCATGTCTTTGACCATATTTCACCCATATTGCGACAATGTCTAGGATGACATCTTTGACCCTTTATGTATGTGGCGTTAGACCTACATATTTATCCAATATTCATTCGTGGGGTCAATTGAGTGCAATCAAAGAACAAAACGAAAATTCCTCGTTCTAGTAATGAGGCAATTCTCCCGCTAGAGTGCACTAGCGAAACGAGATGAAAAAAAAAGAGGATATAAAAAGATGCAAAAAACGCCAAGTGGAAAAGGGATAAAAGAAAAGAGAAACATTCAGCTGGAGAATTCCAATCCAGGAACGAACTAGTATCTGGCAGGTACAATTCTGTTGCCATACAATATTCAATCGTACATGCGGCTCACGATTCCATCCTAGGTTCTCAACGCAAACGTGAACGTCAGTGCGACCTCGCGAAGTACCTACGCGTAGCTGTACAGATAACAGCGTCGACTGGGATGGCATCTGCATATCGATGCAAATCGATGGAATGAAAAAAAATCGATCCGCTTTAGGTCGATATTCGCTATTCCGTGGTTTAGAAAAATCTCCCACGATGAAGATTTCGTAAAGAGCTGAGAACTTTTTGGAGGTTTATCAAAAGTTTTAGGGTAATTAAAACGTGAGGTTGATAACGCGTTTGAGCATTTGAGAAGATATAATTAAGGAAATTGAAATAATTAATTGTAAATTTGGAGGAGTTTTATTGGTATCACAAGGTTTTTTGTGGTGGTGATAATTGTAAATATATTAAATTTAAATTAGGATTTTTCAGATCATGCTAGGTATTATGACTTTGCGACTTTATTATGGCACCTTGAATGAAACATTTAATGCATACGTAGCTTCTCAAGTGTGTTTGAGTTACCAAGCGTTGGTGATTTTACGGGAAAATTTACTTCATTTCAATGTTACTCTTCATAGAAAATTCCTAATTACACGCAGTTCTAGCTATTTCTATGAGTATAATGTTTTATGTTCAATTTTTTGCTCGTACCTACATTGATTGAAACTTTAAATTTTATTAACACGGTATAAAAATAATTTTGAAGCTTACTCTGTTCCTGAAACTTTTTAGCGGAATTATGGTGGATTTTGAAGTATTTTTAAAAATAGAAAATTTCACGAAACTATCTACAGAAAAAGTTAAAGAAAATATGTACTTACCTGAAAACAATATTTTTTTTACAATCCAGCTCAGTTACTGGAATTTATTTCGCACGAATAAAATCTATATTATCGATTTATCCATAAATAACTGAAGCATGCTTAATGTTCTCTTAACACTCTAATGGATTATAAAACTGCATAATAAAGTCTATGGTTGTTACGTATAACAGTGTGTGACTGTGACGAAGACCGTATAGGTCAGAGAACAGTATGATGCGTGACCCGTTTGTCCAACCAGATCATTGACTCCATGTTAATTGAAGATTGACAAAAACTTCAATATTGAAATTGAATTGGTATTGAATCATCTTTGGAACTCATTTCCGTAAACCGTAAGGCAAGATCAATATCAATCAGTACCACTGGTTTATGCCTACGATTAAAGTAGAATTGTACGACGAATCAGGAAATGAAATTTTCTTCGTACCGTATTTTCTCGTTTCCTCCAACAGCCCCCTTTATGATAATCTTGACAAGACCATTAATCGGCGTTAAATATCACGCTGAAAACTTGGGAAATATCTGTGAACCCAAAAGGTTAATTAAGTAGCGCTCAAGGGTGGTTCTGAAAGTAATTACGATGTAACGATACATTCAGTTTTTTTTTCATAACCCTTTATACTGTGATACATATATACCTTAATGTAAATTAAAAAAAAAATTTTCTTTGTAGTAGCAAATATTATCAAAAGATAAAATTAATGGTGGTTTAAAAAAAATGAATTTTGGATAAGATAATTCAAGGTGTTTCTGACTCTGGTTTTTCACTTTTCTTTTTTCAGATTAGAAAAAAAGTCTGATGGTAACTGTTATTGGTTGCGGGAGGGGAGGGGGGTGCCGCTGACAGGAAAGCTTCAGGGGATGCCAAAGTCAGAGGAAGATGCCGTCGGGAGCAGCTTGGGGGTCAAGGCTGTTCCTTATCTTAACGATGACCACGATCGTCATAGCGAATTATCATCGTCAACACGATAATTCCATATATCGAGAACATTATAATGATAACGTGAGAATGCAAAACACAACCCGGGCGCAGGGTGAGTTTTTAAATTTAATTTCCTATATTTTATTTAATAATTTAAAAAAAATTGTCGTCTTATTCATTGTTCAAGAGTATTTTATTTTGTGTGAAAATTGATATGCACAAATTTTTTTTAATCAAGCCGTATTTCTATTCACTTGGTTTATCTGTCACTTTCAAGATCGCATCGATAAAATCATTTTTGTAAACCTGTTCGACCAGCTAAAATTGAATTTTATTATGTAAATATTTGCCAAATGGAAAATTACTAGTAGTCCAGATACGTACTTTTTAATGTAGATCCCCTAAGTTTCTTTATTTCAATTGGAAATTTCCAAAGCTCGAGGGACAAAGACTCAAAGCGAAGAATGAAAACTAAAAGCTCTGTCAGGTCCAAGGTGTACCCCAATCAAAAGGTTACATAATTGTCGGGAGAAACAGGAACGTAATCTAAGGGAGTCAGAGGTCCTTGCTCTGTGGCAGACTCTTTTCTCCCATAGTGATATTTAGCACCCCTTCGCATCCCGTAGCCATTGTTTTTTTGCTGCTGATGTTCCAACCTGCACATGCTGAGCAGTGGCTAAGGAAGAAAAATGAAAGACCGTCCAGAAAGGAAAAAAAAAGCTCAAACCGCGCTTGCGGATGACATAAAATACGCGTGACGTTACCGAATTATATTTTATTAAAGAAACAAGCCGGCTGTTAAACCTTTGTTGAGGGTCCATAGCAGGTGGCGATTACTTAAAATTTTGTACCTCCTGAAACTATTGTGGAACTTTTACGGTTTGACGCGACATAGGTTGATATTCTTATTTTGCATTTGTACATTGTGAAGTGTGACAGATGCAATGCAATTCTTTAGCTATTGACATACTAATAGTTTGGTAAAATCGAATTCAAAGGGAAGTCCGGTACACGAAATGTGGTAAGGGAAATTGAATTTATAAAAATGATTTTTTTGAATTTTACGCAGGAAAAATGTATTTTGGTTATTAAATTTGATTCCCTCACATCTGCGTAAAGGATTGGGTTACTAAAAGCTTTAATGGAAATGTTATCCACGTGGTCGGAACATACATGCAAACAGAAAACGTTAAAAAAAGATTTCAGATTTGTTGCACATGAAAACTTTCCCATGTCACGTACGACGATATTAAAAAAAATTTTTTGTTATCTACCACTTTCTTTACAATGTACTGGACGAATATGACACTCGGCAAATCGATATCTATGGAAATGTCGAAGCGAGTGACTCGGTCGGTCTGTATTTCAATACTAATTGATATCCGTCCAATTACCAGACGATTCGAATTCCCCAATATCGAACCGGATCGCAGTGATTACGTGTTCGTTTGTCAAAAAGCCTAAAAAGATAAACGAGAAACAAATACGAAATAAGAGAAATGAAATTGACAAATGGATCGCGTTGAATTGACCGATCGAACAATTTGAACATTACGAAACAGTTATAAAGAAATCCCTTATTAAAAAAATAATAATGAGGAATTTCAATTTAGAGTATTTATACCAAAAATGAAATCCTCCAAGACAAATAATGAATGTCAATATCTCCAGAAATTTGGTACTTCAATTTCTCTTAACCGTAGGAAAAGTCAACGTCGAGTCAACCCCCATCTAATTCTATTTCATCCCCCATACCAAAGCTCTCCTTCCGCGTCTTATTCTTCGGTGAGATAAATCCTTCGTTACAGACATCAGGTTCCTCGCGCCATTTGCTTTATGCAACTTTCCACTCGGAATAACCTGAAACGGCAAATCCGATTATTATATATACAACCCAGACACATAATAGCATACATAAATTTGATTATCACAAACAATATTCTTGTGCATCATACCGACCGCAGTATTTCATCAGATAATACATCCAATCGCCACCTTATCAAGAATCCAACCTAGGCGCACAGTCCAATCAACCAACTCGAAGGAAAAAGAGAAACAAAAATTAGTTCATCTCTTTTGCTTTTCTCATCTTATCTTTCTTTACTCCTTTTTTCTTGAAACTTTTTTTTTCGTGGAACGTTCTGCGATTCAGTTTGAGATAACGAAAGTTTGAGGATTTAACATTAACGATGCTTAGCTTGGTTTACGTTTACGTTCGTTTACGTTAGCATAGTTTTAAGATCGGCTCGCTGGTTGACTGACAGAATGGATAAACTCGTAAGAGTTGCGGATTTGGCGTGTAGAAGAGATTTAATTCACCGTCCAGAATAAACCGTTAAAACCGTGAAGGAGCTGCCTTCCATTAGGGAAAAGTTAACGGGAAGAGAAATGTCCATTTCCAGTAGGTATTTCTTAGCTTAGATTATGGGTCAATACTTCCACGATGGCTCTTTCAGCCTGTCTTACTTATTTAATTAATAATTACAGGACGCCTTATGTTAATTGGTCGTATTTCTGAATTACCCGGTTATACCGGCGCGACATACGTTCCTTTGCTTTTAATTACTTTATTACGTAAGCTGACGCTTATTATAGCTATTGCCTCTGTGCCTAACCAAACTGCCGCTGAGCAACCTTACGTTGCTCCCACCACAGCGGCAAGACAAGGCCGGTCCACCTGATCTTTAGGTGGGATAGGAATTTTATCGTAATTGTTCATAACACAAAGGTTTTTGCGTTTATCATTTTATTTCAGCGAAGCTCTAGGCTTGTCGCATCAATTGCATCAATAATTGTGCGTAACGTACAATTTTTCGCAACCAAATACACTCGTTGCAAGGAATATCATCATAGCGTCATCGGGAGTATCTGGAAATCGATCGATGCCCTGGGTCGGTCAAGCCACTGCTCGTAGTTCATACAAGCCATCACGATTCTATATTCGTGTAGCAGTGTTGACACACGTATTTGAGCGATGATCCATCTCGAGATGTCGGTACTCTCAACTCTTGGTTCCCAAGCCGCAACGCCCACGTATCTACTTGTCCCAGAGTCACTTGTCCAAAACGCTCTCTTCAACGATCCATCAGTTTTCCCCTTGGTCACGTGGCGCCGCTCCTTCTACCTTCGGGGTTCTAATTGCAGTGCCTAGAACTTGCGTCCCGAGCGAGACCCGCACTCGAAAGGGAGAATTAGTCGGACTTTCTCCCTATGTTGTTACACCTTCCCCTGTGGGTCGTCGCCGATTATAGTACGGCAGTAGCTCTCGTGAGTCACAAAAACAACAAAAACCCAAACAGTTACAGAGGAAATACAAATATTATTGGGCTTGCTCGCGAAGCCTCCTTTCTTCCTTCACCTATTCTGTATGCTGACGACAGCCTCACTGTAGTTACCATATCTCTCTTCAAAAGCAGTAGCATGCGAATTGTCAACTGACATTATCGTGTTCTGTATGGCCGAGGATTTATTCACGTTTCAGAAAATCTTAACAAATGTTTAAAAGTTTTTCCAACCCCACGAAAGATATCCCATGTGAACATTCAGTCAGATTGAAGGTTTTTGAAAGTTCAAATAGCATCGTCTGCGCCCTTTAAAGATACGAAGCCACACTGCAAGAAAAGAAGGCTGCTTTCATATTTGACAATTTTTATGTGAAGTACAAGCAACCGAGTTAGTAAAATTACTTAAAGAAACGTACAAAAATACTTTGTATGACGTTCATTCCGTTTGTAAGCCACATGCATTTCGTAAAGTTGTTTGTATAGTCTACTGGACGTCCTGTTAAGCTAACAAAATACAATAAAAAATAAACTACCGTGGTGAAGTGAATTTATGTTCACAATACAAATGAAATTCTGGCTCAGCTGGTCAGAGGGAATTACTATCCAATTATTTACCCCTTTACCAGTCACTATTAAATTCCCACAGTATATCTCAACCTTTTGTTTTCTTTATCTCCTTCTCGACGATCAAAGGATACCTTGTACTTCGAGTAAACCAAAGGAACAAGAAGAACGATTTATTTCTCTGATAAATTTTATAGTTTCCACAGTAGTATTCTTTCACAAAGTATTCCAAACCCAAAGAACCGATCATATCGTATCTTTAACAGGGATTTCTAAAGGGCAAAAAAGGAGAAAGTAAATCAACACTCAGGAATTGAAATAATACTATAGGTGTTCATATAAAACCGATTCGATCTTCTATAAATTATCTTTGATGTTTGTTCTGACAAAATTAACACACTTGCTCGGGGTAGGTAAACATTAACCGCATGCCCATTTAATACCATTTAAGATGATCCTTCCCCTCTTTGCTAGTTGATTTTCGCACGGAGCATCCCTGACCATTAGTTATTAGGAAAAAATATTCTGAAGCTTACTCCAAACGACTGAACGATCACATTATAGTTACTTTTTTGCCGTATTCACTTTATTAGGACTTTAAATGGACTTTCTATTATTTTCTCTTACTTTTTATTACATTCACTCCTTTTATTTTAATTATATTTTCCTTCCTCGTTTCTCTTCTCGCGTCGCCCATCTAGATACACCTTCAGTATATCAGAAAAGTAGGCAATTTTCATAAAACTGCCAATATCAAAATTTTAATCCCATCGTCTCACTCACCGCTCTCACTGTGCAACGATACGCATTTCACGTGACGTAGAAACCTCTATTATGTTACGCAGTTTTGTTATGTGACGTAGGCAGCTTATATTACATAGATGGTCTTGTACTTACGTGTTACAGAGGCATACATAATGTATTAGACACAGGTGGATTTTATCAAACTCGAGAGTCTGCTATCTTCTTCGTTCATCAGCCACTGTATCTTGCGTTGGTCATGCATGAAAATTATTTACGTGTACGACACCCCTACAATTTTTTATTTTCCTCCCTGCCTCTGTTTCCACAATAGCTGCACCTTATGCTTTGCAAGTTACTGAAACGCCGTTATCATCCATCCCTTGAAAGTTTGTAGACACTGATGTCGAGTACTAAAAAAAAAGAAAGAGTACATTGACGATAAAAAAGAATAAAAATAGCATTGAAGTATATCTCAAAAATATAATACTAGATATAGTGTATTTGTATACTAATTATTTTTAAAGATAAATTGTTATTAATTATCCATTTTGCTCCTGAGACAAGTTTCCGTGTCACAGACTGCGATGTATCATGAGGTGCTGGCATAATTAAGTTCTGAACTGGCATGATTCTAAAATAGATAAATAATCATGTACCACATGTACGAGTGATTTTCAATATGATGAAAAATTTCGAAGGTAAACCTTCACAAATGGAAAATAGAAACAGAAGTTTTCAGTCAGCACTACTGATGAGTTAATGAATCGTTTTCCTGAGGCTTTTGTGCGATTTTCCATTGCGAAACAGTGTATGTTGGTACTATGGGACATTAAGTGAAAAGGTAGTAAGCTTGGCAGGATATTAAGTAGGTACCATTCTATGATGTGGAAAATCGTCGGCGAATGATCCCCGGAATTTGTTTCCTATATGAAATCCCATTCTTTGTTAAGCGTCAACTGAACAGCAGGATAATCACATGGTCACAGGAACAAGGAATTAAGCGAGAGAGAGAGAGAAAGGGTGAGGTTGGCCAATGGGGGAGAGGGAGAGAGAGGGAGAGGGATGGCCAATGGGAGAGAGATCGAAAGAAAAGAGAAAAGAGACCAAAGCTCCAATCTTGTAATTAACCTTTGCGATTGCGCTGAGTTTGCAAGCTTTGATCAGGTAATCGTTGAACCTTATACAAAGGGAATAACGTCACTCGACCTACTGCTACTTTAATTTAGATACAAACCTGCGTTTCAACTATTTGAAGAATTCCTGCAGAAATACCGTAACATTTAATCCGTAATGACGAGCCAGTGATACCTGGATTTTTTTGAATTTCGACTCAATTATTATGAAATAAAATGCTCCTCGCCGTTTGTGTCTCACTTTCTTTCTTTCTCCGCCTCAATCACGTCTTACGGAATATTTGACATTTATTTGACACCTTTTGGAAGATTTATCAAGTACGAGGTAAGTAGCATCGTCGAATTCAAGCTTGAATTATTGGTTTCATCAAGCTGCTTTAACAAAACTGATGTTCCAATTTAAAGAAAAAATACAGTACTTTATTATTTATCGAGGCACGTCGTAATGCGGACAGATGGAATCATGAAAAAGTGGCTCAATCAGCTGAGTCGTGAAAAGTTCAAAGTCATTCATCCAACTTAGTCGAGCGCGAAAAATTTTTCAAGCTTTTACTAACTTGGAAAACTTTTGTCGCGGTTTTAGGCGTCCTAAATCCTTCCCTGTGAAAATCCTACAAGACTACGAGTCCTTCTCCTTTATTTAAAATTGGATCGCAAATATTCTGTACATTGTTGTTTACGCTAATGCACGGAGTGAAAAGTTCTATAATACATCGCGTTGATTATTTTGTTTACTTTCTTTCTTCGAATTATTTCTTTTCCTTTTCTCAGGGGAACCTTTCTTTAATTCACTGAACTTTTCTTCGAAGTAAGTAGCTTTTCAAGATCGACTGTTTGCACAGCAAGACATTCTCTGTTTGAAATGAGAAAATATTTATTTAATTTAAAAAAAAACGTTGAAATTATAGATTCCCTTTATATTTTGCTAATTTTTCAAGAGTCAAACGTCACCAATCATTTCATTCCTTGTTTAGTGAATCACGTATTTCAAATAATTTATTAAATGCGATCAATTCTAATTATATTTTTGTAAATTAATTTTGGAATTTGTTACTTTAATATTTTTTTTGCTGTTACTTCGTATTTACTTTTGGTTTTACTCAACCAGCCAATATATATCGGAGGCAATATCGCCATGGTTCTTTTATACATAAAGCAGTAGGGTACTCTCTTCTCCTTTTATCTCTTCATGTACTTGCTTGTCTAAGGATTTATCTCTCGTTTAGTTCTCATAAAAAGATAGTATACCAGTATAAATCTTAGACCATTCATTTCGCAAACTCTGTTCAAGAAGCTGAACAGTAATTTTTCGATTACCTAACCCATCGTAACCCTGTGGTCTTACTATTATACAGATGACTTGTTCGAAAAAACAACACAGGAATTAACTATGTATTATAAGATTCATTCCCAAACCTAAATACGACTAACTAAAAACCATAAAATAACTGTTTTAAAAATAACAAAAGTTTATTTCATAATCAATTTATATTTAAAGCATTTATAAATTAAGATTGAATTAATGCACATACACAGTACAGAACAATATATCAATATACAATTGACAAATAATTTTTCTAAACGGTATACCGTCATTGGCTTTGATCTTACGTAAATGCAAAGTTCTTCGCAACACGATAAAATGCAATAGACAAGAAACGATGCGATTTTGTTTCACTGGAAAGGTGCACGAGATAAATTTCCAAATAATACAAAAACAAAAATCAATATCTAACAGCACATGCACACAGCGACGTCAATCGTTAAACCCCGATTCTACACGAAGCCGAAAGTACGAAAAAAGTGAAAAAAATAAAACCTTAAAAGTAGACTGAATTAAAAATTAGAAGAAAATCAAAAATCCATTAAGCAACTACGACCTCCCAGACTCAGAATGTTACTAACGGTCCCTTACCTAATCCTAACTATGAAAAAATTAAAGAATGTTACCGTAATGCAATTTTTTTTATAGTAAGCATGAAAATCCATGATCCCGCTTTTCAATATCAAAAATTTTTTTTTCATAATTCCTTCGTTGACGCATTACAAACAAATATCGAGTAGAACTGAAAAAGGGTGGTCGAATGATGAATTTAAGCAGTGCTTTGTCAATTAGTCAAGCTGGTATCGTATGGAGCAAGAGTGAAGTTAGCTTGGCAGACGGTATTGAGTCGACGTAAGAAAAGTCGAAACATGTCAAGAAGGCTTTCGCTAGCAGGAAGAATCGTCGTACGCTTTGACTGAAGAAAAACGAGCAACCAAGACGGATGGTTCCTTTCGACTTGAGTACTTCACTTTCGTTTGCCATATAAAACAATATGACGGAAACAAATGGTTTTACCGTGAATATATATTTATTAGGCTAGGCGGCATTGCAGTGGTGCCGTCAATTTAAATGTGTCAGTTCATAGGTAGAACACCCGACGGTGCTACGGAATCGTCTAAGTTTCCCCGGGTGAATTGGTTTACTCCTCGTGGGTAACGATCATCTCGAAAGGGCCTCTTGGAAGCGACCTTGGTTAAATTTCCCTCTTAGGTATTAACAGCAAAGCTATGTCTGTATATGTAGCGTCACGCATACGCTATATAGTAATATTCGTTCATAGGCTTGTGTTAATTAGCATATAGCTATGAAGAGAAAATTAATTGAATCTACCGTAGTTATACTACCCACTGCTACTTCATTGATAACTATGTAAGTCAGCACCCAAGTAGCTGTAGCCAACTACAAGCTCTGATGTCAAGTGTAGTAAAGTGGCAGATATCAAATGGGCCACGTGAGACACTAACAATAAGAAAGGTTTCTCAGCTAGTAAATTGTTCGTTTACGTAATGCACTTATAATTTTATAGCATTCGCGTAGTTGAGTATTTGTATTGTAATTTATTATGACTTTGTTTCGATTGTTTCAACTTCTTTGGTTATTGAAAGATAAGTAATATTATAGGGGAGACTATTGAGAAGGATGCTAAAGTGTACATTTTTTTTATATAAGAATTTATGAATTAAGGAAGGAAAATTAATTTGGCCTTCTTTCATCGTCTTTAACAAAAATTGTATATTAATTATGTTCAGAACGTTAGTTAATCATGACGTTATTCTGTCTCTTCTTTTTCGTCTTACCTCGAGTTTTATATTTATTAATCACAACATTTTATCAGAACTTCCTGGTTGATTAATTTTTGCTTTTTCCATAATATCGATGATTAATTTTGAAATGATTGTCTATGATTAGGACGATTCTCATTTGAAAGTTACTTCAATAATTCCAAAAGATATGTGAATTTTATACGTGAATCAGACAGGAAATAAGAATAAAATAATTCCCAGTTATTCAGAAACGGGGCAAAAAAGAAGGGGAATACCGGAGACTCAACTACTTCTTACCTGACCAAAATTGGAGGTTTAGTCAGGGGTTAATGGTTTAGAAATACTTTTATTTCCCAAACCAAGGGGTAGCGGTTTTCATTTCAATTATTTCTCTGACCCATAAACTGTACAGACATTTCCCCGATAAAGTTGAGTTTCCCTTTCTCCTTTTATCTCTTGCGGTTACACATGGTGGGTGTTGCTGCGGTACGCATCTTCCACTTAGTAATCTTTCTATTCATTCCCCTAAAGGTCGGTTTATTTTCTACTTAAAGAATGAAGATGAGAAAATTGAAAACAAAATTTCTTAGTCCTGCTACACTTAGCTGCCGCGTTGTTTTTTAATTGAATATCCTCGCGTCATTGTCTTCAAGTATGATTTAATGACATGGTTAATTTCTGAAAACAATTATTAAAAAGTCTGACTGAATAATTTAAACATTCCATCATATATTACATATGATATATGACTCTTTATCGAAACTTATTTTTCATCTCAAGTTATTTATTCTTTGTTCGTTATTAACATTTTTCATCGATATCTACTGTCATTTAATATTCCTTTTGTTATCGTTCTTTTTCGATCTCGCGCACCAGAGTGCAGGAGGCTATAGTAACTATTTGAATTGTTTCATTATGCCGTAATACCAGAAATTGTATTCTCAAGGAAATCAATACTAATTGACTGCTCTCTTGATCCCTCTTATATAAAAATGCAGGTACTTCCTACAGTCAGCACAGTCATTTAAATACCTTTGACAGACTGTCGATACTGTGAGCCTATCGATTCAATTTCCTTTTTATGGGTCAGACAATAAAAAATTTGAGGTATTCGTGAAACCATTGAAAATTCGATTATTGCACTATCGCATTTTTTTTAAACTCTGAATAAAAAGAGATCTGTCAATAGCCAAAGGCTCTTCGATATTGTCGAGTGAATTCTGGCTTCGAATAATTTTATTCGGATCGACCAAAATTCGACCACCGCCATATTTCCGGTTGTACTTATCACATATGTTTCTCTTTGGATTGGGCATCCCAAAATCAGGAATAAAGATGGTATAAAACGGAACACCTACGTTAATCCATCGATAAGCTCATACATAAAAAGAAGATTATTGTGAAAGTGCTATATGGTTGCTAAGCAAATCTCCCTCACACTGTCGGCTTAAAAAGATTTCGAAAAAAAAGGAGCAAAAGTGCAAAAAACACACAGGACAGCCAGAAACGTGTACGTCCCTTGTTTACATGGGTTCTGATAAATTCCACGGAATAGAGCATCACACAGACGTGATGTTATTCGCTAGCGAACTGTTCGTTTACAGTTCTGTGTAAAAGCAGCAATAAATTAAAAGCAAGCAAGCACTAGTAGTAGTTACAAGTTGAAAGAGAATTCAAATGAGCTAGTTGTACAAATGTCCAAGTAATATTAAAGTAAAGAAAAATAAAAAAACAATATTGACAACTGATTGATTAATAATAATTATAAATAATAATCGTCTTAGAGTTTGTGATTGATTACTGGTAATTATTATTAATTCCCAGATTAAATAAGCTTGGATTAAAAGTTCTTTGAATTAGTAATTATTAAAATATTTCCTACTTATCCATGAGAACATTTTTCTGAACGTTACTCAGACTCAAACTTTATTTGATACATTGTGGTTTCAAAATCATACCTGATTTTTAGACACATCCGGATTAGACTAAAGTTGGCTAAAAAGCTGAGCAGTGTTGTTACATTAGACTGAAATACTTTTATCAAAGAGTTTTTAAAAGTAATAAAAAGAAAGGGAGGTAAGGGGAGGACCCAACCACGTCCCCTCAATGTAAGGTGCTACCATCTTCAACGATGCCACTTAACAGCCCGAAGGCATGTCCAAAGTTGTGTTAAGTATTTTGTCCACATGAGTATATTATCTTGACTGATTAAGAGCATGACAATGCAACGACGCTTTTATGGGATGAAAAAAAAAACCTGAGAACAAGTAATAACTAGAACATAAATATTAATGATTGTGTCTCGATTGAATAAATTTTTACACCGATATTTCAATCTTCATTCACGTACTCCGAGAAACTAAGAACTTCTATCGAATGTCCAGATTTATATGTAAATCCATAAGACTGCGTCTCTTTTTTTCATTCCCGCTCCTCTCTTTCGATTTTGTGAAAACTTCACGGCTAAAGGCGGATACGGAATGAAGTTGGCTTCAAGGTATTGAAACTTTGTTGAAAACTTTTCTTCCGGACTATTGGTAAAATAGGCGCTTGCGAGATTTCCAATAAGCGTAGCGAGCCTAAGAGCTATATACGTATGAAAACTCCAAGTTCGTACAGTAGCGAGCAACAGAACATTAAGCTCGATTTACATTTAGACCTTGTAACTTGAACTTCATAGAGATTCATTCGATAAAGGTAACTGAATCCAGCAGTGCCATAATGCCACCTAAATAATACTGCTATATATATTACAAATATTGGATCTTTAAAAATGAATAATCTATTAACGCCATCGGCATTTGTTTTAATAATCCTTTATCGAAAATATCTCTCGAAAAATAGCAACTAACAATCGCATCAGTCTGGGTTAATGACAAGCGGACAGTCAGTAAAATGTTCGTCAAATGCTTAACGAATGACATACAGCTTATTGCCTATCTATATTGTACATGCAAACTGATTGTGAGTTAAAGCGCTAATCCTGAGTCGCGATGGTGAAACTCGTCGTATTTCGTAGTATTATTAAAGCTCGGTTAATATGGAAGTTCAACGCAGACTCTGACGTCGTCGTCATTGTTTTGCTAATGAAAAAAGGGACAAGCGACAAGCAGCCGGATGTAAACGAAGCTTTAATGAATTTTGCGAACGATCTATGCAGCAGTGTTTACATTGTTAGTATTCCATGAACAACATCGAGTTACAGAAAATAATCGGATATAATATAATTAAAATATAATATCGAATAGCATCGATATTTAGACGCTATAAGGAAAAAAAACCTAACATAATGATTGGTTACTCCAAGTGTACTGTACGTTAATCGAAAGACTGTCAGTAAGAAGATAACCGAGGAACAATAAAAAAAATATAGATTTATGACAATTAAGAATCTTCGCTGAGGTATTCCAGTATCGAAATGCCTAGCAAGCCCTGATCAATCAAGCTTCAATCCCTGCAAAAAGTAGGAAAGTTAAAATATCGAGTATCGGTTCCAGCCTGGAAACCGATTGTAATCGAATACGTTTATTTTTCAAAGCATCAAGACGATTGACGTTAGATTTCATATAACAGCGGTACGGTCAAGCGGATAATTGGAAGTTCAAATATTCATTTCTTTTTGACGAATATAATTGGAAAACTAATTGGGGATGGTCGAAGAACGGGGAAAGTAGTGATCTGACGCCGACAGAATTAATTCGTGTCTGTTCTAATTACTTTTTTATTTCCGTTTTCGCGTTCCTCTTTCGCACTCCTATATATCACGCGCAGTAATACTTGAATCAATGTTCCTTCATTTATGTTAATAAACACTTGCGACAAGTACTATATACTTGCATTCGATTGACCTAAAGATTTACATAATGCGTAATGACCCCTCCCCCCTTCTGAATATTTATGAACAACTTTTATCGATTCGTAGTAATTGTGATGCGATGTTGGCTTTTATAAAGGTAAAGTGCTAGATGATACTTTCAAATGCGAAACATAAGACGGTGCGCAGATGCGTGCCATTAATAACAACGTCGAAGCTTGCGGCCCCTATTTTTTTTATGACTGCCACTATATATGATGTGGTTTATGGTTACCATAAAATTCAAAGCGTTTCTAGCCACTTCAAATATAGCGTAATATATAAATCGCAGCTGTATGTACTACGCCGTATGTATTTTGATCTATATACCTTTTATTTATACATCTGTGCCCCCATATAGACGTATGTTATACGAACATATGAAACGTCAAAATATATTTGAATTTGAGCCAGACTACGAGGTTTCTTATCGGTTTGGCCAACTTCTGCCGAACCATACCAATAAATCTCAGCAGCGGATCGAAGTGGAACGCGTAATGGAGGCTTTCAATCGTTGAGCGTGTGGACCAGTGATGATGGAACTGCGGGGGGCACCTACTTGCGAGCCCAGTAAGTGATAATTTATATGGGTTTGTTAAAACTATTAAACTGAGCCGTTATAACTGACAGGTAAGTTACGGTTAGTGGAACTGAGGGGAATGGATGATGAGAAAATTATTACCTTTATTGAAGCCTTACACACAAATCTCATTGATTTCTTTTTGCCCCTTTTGCTTTACTTTTTCCTCCCCCTGTTACTTTGTCACTCTTCACTTTTGATCTATGCTTCGCATTCGCGGCTTTCCTGTCCCTCCAATTCCTCCTACGTTCGATCCCGATGTGTCACAATTGGATTCTAATGTACGAAATCATAAAAGACAATACTGCAAACTCTGTCTACCTGACGCTCGAACGTCTTAAGCATCTATACATGAACTAGTGCAAGTTCAGATTCTTGAGGAAATATTTTTATGAGCTTTACTGATCAACAGAGGACACCCGGCTGCGGTCGAGAGAGCGCAAGCTCTTTTTCTCACTATGATATACGATTATAGTTTCCGCCTAGGATTCCACAAATCCTAGAAAATCCTTGGTCCTGCCTTGGGATAAATGTCACACGAATGAGTCCAGTTCGAAGTTTCTTATTTTATTATTTTTTTCTCTGTAGATTCTATTCCCTTCAGGAAATCATCCCTTATAAGGGAATACTCCCCCCTTTATACGTAAGCTAGCACGACCTCTTTTTATTTGCAATATATGAACTTCTTTCTCTTATTCCTTGGGGCTTTATTCCTGGCGTATAGAGGGAAGTACCAGATACCAGAAATAAGGTGCATTCTACGTCCTAAAGGACATTTACTTCACTGCCCGGTTAACTTTGGATCCAGTTGTGCTGCAATCGAATCAACGACTCGGCAACTTTTTCGCGGGAACAAAGGTGTCGCGTGGCTTCTTCGAGTTTTACGGAAGTATTGTGTAATGGTGTACCCGTGGAACGAATTTCACTTCGCGTCAACTATTCCATTGAGAAATACTTGGAGTAACTGTTCGTCAAACTGGGACAACTGATGCAGTGTCGAAAACTCTGAATGCTTACTGAAACGAAATCGATTGTTCACTTGTTGTTTGAGTTGAAGAGATAATTCATGAAATTTTAAATAGGTGACACGGTGAGTTCAACTGTTTGAATTGGGATTAAAATACTTTACTATTAAAATATTTGTATCGATTACTTTTCGAATTCCATGGCATTGCGATACTTGATAAAATTTGGTGGGTCTTCACTTCAACAAATTAAGAGGGATTAGGGATTTTAGATATTTATAACAAAAAAAATGAAGTTTCAAAGTTAAAGCAGACATAGAGATAAAAAGAAAGGTAAAGAAAGGAAGATATAGTATAAAAACAAAGTTTCGTTTTCCTGTTTAGAATGGCGACGATTTAAATTTAAAGCAAATCGAGAGAGGGTAGGATTGCTTGGGTGTCGGACGATTTATATCCCTAAAGCCATTAGCTCGACAAATGTAGGCAATACAAATTTTGCATTATTCGTGCAGAATTGTTTCTTTTTTAAACCCTTTTCCTGTTTTTACGTTGTACCTTCCACCTAACCTTTTTCTCCGCGATAGAATAGTAGCTTCTCTCTAGGAAGATAACCAATTCAAAACTAACCCTCCTGCATTCACAAGATTCATAGGATTGTAGCACCTCCTAGCAAAATAAATATCTACATTCCAATTTTTATTTTCTTAAGCAATTTAATAAACTTTTCCATCATCCTACCTTCTAATAATATCAAGCACTATCTAACGAAGAAAAATTAACAATACACTTACACTAACCAAACATGACTGCTGAAAAAGTCTCCAAAATAGTTAACGACGAAATTGCCTTCCGTGAAAAAATTCGCCTCACGATGCTACAATGTACGATTTTTAGAATATAGCTAGTTATTTTTTTATGCTTGCTTGTACGTGCGTGCGTGCGTGCGCGCGCGCGAGTGTGTGTGTGTGTGTGTGTGTGTGTATCCAGGAGGGTTACCAGAATTTCTGCTATGAATGAGTATCTAAGATAATAACGAGGTGAAATAAATTCCAAATATCGTGTTCGCAAGAAACCGCGAAATGAGCAAAATATGATGAAAAATAAAAAAAGAAATCCAAAACGAACGCAGATAACCATCAATCGGAAGGAGAAAGACCAAGTCAAACGACAGAATAGTTTTATCTCTACCGTAGCTCCCGTTGACCTAGTGCGGTACTCGTATGGTGGAATCATGTTTGGTCATTTTACTTTGTGTTCAGAACGGACTTCCGTGGGACGATACTGGCTCCTTCAAGAAATGCTTTCACCTTGCTAAAGTATACTGCACTGTAGTTATGAGGTAGATAAATAAATGCATGAGTACGCAAGTCGTCCGCAGTGATACCCAAAGTTTTATATTCGTGAATAAAATGTGGTTATTGGATTTCCGGGTGCTGACATTTAGATACAAAGAAAAAAAAAGAATTGAAGGACTGAATACCAATGACGTGATACAACGATTGGGTAGTTGTCATCACATCAGCAACTATCAATTTAGATTTATCTGTATGTGGAAGTCTGGAAAGTTAAATAAGATGCAGATTCTAAAGTTCATACAATTTTGCACGGTAATAATACATGAAGCTACAGTAAGGGTGCAATGCATCAGGGTCAAGTATTCTACGATCATCATGAAAGGTCTGCAGTGATATGGTGTACTTAAATTTCGTATCCACTGAGAAAAAGGGTAAGCAGAAAAATACGAAATATTGCCTATAGCTTAAAAAACCAAACACCCGTTGGGAGTCTCAGGGGGTCAGGACTCAACTCAACTTTGGGTACATAACTCTAATCGAATTAAATTAAAGTATCAACCCCCGTTATAATTATTCGCAAGTTACCATTTAAGTGCGATATGCATTTCTAATTGAACTAAGTGTAATTTCTAATTAAATTCAAGCTGCTTACTTGAACATCAGAAAGTATAAAACGAACACTGATACGATTAAACCGTATAAAAATTGATGCCTTTTCTGATCCCTTTTTACAGAGTGCAAAAGTTTATACAAAGAGCAATAGGAAGGATCGTAGAAAATCATGTTGTCAGAGTTTAAGAGATTGACACTTCGCTGTTTCCGCAAAAGTGCGGAAACTACTCAAACGTCACGATCCCAGTAATCGAATTAACTATAAGCTTCAGCCCCATGAACTTTAGGAAAACGACATCTGTCCCTTCGCAAAGTTACACAAATCTCACCCCTCGTCCTCTGCCATGTTTCTTTCTGTCCGAAGCTGCCAAAGACACCGATGTTGGCAAAACCTCCAGGGCTTTGCGCCATCGAACATCGTAGAACTTTATGGTATCCCTATCATGAACGATTGACAATGATAAACTTGATGGATGTATCCGTCTAAAGGCTTTCCACGAAACCCAGTCTTCCACATAGAGGGAGAGGCCTAAGATCTATAGAAATGTGCATTACCATTTACTGTTATGAATTAAGATATTCCAAGGTCACCCCCTCTATACTTCATTGAATATATCTGACGAAGAACTTTCTATACGGAAATACCTCATAGGGCTGGGATCGATTGCGGCATCTTCGAATAAACCATTCATTCAAGGATTATCAATTGGCAAGCTGATGAGATATTACTATCCCTGATACTGATGAAGATTTGTATTCGTGTAGTGAATTACGGCAGTTAAGGACCAAGTTTCATGATACTCAGTCATGAAGAAAAAGTCATATTTTTATTCACTTTTATTATCCTAAAAGGAATTTAATATTTTTATTGAGTTGAATTGATATTGGTCTCGTCAAAAAATTCCATAATAATATTAGCATTTAATATTGGCACATAATAATATTAGTTAGATGCATTTAAAGCAAGAAATCTTTTTTCAATTCACAATTTGAACTAGCTTATTCGTATTAACAATCAAACCTACAATAAATGTTTGATTCAAGATTCAAATAATATACATATATTATATTTACTGTAACTTATTAATATGCAATACTTAAATATCATTTAATGATAACAATTTAACCAGAAAATGAATTACAATTATCGTCACCAATTCAAGCCCAATTGAAAATACTCAAAGTCAAATTATGTCTTCGCCTCTTTGTCAGTATTAAATGTATTCGTCATGTTGCTTCAACTGAAAGACTTAAATTATAGGCCGTATCAGTTCCCTCTGAAACAAGAGTCGTGTTCGGTATATCTCAGCAAACCCTGCAGGACCACAAAGTTACCTCAAATAGTTGGTCGTTAGGTGGCCACGAGGTTAGGAATACACAAGCCAGATATACAGATATATGTATATACACAGAAACGTATATAGACAGTGAAGAAAGATGGCCGACCATGTCTAGATGATTAAGTTTTAAAAGCAGAAGACAGAAGTTTCCCGTTTTGCAAGGACCTTTCGTAATTTCAAGCCAGCCCGGCACTCTGCAACTTCGTCCAGAGACTTGTTAAGGATGGATACTTCTTCGACTCTTCGCAGTGACTTAGAGCTTTGATATATTAAGTCCCTGCAAGCTCACAAAAAAGCTCATCCGATGACTTAAATAAACGGAGATTCTGTCATTCAACCTCACGGCTTCACTCTCTTGGTCGGTGCTTCTGCACTCGGCCTCACTTTTGGTCCCATTTTTTCTCCCCTTGCTCTTCCTGATCGTTGTCGTTATAGTCGTCATCATCCTCTTTTGCCACTGTCGCCATTTTCTCACTCTATTTTCGCACGTTCTTACGGTCACAGTTCATTCTTTTTCTCCTCTATCCCAGACAACGAGCTCTCAAATAATCTCAAGAATTTTAAGCACCCAAGTTTTTCACAGCCTGGACCGGATATTGCTCCATTGACTTGAGAAAGCTGCTACCGGCGTCACTTCTTACTCCTGGACCATCCTCCGGCGTCCAAATAGTTGCTCAGGGTTAATCCAAATAATAACAGAGCCCAACGAGGACTTAGATATTTCGTATCTCGTTAAAAGTTTTCGGCACAGATTTCTTTTTTCAGAATTGCAAGCTCTCCATAATGAAACGATGTAGAGGCAATCTCTTTGAAAGCTCAGCGGCTATCTGCATATCGCCAACAAATGGGGTTAAGGGTTACGGATTCTTGGTAGTACCTAGGAGATCTTCTTCAAGAACGATTTTAACATTCTCAAGTTAGGCGCACGTATTGAGAATCGAGAAGTTTCAAGAAGCTTCGAGTACCCAGTGCATCGTTGTCTATTTTGCCGTACCACCCTGATCGATTTTATCCTTCACAACCACTATCGGGGTTCCGGTTGAACTCGACTTCAGAAGGCCTCAGAAGGCTCCTCTGACTTCCCTTGTAAATTCCATTAGCGCAGCTGCGAGCGATGGAAATCTTGCGGAGCTTACATGAAAGTCTTGAGAAAATGGTACTTTCAGAAAAATTAGATTGAGGATTTATCTCGTCATATCCGGGACGTGTCAGTGGGAGCCTATCACTGGTAGAGTCAAGGTGCGATATCTGTGCAAGAAGGGCCCCTAAATGAAAAGCGACTAAAACAATAGACGCGCAAGATGGAGAATTCTCTTTCGCTTAAGGAAGGAAAACGAAAGGATAGGAAAGGATAGGAAGGTAATGAAAGAAAAGTAGAAAATGGAAGAGAGCGTCTCGTTGACTGACGAAAACAATACTCGACGTTATTACCAGTAAAACGTCATTCTCATTACACATATAAAACTTCTTCTAATAAATTTTAAATTTCTTTCACACTCCTAAGTAAAATAAATTCATTAATGTCTTGCGGTTGTTCTTGCTCGTGATACTAGTTTCCTGAAATAGAAAACAAATTGGTGAAATTGTAATTATTTATAAACGTCATGTATAACTTATTTGTAAATTCCTAAATGATTTGAATGGGACTTATACTGTCAGGGAATAAGGGTATGATTTTTCGATTCAGGGTCACAAGTCGACTTCGGCTACCGATACCGATAATGTTCTCGCTTTTCCGTTCCCTACGGGTCGCCACCTTGCTCAGAAGCTACGCTCTCGGGTTGATTAGCAATGTTTTCGAAAGATTTCGTTATTGTTTAGTTGAGGTCGAGCTGCTGGAATTTGCCGCGGAGAGATAGTCTCGACGTACCGAGTTGCCCGGCAGAGGAGAATACCCAACGGAGACATCTCCACCGACCGGCAGAGACCGGTATTTAGGTTCCCCTAAGCAAGTTTACTCTTATATCATGTATGTAGTAAACTACACGCAATTTACTGCACATCTGCTGTATGATGGTTTTACAAATTTGTAGCATATGAACAACACGTAGGTTTATTACTATATAAGTAATAATAAGCAATGAAATTTTAGAATGACATTTTTGAAGCTTAACATCTCTTTCGCAAATAAATCTCTCTTGTATTTCTCAGTCTTCTTATTTCAATTTGGAGGATTCAATGAAAGGTCTCTGCATTGGATAATTGTACGGGGATGATGCGATTTACAGAGGAGTGGTTATATTCATGGTGAAACGGACGATTTAGTTAAACGAGGGGAATGTTCGAGAAAGTTTAAACTACCATCCTAAAGACGGCAGTAAAGTTGACATAAAATAATCCATTGTAGTAGCATCTCCTTATTGTGAAGTTGGGAAATTCTGATGCTGACCTGACCCAACTTCGTATAATCTAATCTAATCTAACGTAGACTAGGTTTAATTAAATTAAAGAGCACATACTTGATTCTTCAACATTTTTTTTGTGTTCTAAGAAGCTCAAGTCAGCATCAACAGTTAAATTTTGGATCCGTCTTAAGTTTCAGAAGAAAATGGGATTCAGCTTCCTCCAATGAAGTTGCCACATCTGAGGCATCATCACGTAACCCACTGGGGCCCGTATTTCGAAAATGCCGAAGGACAAGGAATCAGCGAATCACAAACTATTGCACTGCATTTAGGTACAAGCGCACTATTGGACTGCCGTGTAGCGATGCTGGCCGATAAAATGGTAACTATGATTATGTAATCGAAGCGTGATTCGCATTGTTTGATTGAGAAGAGATTGGATGTAATTGGCCATAAATTAACGAAGTGGAAATTACTTTCTGCACCAGTCAATAAAGTTCAAAGAATTTTATCGATCAACTTATTAAATTGCTTTTCATTAGAAGTTAACCAGTCGTACCTGCTGTATCGTTTCTACAGTACAATCTATCGAGATTAATAAGTTATTATCAATTACAGGTTATGTGGATGCGTCGTAGTACCGATGGCGTGTCCCTTCTTACTGTTGGTAAAAATACCTACAGCTCAGATCCACGTTACAGTCTGAACTTCCAGTATCCAAATAATTGGAGGTTGGCAATATCTTCGGTACAAAAGGAAGATCACGGGCTTTACGTGTGTCAAGTAAGCACACATCCACCAAGAATGTTGAACACTGAGGTCACGGTTTTAGGTAATAATCAAAAAGAATTAAATGGTCAAATTAAATTAAGTAATCTAGATAGTTCTCGTTCTCTTTGACTATTTTATCCAAGATTCAATGATCTTATCTATAACTATTATAATCTCCTTTGAGATTTTCATGGAGATTCGATAGTTGGATTCTCATTGAAGGAAACGAGGAAGTAACTACGGAACTTTCTCTCGTTTATTCATGAGAGAACCTTAAAGTCGTCCAGTCGCCAAGAGAAATACACAAAATTCTCAGTTAATCCGTTGAAGTGGTAAAACTTTTCCTTGCCTTCCGAAAAGGAAAAAAAAACGCTCTTTATGGCCGAGACGAAGTTTAGAGTTTTGATATTCTATAATCCGTTTACTAGAGGATCGCACAATTTTTGTTTTGTATCCAATTAGGAATATACAGTATTCGCATCTATGAACAGGCAGCAAAATATAAATGAACTTTGATCCACCGATATATATACAGAAATTAAGTAATTTTCGTGGGGCTTTTGCCTTTAATTAAACGAAATCTCTGAGAGAAAGTTAATACGTCACGTGATACAGATAAGCGTGTCTTAAAATTTCCGAAGGATAATCCAAGGGTAGTTTGAACATTTCTGACTGTGCACGACAAATTTTCGCGAGGAGTGACACAGGCCCTCTGAAAAACGGGTCTTTATCAACGAATAAAACAATCGTAAAGCTTCGAATTAGAGCTGGTGGGATATTATCAGAGGAAAGAAGACTTTGAAGGAAGCATCGCGACGCAAAGCGTCTTGAGACGTCTCTAACTACTTCAGGCCCAATGGGAATTGAAATAACTGAGATTCTTGAAATGAATGCGGCCATATTGAAATAAAGTATAAGAAAGACACTCGCGGATTGAAAAGGCCCTCATTACATAAGAGTCACTTCATGTTGAACAATTATTTGAAGTATGTTTAGAAAAGCAATGTAAATGTTGTTACAAACTTTGTAAGTCCAAATTGTAGTTGGACAGTTGTAAGTGTTTGGAATATTTTAATCATACATTATTGATCCATATTCAGCTTCATCTTCCACTCTGTTGATCTGAGTAAATTTGAAGTATGTTTTCAGCTTTCAAAGTGAAATCGTCCAATGTATTTCTTTCGTTCGTAATTTAGATTCTGACTTCTCAATTACTGGTTAATCGTCACTTCCGAGTTGTTCAAACATTAGTTAAACGATTACCAAAAATGCCCTTTTATTAGTATCATACTTCGCTTTCGAAACTCTGATGTTGCTATCACTTTATACTCTGTCAAGTGAATTAACTAAGTAACTTGCATAACTCAGAATCCAATATTTACCAGCTTACTCCTGCGCTTCAATTCCGTTCAGATGAAGTTAAAGGACTTTACGCGTGAAACTTTCGGAAGTGTTACTATACCGCAAGAAAATTATCAATAATTTGAATTACCCGTGTCACATTTTTTACCTTTACAAATACAAATTCAATGAAAGGTTGAATCTTAAATTGAAATATAATATGAAATTCCCCAAAAAAGTGAAGTCTCGTTAGCAAGGAATTGCAGCTTTTTTCATGAACTTCAAATATCTTTTACGTTTGATCTGCCGCTTGCGAATTTTGAAATAACATTTGGCAATTGGTGCAAATTTTTAGAATAATACAACAATGTGAATGCATGCCAGTTGCCAAAAGGCAGCTGAAAAAAGTAAAGTAGTGTCGGTGTTGTTGTACCAAAGAAACATCTACATCAGGCAGAGCGTGGAACGATATTACCGGGTGCAAAAAGCTTGCAAATGCGAAGACACTATAGCGAGTACCGCAAGTTCTCTCAGCAGCTTTCAAAAGCTTTTGCGAAAGCTGGCTCGAAGACTGGCTTATCTACGGCAACAAAGGCATCGACTTTACTCGTAGCCGCGACACCCGTGTAAAACAAGCATTTTGAGTACCTCGCTATAGCTAACTGTTGGGCTTGGTCAACAGACATTCTAAAAGTTCATGTCAAGTATATAGACAAAAGAAAAATAATATATTAAGCAAAACTTAAATAATATATCTGTACTCGAATCAACTTTATTAATTTAATCTCTATTATTAACTAGATACTTTTATTTTGAAAACAACATTTTTTGTGCGGCATAAAAATTTTGGTACTATTTTAAGAAGGTCAAACAAAGCTAATCTGGTGTATCTCTTGCAGCACCGGATATTAAAATCCTCGATGAGGCTAGTCACGAGGTGCGGGATCGTTATTATAAAACCGGAAGTGGTATAGAGCTTTCCTGTATCGTGCGACCGTCTCAACCTGGTTCAATCGTGCCACATCCGACGTGGAAGAAAAATGGTGAGATGTTACCGGATCACGTCAGCGTTTATCGTATAAACGGGTAAGCATAAATCTACCCACTTCTGACATTTCCAATGGAGTCTCTCCGGGTGCTTGTGACGAATCCGTGTATTATAATTTAGTGATAAGTTTAAGCTAATGGGTTTGTGGTTAGCTTCGTTGAAGTGCCTGTGTACATACTTATACGGACTGTATGTATTTTTAGTAGAAATGAAATTTGTGCAATAAAGTTCGTTTCACTGCTTTCTTCATGAAATGCTGTGCTTGTAATAATACAAAAAAAAACCATCAAGTATAAGATAATCCCTATACTCCATTCACCTTTTTTGACGAACCTTTTTATCGAATTTTCGACGAGGAAAACTTTGCACAACGTTTTACCTATATATAAAAATAAGTGAGGCTTTTTTCACCTTATTCACAAAACTTTTATCGGATTTCAGATCAGACGAAGAATTAGTGACCAGATTTAAAATCGAACGAGCGGAAAAGACTGACAGCGGCGTGTACACATGCTCTCTTGGACAATTTAGTACCACCATGGTGCAGCTTCACGTGCTCAATGGTAAACAAAAATAGTAAAGTAAAAAATCAATTGAAGTAAACACAACGTAGAAGCGCAATCAATAAGGAGTTATCGCTCCTTGTTTCTTCTGCATCGAAACCAACACAACCTACGACCATAAATGTCCAATATGAGTATCTAGTAAAATATATAGCATCCATGCATCATTCGGCTTGACACTTAAAAAGTTTATAAAAACATGAAGGGCAGATCGTTCACCAAGACAGCAAGAAATTCGCATCCCACAGGAAATGATACAAACACAGATAAAAGCTCGCATTTTGAAAAGGATTTTTTCAATGGATAATCCAATGTCTACAAGGATTACAAATGAATGTGTATAAAGGAGATATTGAAGTTGAAACGGATATTGTTTTTTTATGAAATTTTAGAGCCATATCAAGTCGACGTTATTGTCTTTGTGAGTAATTTAAGTATAAAAAAAATAACTATCAAGACAAAAATTGCAAACATCTCACGGAGTTGACAGGATACATTAGCAAGACTTAAAAGTTGTAAATAGGTTCAATGTGTCCTGCAATATATTCGGTACGCAGGAAACTTCCCCTTCATTACCAATATCATAATAATGCGATACGATTTAGTAACGTTGTTACGTTGCTGTAAGATTCAATCTCCCCAAATCCCACCTCCATCCTGTACCTGTAAACTTCTTTGAATTTTTTTCCCACCATATCTTCTAATTATTAATCTTTCTCATTATTTATCCGTTTTTCAGGTGAAAAGCAAGCGGCAGTTCATCACGATCAGTGGAACGCCGCGAGAACAAATTACCACGAAAGTCGCAACACATTATTCACAATATTAACCGCCTTCCTCCTTCTGCAAGCCTCGAGAACCTACTCGCTGTAAAGTACTCTTTAAAAAAATAGCGTATATTAAACATCATGAACGTGGGTGTATTTCTATGCAACTGCGCTTTCGATCTTGATCCGTCGAAATACTCCAGAGCAAAGCAATTCTATTGGATTAAACATTAATATCTGATCGATGTGTATATCAACTGATATGGCAGCACTATCCGTGGGTATTACTGACAGTGAAGTTCACGTAATTATCGTAAGATTGTGATTGAGTATAGAATATGTAAGAATACCTGTAAATATAATAAAAATTATAATATAAGGAGTTGCCGGCGAAAAATTAATAATTGCGGATGTCTCAATGATAAGTCGGAAAATATGAATTTTGTGTGATATATTGTAATGGGAATAGTGTCGAATAAACTCAATGGATTATTATCGGCATATACTTAATAAGTACAATAAAAGCAGATGATAACAGTGATACGCATGCTTTAGTTCAACTCATAAATACCTAACAAACCTTTTATACCACACTAACATAAAAATTGGATAATACATTATCCTCAAATCTCAATAAGCTCATAATTTCAGTAAAAAAAATCTTCATTATCGACCGCTGCTAACTGAACTTTTAACACTCGCTCAAAATAAGCAGATTAAGCATTCTCGTGTGCCGCTCCAGTACAAGTCTGAATACTGACACATCGTTGAAGACGCTATCACAGAGATGAGTAGGGAGATGCACAACGCTACGATTCTAGGCGATACCAAAATCATGGCGCTAAATCATAGCGGCGAGTCTGGAAGTTGGATTTTGAGATCATCGCCTCCGTTGACAATGCGAATTCCGTCGTAGCCGAGCGAAACTTGAATACGAACCTGCAGCTTGGCGGTCAGAGGTTCTCCGCTACCACTCCGCTGTTTTCCAAAGCAACCCTTAGAACGAGACCAGGAACTACAGAACTTCTCTAGAACTATTGAAAAATCCTATTGCTGAAACATTTTTGAGACGTTTTTTAAGAAAGTGCGGTGCCAACTTCACATCATATAGGACATTAATTTTTGAAAAATGTTTCATCAATAGAGACAAAAGAATAAGAAGAAGAAGGAATAAGAGAAAAAGAAAAAAATTAGTTGCACAGAAGTATTGAAAATTCGAAAAATTGAATAAAGTTTTCCAAATACTACTCAAAATTATTGGATCTTGATTTACTTTCACAAT